>OY757012.1:2836857-3436857 GCA_963580285.1 Lucinisca nassula
TGAGCAGCATGATGGCAAATTAAAACGGGCCCTATCTTGATCTGCAGACGCATAGACTGATAAGCGTGATCACTTAGTTGGACAACCCCGAAAACAACTTTTCGCCTCATGGCGTGGATCGACTATAAAAAGGGTAAACAATATTCAATATGCCTAAACTATTAGTTTAATTTATCTTCGTATATACGATTCACATGTATGAATTATGTCCCCGACCCCACCCCCTCCCCACCCCAACCCGCCAGGGGGTGGGGACATATTGTTTCGGTGCGGATCCCGTTTGCGTCGGGCATCATGTTTGCGTTGGCGTTGCCTAGCCTGTTTGAAGCACTATACCTCCTGATCCTATGAATGGATTCTGACCAAACTTAGATTATTTGGGTGGGGTAAATCTGTCATAAGGTTTGCATGGTTACATCACTGGTTTGGAGTAAACAGCCAAACCTGAAGTTTTGATGGCCTTGGTATAATTTTCAAGGGCACGGGCCCCGAAAAACTGTCAATTTGGGACCACAATTGGCTTTTCTGCACCCTATCTCATGAACGAATCGTCGCATCCCAGCAGGCACATGACGTAATTATGACGTCACATCAACGTCGGTTGAATGTCATGACGTTCATGCAACGTCATATCAACGTCGATGCAACGTCATGACGTTGCACCGACGTTGATTTGACGTTGCCAAAGCGACGTGTGCCTGCTGGGATGTTTGTCAAAATTAGTACACATTATTATCTACAAAATATTTGGGTTATATTTTTAGTGATCTTGATTTTATTTTCTAGGGCACATACCCCTAAAACTGTCAGTTTGGCTTGTCTGCACCCGTTTTGGTGATATTTGGTCAAACATAGCACAATGTACCATTGCAACCTACCAAAGATTTGATTACTTAGTGTTGACTTTGGCCTTATTTTCAAGGGCACTGCCCCCCCCCCCCCCCCCCCCCGGCATAAAAAGTCTGTTTTGGCTTCGCAGAAACGAATTGATGAAATTTGGTCCAACTTGGTACAATATATCATTGCAACCTATTAAAGATCGTAGTAACCTTGCCCTTATTTTCATGGTCACAGGATCACAAAAACTGCCATTTTGGGGCAAACACCACCAACAACAAGAAAATGGCTTCTCTGCACCTTATCTCATTTAAGTGGTTAAAAATGATACAATTTATCATTGCAACCTCGAATATTTGATTAGATTTTAATGAGCTTGCCTTTTTCTAAGGGCAAAAGCTCCCGAATACTATCAATATTTGACCACAAATGATATGTATGCACCTTAGATTTTGTTGACTTTTAAAGTCAAATGGACGTTTAAGTTATGTTTATGGTTGGGGGACATTGGATCTCTCTGAATACATTTTGAGAGTCTTACTTATTTTCAGAAGAATGCCAGACCTGAACTTTTGAAAATTTACATCCCTACAGATGTGTTCATTCTCATTAGACTGTTTCTTTTTTTTTTCATTATCTACACACACAAAAATTCTCTCTCTCTCTCTCTCTCTCTCTCTCTCTCTCTCTCTCTCTCTCTCTCTCTCTCTCTCTCTCTCTCTCTCTCATTTCTTCCTCCCCTGCATGGTGGTCGTACAGTCAAAACCGAACGCAACTCCACCACTAAACCTTTAAAAGAGCCCACAGCATTCCTCAAATACGTGTGCGCATCTACCTCAAAGGCCTATATGTGATCTCATTTCAGCAAAGGTTCTGGCGAGACAGCGCGTACTCGCAGGGTCGCTTGAGCCTCTGCTTCTCACGTACTTTTTACATGAGCTTGCTTATTTTCAGGTTTATTGGTCGGTGTTCTGATCCGAAGATTCGGATGTCGTCTCGTCAGTATTGTTGGTGGATGTATAGGGGCTGTCGGCTGCTCCCTCAGTATGTTCTCACAAGATCTCGTAACCTTCATGCTGCTGTATGGAGTCGTGGCAGGTAAATATTAGCGTTTAACTCTTATCCGCTGAATAATTAATTTAGCCACACCCTTTGCTGGCAGTCAACCAATCAAATTATATGATATAATGTAAACATTCAATTCACAAACAACATGTCCTGATCAGAAGCCATCTGATTAAGACTTACACTGTATGCAAACATGTCAACAGGATACGGGTTCACGAAGAACACGTTTCAGACGACATTTACAAATATTTTTTTCTAACCTTTTCAGAGAAAATCGGGCTTGACATTTCATGAGGTCAGAAATAGCAAGCCTAACTTTCTCTGAAAAGTAAGAAAAACTATTTGAATATCTGCAGTTGTTGTTCTCGGTGTTTTAAGGCTAACACACGTCATTCCCCTCAAAATTGGGTTCAATGTAGGCTCATGTATCTCAATTACAGTAACCACACTGGTAAAGGCAATCGCGCAGGGTAAGGAACAAACGCTCAGGATAAGGAAATTTTTCCGCTCAGGATAAGGAAGAAAATGTGCAGGTTTGTTGTTGTTCTAGATCTCGTGTTATGGTTACTAATCAATACGCTGCTCACATTAGCTTCACGGAAGACACATATTATTCACTTTTTTGTTGGTTGTAGATATACACGTGATAAATCGGACTGTTGCAAATACGATTTAAGGAAAATTTGAAATTGGAAGGCCCACACTGAGAAATCCTAGTTCCATTTTCAATACAACGCCCACGGGCAAGGAAATGGATACAACGTATATGATAAGACACAAAATTTTCCGGGGAAAATGGTTGTTGTATGGTCGTAGCACTAGTAAATTTTCATCTCCGATTAGGTTTTCCGATATATATAATTAGTCCTACATAGTTTAAATAGTTTAAAGCACCAATTGCGAGCTTTAGGAATCCTTCAAAGTTATGTGATTTGTCTCGGCATGAGCATTGCTCTGGTTCTAGCAGTATACCCCCCCCCCCCCACACACACACACACAGAGACCATCACCACTATGGATCTTGGACGATTTGGCGTGGACGATTTGACATAGGACAATTCGGCATGGGACAATTTGGTCAGCAAAAAATATTGGGTAGGACTTTTTGGCCTGGTTAATATAATGCCCAGTTCAAATTGACAATTTATTGTTGTTGTTTTTTTCAGTAATGCTTGTGAAAGGAACATTTTAAAGAAGATTTTAATCAATTAGAAATGTTATTTTGTTTTTTAAACTATATCTTTAAGCCTGTGATATTCTGACTGGCCAAGATCGTTAGTAGCAAAGACATAATAATTGATAACTATACAAAACACTGATAAATTTAATGATTTTGTTTAAACTTGTTGGGAGACAAGATCTATTAGCACTTGGTTAACTGGCTGACTGGTTTGTTGACTGGTCATGTTTCCTTGCTTTCTTAATTACCTTTTCCACACTTAAATTGTTGGTTTTGTTTGTTTGTGTATACATTGTGATATTTTTCATGGACCCACAACATATTTTTAGGATTTTGTAAAACAAACCCTTGTTAGGATGTGTTCCGAAGATAGTTTGGGATAAACTTCCTTATTTCTTGTATTGGAGTTTAACGGCCCAGTCAACACTTTTTTATGTCATTTTTGAGCCGGTCAGGCCCGCAGATACGTTTTATTTTTCTGTTTGGCTATTGTATATTTTGATGGTGGTTGCGGAGTTCGTGACGTATATCTTTGTGTAGCAAATGCGCTGAACTTAGATGTCATCAACTCCCCAGCCACCATTGGGGTATCGAATTTCAAACCTTTTTCAAAGCTTTTTTTTTCAGTTTCAATATTTGCAGCACAATTGTTGTACTTGCCGTTCCGATTCAGCATATGCGTGTCTGTTGTTGACATCTTCAGACATGTTCTCTCTTTGTCGGGTGCCTAGCCACAGTTATTTGCTGATTTGGAACGATGAGTATGCACAGAAATCCTCAGTGAGAGAGATCGACTGTCAGAGGGCAAACACTTATCTTGTTACTCAATCCAAATCGAAATTTCGAATAGTTTATTTTAGCTAGCCAGGTCTGTTGAAATCAATATACAGTGCAATAACATAGGAATAAGTGCAATCAATGTTCAACTGTGATGAGGTTTTACATAGTTCTCAAGCAAGACATATTAAGATTACATATTTTTTTTTTTTTTTAATTATAACACGTAGCTATTATCACTTTTAAGAAAACAAATATTTCTCATAACGTTTTTTACAGCTCTTAGCCAAAATAATATCAAATTTTCATTCTTTTATCTGAAAACTTTTACAATGTTTTTAAATACCGCTGAATAGTATTTATTTCGTTTAAAACACATTGTTATTACCGTAAATGTACCGAGACCCCCTAGATGTTTTTAATGTAGTCTTGCCAAGTTGTATAAATATGTATATATTGTACAGTCACATTGTTCATAAATTGCATTTGCTTGTTTTAGATATAGAGGACCATATGTTAGATAAGTAATTGCATTGCTTAATATGTCATCCTCTTTAAATAAAGACGTTATTATTATTATTATTATTATTATTACCTATCCACATTTTTCCAGGGCAAGCTTATACGTAAGCGGTTAACTAGTACAGTGCACATTCTTTCGCCAGAAATTGACAACTGCCCTTCTTGAATCAGCGGAAGGTAGAAAATGGCCATAGAAAAGGTTTCATGATCAATCTCCACGAAAGAATGTTGCCGACACCGGCAGGTATCGAACCCGCGTCCTCTTGATCACCAGTCAGACGCGCATCCGACTGAGCTACCGAGCCCGGCATAAAAATTCAGTTAACAATACATGTACATACTTTAATATTTGCCTTATATCCGACGAGGAACTGCGTACAAAGGGCCTGGTAAGATTTCTCATTATATCTGCCCCCCACCATACACATACACACACCCTGAATATTTGTTTCATAAATGTTTTATGGTGATAGCCAAATTAAGTTTAATGAAAAGATACAACGTCAAAGATAAACAAGTCGATAAAAATGTTTGGTCATTCACAAATAAGGTATGTTTTTTTACCATGGCTTAACCCCTACCCCAGCTGATTTTGGTCAAAATTGAAAATTTTGCCACCTTTGTGGCTTTCAAAATATACTAACCTAGCCTTGCTTGTGCATGTTTCTTATTTTGTTTTTGATATGTTAACATGTGGTCATTCTCAAAAATGTCAGCATAAAAATTGCCATAACTCCGTTCATATTAAAGATAAATATATATTATAACTACTCATTTTCTCTGTTAGAGCCCAAGGAATAATTTGGTACTGTTTCATTTTGATCCTGTAATATATCTCCATGATAATGCAAGTGGGCGGGGTAACTAGATACGACTCACTTAGTGTACAAATAGTTAGCAGTGCTACCTTATATATTAATGCGCCAATTGAAACCTATAATCAGGTGCTTCCAAAGGCACTTTCGATTGTCTTTTTCTTTCGAAGGGATTTACTTTTATCACACTTTTCTTACTATTTTCGTCATAATTTATAACTCAATACAGACAAATCAAAAGTCAAGTTATTCTGAAAATACACGAAGAGGAAACAATTTGTTTCTGTATGTTTCCATTAACTAAGCCTGTGAGCAAGTGAAACGATGCACACTGAAGAGAATTTTAGTGGGGCCAAAAAGGAGCCAAATCATATCAGGCCCTTTAATAACCATGCAATAGGTTATGTCTCACGAATCTGGCGAAGTTATCTACCTTATTTTCAGCCAAACGAACAAACATATAATTTTCTACCAGAAATACTGCATGGACTTATATATCATTTCTCTAATTCATGATCGCGATGAACCCAATCCATCTACCCCCATAGGGGATGATTATATTGCCAGAACCAGAGCAATGCACATGCCAAGACAAGGCACACAAACTTTGAACGTTTCCTAAAGGTCACAATAGGTGCTTTAAACTATGTAGGACTAATTATTAATATCGGAAAACCTAATCTGAGATGGAAATCTACTAGTGCTACGACCATACAGCTACCATTTCCCCGAAAAAAAAGTGTGTCTTATCATATGCGTTGTACCCATTTCCTTGCCCGTGGGCGTTGTATTGAAAATGGAACTAGGATTTCTCAGTGTGGGCCTTCCAATTTCAAATTTTCCTTAAATCGTATTTGCAACAGTCCGATTTATCATGTGTATGTCTACAACCAACGAAAAAGTGCATGCCATCTTCCCAGAAGCGCGTTTCATGTAAAATAATGAGATTTCGTGGTTGAGTAGCTCCACTGTGTGCGGTTCTCTGTTTGATTGGCTGTAACTGTCGAATTCGGACCATCGAAGATAAATTTGTGAATACTATGTGTCTTCCGTGAAGCTAATGTGAGCAACCGTATTGATTAGTAACCATAACACGAGAGCTAAAACAACAACAAACCTGCACATGTGATGCCGATTCCGCCATTTTCTTCCTTATCCTGAGCGGAAAAAATCCTTATCCTGTGCGTTTGTTCCTTACCCTGCGCGCTTGCCTTTACCAGCGTGGTTACTATTTATGCAAAAAAAATCATGAAACTATCGATTTCTAAACTTCATTGAAATGTATCAAACCACATTGATTGCTGAGTGTATGGAGTTTAACGGTCCAGTCAACAGTATTCAGGCTATATCGAGCCGGTCAGTTTACCTAACCATACTTTTCCCGGATAGTACTGTGAGTGCATATTTTTTTGCACTGCCATTCTGGAATCCGCGGTAGGGACAGAATGCTTGTGGAAAAGGTTTAATTATCAATCTTCACGAAAGAATGTTGCCGACCCGGCAGGTATCGAACCCGCGTCCTCCTGATCACCAGTCAGACAGGCATCCGACTGAGCTTCCGCGTCCGGCTTACAGATTCTATCAGTTACTGTCCAGCCTAGGTTTCGAAGCCGCAACCTTCAGCTCTGAATTCGTTCGCTTTAACCACTCAGCCACGGCGCCTTACCTTCGAACACCTTGTAGACAAGTCTCACAGACCTGCCTACAGTCAGAACATCTTTAGAACCCTGCCCATTTGATCGAGGTACGGTTAGTTCAAGCCAATGATTCATATGACTTAAGTGTATCAGTGTATGTTGTGTTTACTTATTAGTATCGCCTCATTTGGCCGATTCTAATCAGTACAAACAGTAAATCTTTTCAAGACGAAAAAATCGCTAAATGATCCAAAAGATAAATATCTGGAGCTGTAGGAGCGAGTTCTAATTAACTATGGTAAACGAGTTAGCAGTGTTTGAATTGTTGAAGTTTCAATGTTCGGCCATGTTTAGGGGATAAAAATAATCCCTCAAGGGAGGCAGCTCTTTCAAATATATTATGTCGCCCTACCAACTTGATCAATAGGGTGAAGAATTTGCTTACTGGGAGCAAATTATTGTCTATAAAGTTAGCCCCTTCTCTCACTTCTGCTGGTTCTCAGAGTTACAAAATTGTCTCCCTTGTCAGTGGCGGGAATGTAATTTACACACATTGGCATTAATTTCAGGGATTGGCTTCAGCATGAATTCCCTGCCTGGACATTTAATGATCAACACGTATTTCAACAAGAGAAGAGGCTTGGCTAATGGATTAGCTATGACTGGGGCAGGGGTTGGTGTCTTCTTGATGGCGCCTCTGATTCAGTTCACCCTTACAGAGTATGGCTGGAGAGGAACGATGCTGATTAGTGGCGGGCTGGTCCTCAATTTCTGTGTGTGCGGGGCTCTTCTGCGACCACTGAATTCGAAAACACATTCAGCTGCAAGAAATGACGGCGATAAATTGCCTGAAAGTCTTAATGAAACTAAGTATGACACATGTGAATCAACAACTGAAACTGAAGATATTAAGGGTACGTGCTCTGACCACCTACCAGCATCTAATGTTGATACCCCACTCATATCTGATGGCAGCAAAGCTTTAAGAACAAGTCCTGCACAAAGATCTAAAATATTCTTAACACCTGACTTGCAAAGGAAATCAAATAGACCCGAGTATACAGTATGTAGAAGATTTCCTACAGACAATCATGTTCTCGACGCTAATTCCCTACCTGATCTCAAAAACTTGCATTTAGTAAATACTGATTATAATACAACAGCCAAACGTAAAATAATACCTTCTCATCTACAAAATGATATATTTAGAAGGAAGGATATATTTTACAGCGGAAGTTTGTATCATTTAAGAGAATTTAAAGAAACTAATAGCATGACTGTTTTCATAGGCTCTATGACAATACGTGATACGGACAAAGACAGTTCTGGTGATTCAGAAACGCAGAACAAAACTTCTTGTCTCAAAGATCTAAAAGTATTCTTTCAACGGATGTGTGATATCAGTGTTTTCAGAAACAGATTGTTTCTTCCCGTTTTGATTGGAGCAATTGGTATACAGATGAGCCAGTTTATACCAAATACTTATATCGCAGCCTACTGTCACACTATCAATCTTCAGGATAAACAGATCTCTATTATCGTGTCTATATATGGTAAGTCTCGCTCTGAAAATAACGTAGAGCGTACTCATTTTGGTTGGTTGGTTGGTAGAGAGAGAGAGAGAGAGAGAGAGAGAGAGAGAGAGAGAGAGAGTCTGATCAGCACCTAAGTAGTTATTGACTGGACAATACCTCTTAGACTATTATAATCTAAAAATTTAAAATTCTGTGGCTGAGCTGTACTCTAGAAATTGAAACTTCTGTGGCTGTGCTTAGGCGACGTTACGGTGCCAATGACGTCGTTTCGCTGACAAAAATACAATAAAATAAAAACATGCAAATATATTCCTGATTCAGTGTTTGCGCTCTTGCCACATTAACCATCAAATTATAAAATTTGTTTTCAAGTTCAAATTTTGTGAGTTTTATACTTTCATGAGGAGTAAATTTGGTAGGATTGGGTTTCCGGACTTGTTCGGATTAACCCACACAATAAAATTGAGTGTCGATCCTCGTGACTAACTATACGGCGACAAAGTGCTTGTTACCAAAGAGTCTGAGGGGAGGCGGGTTGGGAACCCTCATTTAAGTATAAATTTCTCATAAAATTTGAACTTGAAAACAAATTTTATAATTTTATTTCTAAAGTTATACTTACACGAGAATTAAGTAAGGTAGGAGATTTCTAAGCAGTACTGAATTCTTGGCAGGCGGGTCTTTGATAATTCTCTTCTCTAGAAAAGACAACAAATGTACCTAATTTCAACAATTTGCTTGTGCACCTAGCGAAGACTCAGATCAGTTAGGATAGCTAAGGGCTAAATGCTCCTTCATGCAGCAATAGAAGTCTCTGGTCAGACTAAATGGATGCGCATGCTGATCTGATTCTTCGCTGGACCCACATGTAAATTGTAGGAAATGCTTTTCCCCGGCCCATATCATATTGCTTTAAGTCTTCCAATATGTGAAACCTTAAACTGGGTAACCAATTAAAAATCAAAAATGAGTTCCTTTAAGAGTAATGATAACATTCATAAGAAAGAAGATGGGTCATACTACGTAGTTTCGGCTAATAAATAAAAATCAAAAATGAGTTCCTTTAAGAGCAATGAAAACATTCATAAGAAAGAAGATGGGTCATCTAGAATATTAGTCTAAACCAATAATTTATTACTGATTTCTCAGAATATTCACGCGGATCTAAAAGGACCAAAAGTAAAATATAAACTGCACTATGGTTGATGTACGGGGAGACGTTTTACGGCCGCCACACGGCACAACACCAGCTGCAGTGAAGGCAAATAAAAATCAAAAATGAGTTCCTTTGAGAGCAATGAAAACATTCATAAGAAAGAAGATGGGTCATCTAGAATATTAGTCTAAACCAATAATTTATTACTGATTTCTCAGAATATTCACGCTGATCTCAAAGGACCAAAAGTAAAATATAAACTGCACTATGGTTGATGTACGGGGAGACGTTTTACGGCCGCCACACGGCACAACACCAGCTGCAGTGAAGGCAAATAAAAATAAAAAATGAGTTCCCCTAAGAGTAATGATAACATTCATAAGAAAGAAGATGGGTCATACTACGTAGTTTCGGCTAATAAAGCCTCATCAGTGACCCTGTAATGATCCGACAACGAAAGCCAGAGGAAACATACTGCAATTTTGCGAATTTCGAATAGCCAGTCGATTCAAAGACTGATATAAATCAAAATGGGGTCCAAATAATTAAAAACCTGTCTAGAGTATGAGTCTAAACCAATAATTTATTTCTGATTTCTCAGCATATTCACGCTGATCTCAAAGGACCAAAAGTAAAATATAAACTGCACTATGGTTGATGTACGGGGAGACGTTTTACGGCCGCCACACGGCACAACACCAGCTGCAGTGAAGGCAAATAAAAATAAAAAATGAGTTCCTTTAAGAGCAATGAAAACATTCATAAGAAAGAAGATGGGTCATACTACGTAGTTTCGGCTAATAAAGCGTCATCATTGACCCTGTAATGATCCGACAACGAAAGCCAGAGGAAACATTCTGCAATTTTGCGAATTTCGAATAGCCAGTCGATTCAAAGACTGATATAAATCAAAATGGGGTCCAAATAATTAAAAACCTGTCTAGAGTATGAGTCTAAACCAATAATTTATTTCTGATTTCTCAGAATATTCACGCTGATCTCAAAGGATCAAGAGTAAAATATAAACTGCACTATGGTTGATGTACGGGGAGACGTTTTACGGCCGCCACACGGCACAACACAAGCTGCAGTGAAGGCAAATAAAAATCAAAAATGAGTTCCTTTAAGAGCAATGAAAACATTCATAAGAAAGAAGATGGGTCTTCCTGTAGTTTCCATCACGATACACATTTCCATCAATATAATAACGTAAATCTCACAGAGATGAAACAACGGTCATGATCCCACAGCTAGAAACCACTGGAATGCTGGAGCAAAAGAAAACCAATAGTTAGACTCCCATGCGCCCGACCGGAGATTGAGCATCAGGTCCAAACCAACATTACACAAAAAATTTAATTTAAATTCTAGGTAAGTCTTTACGCTGAAACCGTCATAGAATCTGAGGCCTGACCCACCGGCGTGCAATTCAAAGAGGGAAGCAAAGTTATCAACCGTGATTGGGTTGACTACAATGCATGTTGTCTGTATATCGAAGATTGGGTACTGAAGTCATTGCAGGTATATATTTTTCTGAATTTATATAATACGTCTCCATAACATTCCTGTTCCGATGGACCTTGCTGCAGATGAGTCCCTCTATCTTGCATGTAATGTAAGAAATGTTTTTCTTTTCATTTAGACAAATTGTGGGAATTCCGTTGGGTACAAATTGCGCACTCCTTGTGGCTGGTCTGTTCTTGTTTTGTTATGAAAGAGGTTTCATGATGTCCCTTTCCGTTGAAAACCAATCTGAAATCATTGATGCCTTTAGCTCGACTTCTAGATATTTGGCTGATTTATTAAAAATTGACAATACCTATTTCGATGGTTTGATCATTCATATTTAACCCCCCCCCCCCAGTTTCTTGCAAAATTTATGATAAACGCGATGATTTTACTTTTGAGATTGTTGTAAAGTTCCCTTTTTTGGATGGTGATGTTCCTTCGTGCGGCATCCTATGACGTTTATATTTTGCTCGTAATAAATTGTTAACTGCTAAACTTCTTAATCAATGTTATTGGTATCATAAACTACTCAAAGCCTTTTCAAACTTTTATATCGAAGCCTCCGTGGTGCAGTGGTTACGCCACTCGCCTTGTAAACCAGGTGTCGCAGGATCGATCCCGGGCTTCTCCAGACTTTCGGATAAGTCTTTAAACCGAGGTCCCGTCTCCGTATGACCTTAGTTGTTGGTGGGACGTAAAACTCAAACACTCACTCACTCACTCACTCAAACTGTTGTAGAAGTCATTGCGATTAATTTCAAAATCTAATGTTGGACTTTAATCTTTTCTGCTACAAGGTCTATCGGAACCCGAATTTTATGGTGACTTAGTATATAAATTCAAAAAAAATATATAATTGCAATGACTTCAGCACCCAATTTCGTACAATCATTCTTCGATATAAAAGAAATGTTATACGACAAACTGCATGCATGGTAATTAAACCCAATCACGGTTGACAACTTTGCTTCCCTCTTTATTTGCACGCCGGTGGGTCTCAGATTCGATGATGGTTCAAGCGTAAATGCTCACTGAGAATTAGAGAGAATCTAATTTTATGTAATGCTGGTTGGTGCCTGATGCTCTCTCTCTGGTCGGGACCACCGGAGTCTAACTGATGGGTTTCTTTTGATCCAGCATTTCAGTGGTTTCTTGCCGTTGAGTCCTCACTGTTGTTTCATATCTGTGGTTGTTTGATTTTTGTGTCCTGGGAGATGTTGCATTGATGAGTAAGGAGGCCTTCATGCGGACTGAATAATTTTTATGTCTAACTCTCGACGGAAGCAAGGGCGAGGATTGTGGCCACGTAAAATCGATCTAGGCCCCCAGTGGAATTCGTTTCACTGACCGTTCCAAGGCGGTTCTTCTGTCGTGGTTTAATTTTGTGAGTGTGTGTATCGCTTATATTATTTTGTTTTGGATCGCCAATTGGTCATTTTGTGGTAAGTAACTGTCCTTTTGGTTTTCCGCTATTGATTTTTCCATTAGGGTCTAGTTGTTTCATGTTTGCGTTGCCTTTCCTTTGGCGTCTCTGATGGGAGCTGGGTGTTAATTGTATCGATTCCTGATCATTGCTTTCACTTCTTTTCTTAGGTTTAGTGGGTAATACATTAGTATTTTTAGAGTGGAAAGAAATGCGTTTGTTCACTAGTTTTGGAATGCTAAGTTTCCATTCTTTTAGGCCCTTATGCTCAACATACTCTCGTTTTCACCATCCATTACCAAATTCATTCAAGTTAGCGGCGATGTCTTCTCTTCACTTATTGAAATCAATTTTAGAAGGAAATCGATATTTTGGTCCTTTTGAAATTATATTTCATATCCTAGAATCACGAATAATTGTTAAATTGCCAGTAATTATATGACCAGCAGCAGGATAGCAATGCACTGTGTTTTTACAATCACAGGTATCCGGAGTGTTAGTATTAATATCACCGAACTGTCCCGGGAGATACTTGGCAAATCTGAAGCCTGTAAAGGGTTCCACGTACTTCATCAATAGTGCTGTTTATTAAGTTTATAAAACTTCGTAGTTGAAGAAATGCCATCAGCGCCGGGATAGCTCAGTCGGTAGAGCACTTGCCTTATAAGCAAGGGATCGCCAGTTTGAGTCAGGTTCTGGTCGCATTTTTTCAGCTTCATTTCTTTAAAATGTATGTATTTAAAAGTATTTTGTTCGCTGGAGTGCGTATTGTATGTTTTGCAAGGTGAATAACATAAGAATAACACAAACATGCGGAATAATGGTATCATTTCCTCTAAAACATAACCATTTTCTTGAACAAAATGCTATTTTTTTTCGTATTTATGCTTTGAAAATAGATTGTGGGCACACATTTGATTGTGGGTACACTCGTTATAACCGCCTCAATGATGAGGCGGTTATAACGAGTGTTACCATAATCAAATGTTTTCGAGTAGAAATAAGCAAAACGATGTATATCCTTGTAAACCACACTTTTTCTGTATAAGTGGACTTCTTTTCAAGGGGTATGTGATATACGGAGTTGTTATGGTTGCTTCTGTATGGAATAATTGTTTACATTATGACCATCTTCTATTTTAGGTGCTTCCAATATACTGGGTCGTTTAAGCGCTGGTTGTCTAGCAAACCTGTCTTTTATCAACACGCTCTGGCTTTTCAATTTCGGGGTATTTATGAGCGGAGTGGCATGCGCAGTATTTCCATTGTGTACGACGTTTACCTCCATGTCAGGGTTTTCAGCTGGGCTTGGCTACTTTATGGGTGACAACATTTACTTGCTACTTTACCAATTACAGAGAAATTTCGATGGCTCGAACACCTTTGGGACCATGGAAATTTGTTCATGACAGGGGTAGTTCGAGTCACTGAGAGATATTCATAAAGTCATGTCAGGAGACACAAAGCTTCTGCGAAATAAAGGTATGGCGTGTGTACTCATTAGAATCGCCTCAATGTGGTGATTCTAATGATCCCGCATTTGATCTCAAAATAAATACAGGTCACCATGACCTATATTACATGGTCCAGCGATTTTACCTCATATCCTGATGCGCCCCCGCCCATAGGGGCTTGAAGAAATGTTTGGGCTGCATGATGCTTCCACGCAGAGCTGAATCCTGCCCACACACTAGTACTGGTAAACCGCTAAGAGGATCTAAGCCTGTCCAGGAACCGCGGTGCGAGGCGGACCGTCCATGCTAATAAACCCTATTGGTTTCATTGGTCGACAGGGCTTGAGATGTCATTTCATCTCAATGTCGGGTAAAATGCCCACAAAATTGGAAGCAACGTCTCCAAAATGACCTTTCCAGTGTTGACGGGGACATTAAACATCAAATCAAACAAACAAACAAACAAAACCTCATATCCTGAAGACTTTTTGATATATGAACACAATCCTGAAGTATGGTGTTGATATATCAAAACGTCAAAAACGATTCTGATGTCTAGCCCGATCCCGGGACATCAAACCTGGGGTCAGGAATCATGGCATAAAAGCCAGCCCTCAAGAGCACAGATGGTCCAATTATGAATGTTTTCTGATGATATGAAATTTTGACCCAAAAACACGTTGAAGTTGAACAATTTCTAAGTTAAAATGACATGGCGAACGTTAAGTGTTGGGAGCGCACATGGACAGTCGCTACATTTATTACTGCAACGCGGACAATAAGCACGATTGCATTGCTTAGTGTTCACAAGGACACTAAGCGTTGTGTGGATACTTAACATCATACTATACCTTTTCCTAATAACATATTTAAATTGTAATTGTGTCTTATTAGGAAAGAATTTTCTAGAGACTCAAGTACGAGTTCATTTCATCCATGGTAAATGAGCCATATGGTGTTCGAGCCGCTGAAGTTTCAATGTAAAATGTATCATGACAAACCCTACTATATATAACATTTGTGTGGTCAGCAAAAGACCCAGACTCATCCACCCAGTGTGGCAAGGGTTTTCACTTATCTTTCTTTGGGTAGTCTAGAGGCTGAAAACCGATTGATGGTTTTGAGGTTTAATGGCACGTCAACCCATGTGGGTCATTTTTGGCGTCTCCCAGAGAATAGAAATAGAAGAGTCGGTAGTGATGAAAGTGAGGGATAGGGAATCAAAAGAAAAAAAGAATGGAAGTGTAGAACCAGAAGAAATAACAACATTCCCCCTCTACCCTTCCTCACCTGCTATTATCCAACTGTAAGACAAAATCAGTTGGACGCCTTGGTGACGCGAAATACAGAACACCTTCGACACACCCAACAACCCCCTAGAGGCTGTATAATGTTCATGCGATCAGCGAAAGCTCAGATCAGATTGCGCAGATGCGCAGGCTGATCGGAGTCTCCGCTGTTGGCACAAGCCTTATTTAGTTCGTTTTGTAGTTTAAAGGCCCAGTCAACACCATTTAACGGTCATATCGAACCGGTCAGTTCACCAATCCACACGTTTCCCCGGCAGGATTATTCGTAAGCGGTATACCATACAGTGTAGATTCTTTCGCCAGAAACTGACAACTGCCCTTCTTGATTCAGCAGAAGGGAGAGCATGACCATAGAAAAGATTTCATGATCAATCTCCACGAAAGAATGTTGCCGACCCCGGCAGGTATCGAACCCGCGTCCCCATGATCACCAGTCAGACGCGCATCCGTCTGGGCTACCGAGGCCGGCTTTGCAGTAGCAGCATGCAGCCGAATCTTTTTCTCCAAGCCCCGATGGGCGGGAGCAAAGATTGAGGTGGTATTAGTCATAGCCACCACATTGAATGACAAATGGATTTTAACACTGTATTGTATTTTAAACGAAATGAGCCAGCTCAGCAGAAAAGGTTCCATATGACATAGACGAATAGCAGAGGCTAAGGAAAGTTTGCGCATAGGCACACTGTGGTGTAATACTTTCTTTCATACTTGTAAAATGACACTCCCCAGCAGGCACATGACGTAATTGTGACGTCACATTAACGTCGGTACGTCATGACGTTCATGCAACGTCACATCAACGTCGGTGAAACGTCATGACGTTGCACCGACGTTGATCTGACGTTACCCCAGCGACTTGTGCCTACTGGGTCTCGCCATAGCCTTTGCTACTCACAAACATGTAAAAAGAGACCTACAAGAATTTCCTAATATTTCCATGACTGTTTTTGAAATTCAAATTTCACTGTCCTTGCTTTCTTAAATTCTTTGGCTTTTCACTGACCTTGTAAAAATTCACCGACTGATAGACAGCCTTATTCTTGCAACAGAGACAGTGACAAATTGGATTTATTTTAACAAACCTAAACCATCCAACTAAAAGTAATCTAGATATTCTGAGACCACCTACACATGGGTGATTATTACTGATGAAGAAATGACTAAAGTTTTTTTTATACTTCATCAGGATATTTTCCACCGTTACAAATCCTCGTCTTGGTCGAGTACATAGGAATAGAGAAATTAACCTCATCTCTGGGCTTTGTACAGCTTGCCAAGGGATTTTCAGCAGTTATTGGACCACCCCTAGCAGGTACGTTGAAATTTCGAGAGCTTGCTTATCATGACTGTTTTAACCGCTTCTAGATGCCGGTAACTGCAGACATTGTTTGTTTGTTTGTTCTGAGGTTTAACGTCCCCGTCAGCACTATATAGGTCATTTTGGAGACGTTGCTTCCAATTTTGTGGGACATTTACCCGACATTGAGATGAAATGACATCTCAAGCCCTGTCACCCAATGAAACCAATAGGGTTTATAATCAGAGCCTATACTTTCAAACAAAGGAAACGAAAAGTTTCTAAACTTTTAAAACCCGACCTTTCTCTATATAAAGTGGGATTTACAAGGTATTTACGGGCTTCTAGTTTGCCCACGTAATGGTATTTACATGAAAAATGACCAATTGTGCTTATTCATCATACGAAAGCTACAAGCAAATTATTTTTCATTATGTACTTGCTTCACAGAATCACACATTGAAAGGAAGCATCACATAAACTCAGTTTCTCTTTTCAAAATAAAAAAACGGTACTGAAATATGACTAATACATGTATAAAGTCAAAAGGAATGCAACCGAATACTCCATCCTTCGGTTGCACAGTGCTGAAGTTGAAAAAGTATTTAATCGGTATGACATTATGGCCTATTCAATACATGTGTAATTATGGCCACCATAAAGGGTGTGGCATCTTCTTTGAGTAAACTAGCTATTGTAATTTGAAATGTGCATTAATAAAGCCAAACTGCATGAAACTGAATCTGTGCTAGTCTCAGAAAAAGTGTGGTTTTGGTACTCTGACGTGTTTGACTCCAAACCAAGCCATGCCAAACACGTAGTTCTGTTGTCAAATGAACAATTTGCCTCGACACATATGAAACCAATGGTTCCGTACAGCAAGCCAGAGAGTGTGGGTCTAATCCAGTAATTTGAAGTCAGTTTGAAAGCAATATGATATTTGGCTTAGTTGCCATATCTGAGTTCACCTTCCAAAATACAGCACTCATATCATGTAAAACCAGCTTTCTGTACACCCATTTATTTACATCTACTCGTAAAACAATTTACACACAAATGAAACATCGGATAGCTGTTTGTCCGGCCATTTTCGGGAAAGAAACTATCCTTATGAAAAATGCTTTGAATGATACTCCCCATGGTATATCGAGCTACACTGATGGTTGACGGACTGAACAGAAATGGACCAGTCATGTCAATGAAAGGGGGGTATTCAAAGACTCCGAACAATGGCAAAGAAGCAGAATAGTAGCCTACACGTGAGAAAATATTCTGAAAACTCCACCTTCCTGGGAAACAAGGAACGCCAAAGAAGTGAAAACACTTAGTTGAGATGAGCGTAAAAAGAATTTATAAAATAACAGCATGTTGTTCTTTTGCAGGTATAATATATGAGTGGACAGAGAGCTATGGCACTGCAGTGCAGTTTGCTGGAATTTTATCATTTATGGCTGTCTTCGCTCAGTCTCTGGTTCCCATCCTAGACAAGTGCTCAAGGAAAGGCAAATGTGAACAGCCTTATTCTATGGGTGAGCTACCAGAGGCAAAACGTATGTTGTCTGACGATTTACAGAAACCAAATGACGCATACACTTGAAGTGTAAGATTTAATTTTTTCTGGATTCGTGGCTCTTTTAATATTATTTCACTTATATCTAGCTGATCGATAATCAAAAGATGGTAAAACAGAAGTGAAGGCAATGATCAGGAATCGATACAATCAACCCACAACTCCAATCAGAGACATCAAAGGGAAAGAAACACAAACATAAAATAACTAGACCATACATCAAAAGCGAACACCAAAAAGGACAGTTACTTTCCTAGAAAAAGGTCAATTAGCAACCCAAAGGAAAAAGATATAAGCGGTACACACATTCCAAGACGCAGTATACAAACAAACAACAAGAGGCCCAAGAGGGCCTGTCGCTCCACCGGCTAACTTCAGACAATTGTCATATTTATTACATTAACCAATTGTATACTAGTGGACTCTTCTATTGCTATATGTTGGACCAGTCCATTTGTCATATAAGGGGTGTCAGGCCTATTTTTTTCTATTTTTGATGGAAAATTCTGTTAGCAAATAGTGCAGGCCCTGATCAGACATGGTGTTCTGTGGGGTCTGATCTGGGCCAGCACTGTTTGCCAAGGTACCCATTTAGGGTTTTCCCGCATGCAATGGGTAAAAAAGAAACAAGTGATCCACCCAAGGAATGTCCATTCTATATTTTTTGGACCCCAGAGCCATGGTTGGCAGGATTTATGTGAGTGACCATTTGGCATTGCTCCGTTCTAAATATCTAAAGCTCTGGGCCTTATGGTTTCAGAGAAGAAGACTTTTTTTTTAAGTTTTTCCTATTATAAGTCTATGGGAACTAATATGCCTCTTGGTGTGACCAATTTATTACCCCAGGGGCATTGTTGGCAGGATTTATTTGAGTGACCACTTGACGTTGCTGCATACTTAATATCTAAGCTCTGGGCACTGATGGTTTCAGAGAAGATTTTTGTCAGTTTTTCCCAGTATAAGTCTATGGGAGCTTATGGGCCTCAGGGTTTGGCCAATTTGGACCCCAGGGGCATAGTTGGCAGGATTTATGCAGTTGAATACTCCAAGTTGCTACATACTAAGCTCTTGGCCTTATGGTTTCAGAGGAGAAAAGTTTCAAGATTTTGTCATTATTAGTCTATGGGAGCTACTAAGCACCGGGGTGTTGCCAATTTGGACTCAAGAGTCATAGTTCGTGCAAAGTAAGAATGAAATCCATTAAGTTGAGCGGTTTTGGAGGAGAAGGTTTTTAAAACTTTTCCCCATATAAGTCTTTGAAAGCTAATGAGCCAAGGGGCATGGCCATGGCAGTCATGTGGGGCATGGCCATGGTGGCCATGTTTTTTGTCTGATTCGAACATGTTTTTTGTCTGATTCGAATTTCTTCAAGGAATCTGACAGAGGTCCACCCAAGGAACAGTCATGCAAAATAAGAATAAAATCCATTGAGTGGTTTTGGGGGAGAAGATTTTTAAATATTTTTTTTTGGTTTCGATGCCATTTTGTTCAGCATGTAACAAAATTCTTTGAAGGAATTCAGAAGAGGACTATGTGAGAAACATTCCTGTGAAGTTTGGTTACAATCGACCAAGTAGTTAAGGAGGAAATGTTTAAAGAAAAAAGTTAACGCACGGATGCACAACCGCACAGACGCACAACAGACACAGGGCCATAACATATAACATAAGACCTGCCGGTCTTTGGCCAGTGGAGCTAAAACATGAACAGATTTATGTTTTTATTTCTTTATTTATTTATTTTTTCCTTTCCTCCGTCGGATTCAGTATGCCTCCCTTTTCAACTAAGCCATTTTAACCCTCAGGGATCTGGAGAACTGTTGACACTGTAGTATAATTAGGTCTAATAAATCAATCTCCCTCAGTATTTTGAATTTATTTTGAAACATCAAGTCGTATAAATAGAGTTTGTGTTGAAAACATCAGTTCTATCACCAGTGTGATGGGCAAGTGAAATTTCTGATGTTTTGAATTTTAGAATGACAATTTGTAGGTGGACCTCTATAGATATGTGATAGTCAGCAAAATTGGAGGAGATTAATTCAGATACAGGAAGGTACTTTTAAATAAATAAATAAATAAATAAATAAATAAATAAACAAGAACTTTTGAAGAAGAGAAGACTTTTTTAACATTACACTACATGTTATATAGTGAAAATAAATCCCGCCCACTGCAGCCATGTTTTTTGTCGGATCAAAATTTCTTCAAGGAATCTGACAGAGGTCCACCCAAGGAACATGCATGCCAAATAACTATGAAATAAAACAAGAACTTTTGCAGAAAATATTTTCAGCATTACACTATATGTTATATAGTGAAAATAAGCCTCGCCCATGGCGGCCATGTTTTTTGTAAGATCAAATTTTTTTCAAGGAATCTGACAACAGTCCACCAAGGACAATTCATGCAAATTACAATGAAATCCCACAAGTACTTTTGCAGAGGAAGATATTTTAGCATTACATTATATGTTAAATAGTGAAAATAAGCCCCGCCCATGGCGGCCATGTTTTTTGTCGGATCAAAATTTCTTCAAGGAATCTAAAAGAGGTCCACCCAAGGAACATTCAAGCAAAATTAAAACAAGGCATCGCATGCGATACAAATCCCCTCGCACTAGACAACTTCGTGTGCGGAAAACACTGAAATGGCAAAAGTCCAACTTGCTTGAGATATTATCATATGCAACATTTGTGTAAAGTTTGTTTAAAAATCCTCCATTAAATGTACATTCTAGAGTGATGACGTTTCTCTAAAAACAGCCATAGTGACCTTGACTTGAGGCCATGACCACGAAAGTAGATCTTGCTCAAGATATTATCATAAGCATGTTTTGTGTGAAGTTATATTAAAATCTGTTAATAAATGTAGACGGTGGAGCAATGACAAAGTTTTTCTAAAGATAGCCACAGTGACCTTGACTTTGAGGTCATGACCTTGAAAGTCGAAGTAAGTCGAGATATTATCATAAGAAACATTTGTGTGAAGTTCTATTACAATCCATCATTAAATGTAGGCCCTAGAGCGATGACAAAGTTTTTCTAAAAATAGCCACAGTGACCTTGACCTTGAAAGTCTAAATAGCTCGAGATATTGTCATAAGGAACATTTGTGTGAAGTTATATTGAAATTGGTGAAAAAATGTAAGCACTAGAGCAATGACAAAGTTTTTCTAAAAATAGCGACAGTGACCTTGACCTTGAAAGTCAAACTCGCTCGTGGTATTGTAATAAGGAACATTTGTGTGAAGTTATATTGAAATGGGTGTAAGCGCTAGAGCCATTACAAAGTTTTTCTAAAAATAGCCACAGTGACCTTGACCTTGAAAGTGGGACCCACTTGAGATATTGTTATAAGGAACATTTGTGTGAAGTAATATTGAAATTGGTGAAAAAAATGTAAGCGCTAGAGCAATGACAAAGTTTTTCTAAAAATAGCCGCAGTGACCTTGACCTTGAAAGTCGAACTCGTTCGAGGTATTGTCATAAGCAACATTTGTGTGAAGTTATATTGAAATCAGTGAAGAAATATAGGCGATGACAAAGTTTCTAAAAATAGCCATAGTGACCTTGACCTTGAAAGTCGAAATGGCGAGATATTGTCATAAGGAACTTTTGTGTGAAGTTATATTGAAATCGATGAAGAAATGTAAGCGCTAGAGGGATGACGAAGTTTTTCTAAAAATAGACACAGTGACCTTGACCTTGAAAGTGGAACTCGCTAGAGATATTGTCATAAGGAACATTTGTATAAAGTTATATTGAAATTGGTGAAGAAATGTAAGCGCTAGAGCGATGACAAAGTTTTTCTAAAAAATAGCCACAGTGACCTTGACCTTGAGGCCTTGACCTTGATAGTCGAACCCGCTTGAGATATTGTCATAAGGAACATTTGTGTGAAGTTATATTGAAATCAGTGAAGAAATATAGGCGATAGAGCGATGACAAAGTTTTTTTCTAAAAAAAGCCACAGTGACCTTGACCTTGAGGCCATGAGTTGGAAAGTCGAGCTCGCTGGAGATATTTTTATAAGGAACATTTGTGTGAAGTTATATTGAAATTGGTGAAGAAATGTAGGGGCTAGAGCGATGAAAAATGTTTTCTAAAAATAGCCAGTGACCTTGACCTTGAGGTCATGACCTTGAAAGTCCAACTCGCTCAAGATATTGTCATAAGGAAAATTTGTGTGAAGTTATATTGAAATCAGTGAAGAAATGTAGGAGCTAGAGCGATAACAAAGTTTTTCTAAAAATAGCCACTGTGACCTTGACCTTGAAGCAATGACCTTGAAAGTGGAACTCGCTCAAGATATTTTTATAAGGATCATTTGTGTGAAGTTATATTGAAATTTGTGAAGAAATGTAAGCGCTAGAGCGATGACAATGTTTTTCTAAAAATAGCCACAGTGACCTTGACCTTGAGGTCATGACCTTGAAAGTCAAACTCGCTCGAGATATTTTTATAAGGATCATTTGTTTGAAGTTATATTGAAATTGGGGGAGAAATGTAGGCGCTAGAGCCATGACAAAGTTTTTCAAAAAATAGCCAGAGTGACCTTGACCTTGAGGTCATGACCTTGAAAGTCGATCTTGCTCCAGATATTGTCGTAAGGAACGTTCGTGTGAAGTTATATTAAAATCGGTCAAGAAATGTAGGCGCTAGAGCGATGACAAAAGTACGTACGTACGTGGCGCTAGAGCGATGACAAAAGTACGTACGTACGTGGCGCTAGAGCGATGACAAAAGTACGTACGTATGTACGGGACAAATGCTATATCCCCCCTCACAACTATGTTGTGCGAGGGGATAATGAAATCCAAAAGGTGGGTTTGGAGGAGAAGATTTGTAAAGATTTTTAATTTTTTTTGTGTGGTTTTGTTGCCATGGCAACCAGAGGGAAAATAAGCCCCGCCCATGGCGGCCATGTTTTTTGTCGGATCAAAATTTCTTCAAGGAATCTGAAAGAGGTCCACCCAAGGAACATTCATGCAAAATAAAAATGAAATCCAACAGGTGGTTTTTGGAGGAGAAGATTTTTAAAGATTTTTAATTTTTTTGTGTTGTTTTGTTGCCATGGCAACCAGAGTTCTGGGCGTAACAAAATTCTTTGAAGGAATTTGGAAGAGGACTAAGTAAGGAACATTCCTGTGAAGTTTGGTTACAATGGGCCCAATAGTTTAGGAGGAGAAGATGTTTTAGCATTACACTATATGTTAAATAGGGAAAATAAGCCCCGCCCATGGCGGCCATGTTTTTTGTCGGATCAAAATTTCTTCAAGGAATCTGAAAGAGGTCCACCCAAGGAACATTCATGCAAAATAAAAATGAAATCCAACAGGTGGTTTTGGAGGAGAAGATTTTTAATTTTTTGTGGTTTTGTTGCCATGGCAACCAGAGTTCTGGGTGTAACAAAATTCTTTGAAGGAATTTAGAAGAGGTCTATGTAAAGAACATTCCTGTGAAGTTTGGTTACAATTGGCCCAGTAGTTTAGGAGGAGAAGATGTTTAAAGAAAAAGTTAACGCACGGACGCACTGATGCACGGACGCACGACGGACACAGGGCCATGACAATAGCCCCGCTGGCCTTCGGCCAGTGGAGCTAAAAATGAACCGCGACAGAAGAACCACCTTGGAACTGTCAGTAAAATATTTATCCCTCTGGGGGTGGGGGCGGGCTTAAATCGATGTTACGTGGCCACAATCCTCGCCCTTACTTCCGTAGTTATTTAGACAAATAATTTGCTCAGTCCGCATGTAGGTTTCCTAACGCTGCACTCATCAGTACAACATCAAAAACCAAACAACTACAGAGATGAAACAACGTTGAGGACTCGACAGCAAAAAATAAACGAAATACTGGAGCAAATGAAAACCAACAGTTAGACAGAAAACCCGAAACAAACTTGGCAGCTCACGTGTGACCCGAGCGAATTTAAAAGTATTAATTTATGCTGAAAATTTAACTGTGGTGTTTGTCTAATAAATGCATTTTGGTGCTTTTTTAGAACTGACACTTTTTGGTGATGCTGATTTGTACGAACAGTCTGTGATTTAAGTTAGAAAAAATACATTCGAATTTCAATGGCTCGAAAACTTTTGAAACCATGAATATTTGAGACAGGGGTAGTTCGAGCTAATGAGGGTGAATCATACCACCAGGTCAGTAGGCAAAATAGGGCTATCTTTACAACTTTCTATAAAATTAAGGTATGTTTTGTGTACTTATTGGACCCTTCTCATCAAGGCGATTCTGATGAGCTCAGACAACATACATAATCAAAATTCAATAAGAAAATTCTACAATACATTGATATATATGCAGTTCTGGGATATTTCTCTAGAGACACAAAATGAGTTCGAAATAGCCCTGGGTAACGAGCCGTCGAAGTTTCACTACATTTACTCATGTATGTTTTATACAAAGCAGTTTGTAAGGGTATCCATATAATGATGTCGTTAAGCTGATGCTTTCTCCTTTCTGGTGAGATATTGGAATAGGCAAACTACCGAATGTGGTTAGTTTTTTTCTTTATATATCAAAGCGCCAAAGGCACTGAAATGACAGATTCTATGAGAAAAGCATAACACTGTGAAAACTTAGAGAAAACCTTTCTAAAAGATCTTAAAATTTAGAAAGGTAGTTCTGCCAATTCCAATATATGATATGTTTGCATATGTCTATAGACCGGTGGTATGATGAAACGTCATTCGATGTTTCAAATTTTTGAATGAAACTATATACGTTTTCAAAACCAAGTTTTAACAATGCTACTGTCCATAAGTAACATTAGAAGCCACCGTGGTGTAGTGGTTACGCTACTCACCTGGTAAACCAGGGATCGCAGGATCGATTCCGGGCTTCTCCAGACTTTCGGATGAGTCTTTAAACCCAGGTCCCGTCTCCGTATGACCTTAGCTCTTGGTGGGACGTAAAACTCAAACACTCACTCACACCGTAAGTAACAGTTTTTATCTGGTCGGTTGTGGATAACTCTCCCAAAAGATACTCTATGGGAAAGAGATCGGAGGAGAAAGGTTGGCTAGTCCAGTACATGAATTCCATTGGCTTGAAGACATTTTTGAGTAAGAACAACACTATGAGCCCGCTCGTAAACCTGCTGGATAAGATATCCCGGATTCTGACTGTAAAAAAAAATCAAAAATGAGTTCCTTTAAGAGCAATGAAAACAATCATAAGAAAGAAGGTGGGTCATACTACGTAGTTTCGGCTAATAAAGCCTCATCAGTGACCCTGTAATGATCCGGCAAAGAAAGCCAGAGGAAACATACTGCAATTTTTCGAATTTCGAATAGGCAGTCGATTCAAAGACTGATATAAATCAAAATGGGGTCCAAATAATTAAAAACCTGTCTAGAATATGAGTCTAAACCAATAATGTGATTTCTCAGAATATTCACGCTGATCTCAAAGGACCAAAAGTAAAATATAAACTGCACTATGGTTGATGTACGGGGAGACGTTTTACGGCCGCCACACGGCACAACACCAGCTGCAGTGAAGGCAAATAAAAATCAAAAATGAGTTCCTTTAAGAGCAATGAAAACAATCATAAGAAAGAAGGTGGGTCATACTACGTAGTTTCGGCTAATAAAGCCTCATCAGTGACCCTGTAATGATCCGGCAAAGAAAGCCAGAGGAAACATACTGCAATTTTTCGAATTTCGAATAGGCAGTCGATTCAAAGACTGATATAAATCAAAATAGGGTCCAAATAATTAAAAACCTGTCTAGAATATGAGTCTAAACCAATAATGTAATTTCTCAGAATATTCACGCTGATCTCAAAGGACCAAAAGTAAAATATAAACTGCACTATGGTTGATGTACGGGGAGACGTTTTACGGCCGCCACACGGCACAACACCAGCTGCAGTGAAGGCAAATAAAAATCAAAAATGAGTTCCTTTAAGAGCAATGAAAACAATCATAAGAAAGAAGGTGGGTCACACTACGTAGTTTCGGCTAATAAAGCCTCATCAGTGACCCTGTAATGATCCGGCAAAGAAAGCCAGAGGAAACATACTGCAATTTTTCGAATTTCGAATAGGCAGTCGATTCAAAGACTGATATAAATCAAAATGGGGTCCAAATAATTAAAAACCTGTCTAGAATATGAGTCTAAACCAATAATGTAATTTCTCAGAATATTCACGCTGATCTCAAAGGACCAAAAGTAAAATATAAACTGCACTATGGTTGATGTGTAAACACTTGATTGATGTAACGTCTCGCTGTTCAGTTCACGTCTCAGCCTTGATCTTGAATGTTCTTAATGACACTAAGCTGCGTTCGCTAACAACATACAATAGCTCGCCACACAATTACGCATATTTCACCCGATATGTCATGCTCTATTACGCACGCGTCGCCTCGGCATATCTAACACCTATATGTCGAAACACCCGGAAACGACAATCGGCGTGATTCACGCTGAAGTGCGATTTGTTACTGAAACGCATATGTCGGTCGCTGAGACGCCAATTTACGTATTTCATGCACTAACGTAAGTGTTCCGTGCTGTGTCGACCCGTTAACTTTGGTCACGACAGGGACGTTTAGCTATCAAACGTGCATCGCATAAGGGCGACGAACAGTGTCAGTGCTTATTAGTCAGTAGCTGAGACCCCTTGTTTATCTTCAAGTACAGTGTAGCAGCTGCCGGCGGAAATCTGTTTCGCATATGCGTCTGACGGTTGAAACGATCTTGACGTACTGACGTCGGTCTTCCGCTACGTCGACGTCCACTAGCGTCTTCTGTATATAGTAAGAGGTCGCTCCAATAGACGATAAATCACACACGTGTGGCACCCAAAATCAGAGTCAACGTCATCCGCTTTCCGACCAGCTTCTAACTGTCCAGGGGCACGCTTACGATCCTTTAATGAAAAATGTTGCAATACGCTCTCACTTAATGCTTTTTTGAGAACAAATTTCAGTTTCTTCTTTTCTGGGCACGAGCTCACATTACACATCAAAAGTTTGATCCTGAACATGTGGTTTCTATCCGTACTGGTGTGAAGGTGGTGCACAGAATCGACGTGACCGGACTGGTAACCAGACGTCACGGTTGATTGTTTTAACCTTTTTAGCTTAAGGACATGGTGCACGAGCGTGTTGTAATCATGCAATAGTTTGGTTTCAGAATCAAAGCACTGAGGGTGTGGGGTGTAAGTTGGAGTTATAGTCTTGGGCTGAGATTAAAACTGTTTCATTTAACTCTGAAATTCCAAACAAATAGTGAAGATTTTGATAAGAAGACGCGTTCTGATCTTGGTCTACATTGTTTGCCAAGCTCACGCTATGATTCCAGGATAATCCTCTTCAGTCTTATGAAATACCCTGATCTCACTGCGGCTATTTTCTACAAGACAAAAGGTTATTCTGACAAGTCAGTGACAGTCACGTAGACGTTAGCACTGAAGCGCTTTTCTTATTAGCAACTTCGGGTCGAATGCCAAACAATCAACCCAAACATAGCCGCGTCATTTGTCATTGTTGGGTACTGTGAAATCTGCACATGAATCAAATGTTGGATCCGGCAAACAATGTAAACTCAGATCAAACGCCACAGAACACGGTGCTGATCTTGTTCTACACTTTTTTTTTTGCATCAGTTACTAACATCTTAAGTTCAAACGAATCAGTCCAAGTCCCCGTTCATGACCAGCCTGCATTAAGAGACAATCGGCTTGAGTGCTGTCAGTGCTTTGATTTATTCACTGCATTGAGTTTCTGGAGTGCACTCTTCCATCAAAGAAGTTGGGCTCGTCCATCCTGCTAAATGGCACCTAGAATTATATCACAGGACCTACGCTAAGTATCTGACTATCTGTACCATATTCCAAGGTTGAAAGGGACAGCCTTTCTTTCCAATTTCTCCACGCAAAGTCAATATACACCTTAGTTGTAAATGACCTAAAATTGACCTCGAAAGTCAAAAAGAAAACCCATTAATATTCTTGCCTGCAGCTGCCCTGGCCAACAGCAGACTGGTCTTTAAGGATTAAATATTGACAGCACTGATAGAAAACAGTGTAAAACCTGAGCAGATTGCTGAGCAGACGCCGCATTGATCTGGGAATACAGTCTTCGCCAAACCCGTCGCATGATGCAGCTGATTCATATGAAATGCTGAATCGTAAGATAAAATCGTAAAGTCGTCTGCTTCAAAAGTTGCTATTACGCTTATATGACAACTAATACGCTGTAAATTTTGATTATTGTGCCAAACCGGACTACATTTTGTGCGGACTCATATTTCTATGACGGTCAAAGCCGGAAGAAATAAGTTCTGAAGTTAGATCCTTTGGAAGCAAGGAATACACCAAATAAACAAAAATAGCAGACTCGGTTTTATTGAGTCTGTTCATGACCAGTACTGAAATGTGCAACACCGGCCACGCCCTCTAGCACCTACTTAAGCAGAACTCTATTTTCAAAATGATACCAAATAAACTCAATGATACCAAAGGACCAGAAAATACAATCTAAACTATGATGATGTATGGGGAGACGTTTTACGGCCGCCACACGGCACAACACGAGCTACAGTCAGAAATAAAAATCAAAAATAAGTTCCTTTAAGAGCAATGAAAACATTCATAAGAAAGAAGATGGGTCATACTACGTAGTTTCGGCTAATAAAGCCTCATCAGTGACCCTGTAATGATCCGGCAAAGAAAGCCAGAGGAAACATACTGCAATTTAGCGAATTTCGAATAGACAGTCGATTCAAAGACTGATATAAATCAAAATGGGGTCCAAATAATTAAAAACCTGTCTAGAATATAAGTCTAAACCAATAATTTATTTCTGATTCCTCAGAATATTCACGCTGATCTCAAAGGACCAAAAGTAAAATATAAACTGCACTATGGTTGATGTACGGGGAGACGTTTTACGGCCGCCACACGGCACAACAGCAGTTGCAGCGAAGGCAAATAAAAATAAAAAATAAGTTCCTTTAAGAGCAATGAAAACATTCATAAGAAAGAAGATGGGTCATACTACGTAGTTTCGGCTAATAAAGCCTCATCAGTGACCATGTAATGATCCGGCAAAGAAAGCCAGAGGAAACATACTGCAATTTAGCGAATTTCGAATAGACAGTCGATTCAAAGACTGATATAAATCAAAATGGGGTCCAAATAATTAAAAACCTGTCTAGAATATAAGTCTTAACCAATAATTTATTTCTGATTCCTCAGAATATTCACGCTGATCTCAAAGGACCAAAAGTAAAATATAAACTGAAATAAAAATCAAAAATGAGTTCCTTTAAGAGCAATGAAAGCCTGACTTACTTTAAAACATGCAGGGTAGCTAGAGATGACAGATTGAATCTATCATTAACAATCTATGTTATTTTTTGTAAAGCTCAGATCAACACATGCATTGCTTGGAATGCCACCAACATTGTCCAAATTCATCATTGGCTGTTTGGATTTTGAGCTACGAGACTACTCTGAATTGTTATGAATTTCCAAATGTCTAGCATTTCAGCATACTATGAACTCAGTGTTATGAATGTCTCAATGTCTGATATAAGTAGTGTATTCATATAGCGCATTGTTATGATCAAAACGTGAATATGAGCCCAGTCATGAAAAACATGTGATCAAGGATTCTGATAAGGTTTTACACAAACTAGCTTGCTCAGCTACACAGACTAGCTAGAACCTTGAAATTTCAAACATCGCGACTGAAGGTATTGAACCAACCATGCAGCAACACAAAGGTGCTGATAAAACTAGAGTTGTAAAGTAGAAGTAAAACAAAAATCAGGAATTGATACAATTAACTTACTCCACCCATAAAAGACACCAAAGGGAAAGAAATACAAACATTAAGCGACCAGACCATAATGGAAACCTAAACAAAGGTAGGCCATAAGGACAGTTACTTTCCCACAAAATGGCCATATGGCCATCCAAAACCAAAAGACACAAGTGATACACACAGTAAGTAACAAACAACAACATAAATAAATCGCGACAGAAGAGCCGCCTTGGAACGGTCAGTGGAAGATTTCCACTGGGGGGCTTAAATCGATTTTACGTTGCCACAATCCTCGCCCTTACTTCCGTCGCGATTTAGACAAATAATTTGTTCAGTCCGCATGAAGGCCTCCTAACTCATCAGTGCAACATCTCCGTGAACACAAAAATCAAAGAACCACAGAGGTGAGACAACGGTGAGGACTCGACAGCAAGAAACCACTGAAATGCTGGAGCAAAAGAAAACCAACAGTTAGACTCCGATGAGCCCGACCAGAGACAGAGCATCGGGCACCAACCAACATTATCTCTCTAATTTTCAATAAGCCTTTACATTGGAGCCGTCATAGAATCTGAGGCCTGACCCACCGGCGTGCAATTAAAGAGGGAAGCAAAGTTGCCAACCGTGATTGGGTTAACTACCATGCATGCAGTCTGTCGTATAATATCCATGTTGTACCCAATCTTTTTATATCGAAGAATGATTTTACGAAATTGGGTGCTGAAGTCATTGCGGTTATATATTTTTCTGAAACAAATCCATGTACAATAGATAGATGTAAATCCAAAAACGGGGCCTCGGTATCAGAAGAATTTGCTTTATTTAACTGAAGTTCTAGGGGGTAAATCTGACTGATCAAACCGTCAAAATAGGTATTATCAATATTTAATAAATCATCTAAATATCTAGAAGTAGAGCTAAAAGCTTCAATAATTTCAGATTGGTTATCAATGGAAAGCGACAAAATGAAGTCTCTTTCATAACAATACAAGAACAGATCAGCCACAAGAGGTGCGCAATTAGTACCCATCGGAATACCCACAATTTGTCTAAATAACTTAGTACCGAATCTAATATAAATATTGTCAAGTAGAAAGGTGAGGGCATCACACACTTTCTGACATGACCAAAGTGTATAATTCTTATGTTCTTTAGAAGTGAAAAATGCATTTCTGACATTACATGCAAGATAGAGAGAATATTCTCTGTGAAAAGCCCATTCAATTAAATCATTAAGCTTTTCTTTTATAAGATTATGAGGACGTGTAGTGTAAAGAGTGGAAAAATCGTAGGTAGACAGACTAGAAGCACGAAAATGTCTAGATTTCAATTTATTTAAAACCTCATTCGAATTTTTTATAGACCAAAACAGATTTCTTCCTGATCTTTCAAAGACTTTATCACAATATTTTATTACATGCGTTTTAATAGCAGTAAGACAGGAAGTTAATAATTTAGAAAGTTCAGTGGTAGTGCAAGAGCTAGAATTTGCAATAAACCGTGCTTTGTAAGGTTTTTATGAAGTTTTGGTAACCAGTATAGCGTAGGAAGCTTGTCTTGGCCTTCGTTAACACACACAGCAAACTTGATGGCTGAAAGACAAACATGTTTATCTACTATAGCTCTCTCTTCAGCTAAAGGCTGAAGTTCATAGGCCTAAGTACCACCAAGCTCCTGCTTAAGCGTGTTAACATAGTGGAGCCGTCATACAACGACGACGTTGTTAGCGGCCTTGTCTGCAGGGGCCAAAACAAACTTCTTATGAAATTCTTGAATACCTAGTTTAAGATGACGTAAAGACGTCTTGGGCTTATGAGGTAATAAGTTAGTATTTTGAGAATAGAAAGAAATGCGTTTATTCACTAGTTTTAAAATGCTAAGTTTCCAGTCCTTAAGGGCTTTATGCTCAACATACTCTCGCTTACACCATCGATTACCGAATTCATTCAAGGAAGCAGCGATTTCATCTCTACATTTACTGAAATCAATTTTAGAAGGAAACCGATATTTCGGTCCTTTAGAAATTATATTCCTTATCCTAGAATCAGGAATAATTTTCAAATTGCCAGTAATTACATGACCAGCAGCAGGATAGCAATACTTTGAGTTTTTACAATCACATGAATCAGTAAACCCAACTTTATATAGGGAAATATGGGTTTACAAGGGTAAACCTTGTTATCCTTATTATTAACGCAAACATGTGGATATTTGTTATAACCACCGTTTTGTTTCATTATGATAACACACCCGTGTGACATAGTGCATTATTTTATATCTCCAAAATGGTTACTTTTCCAATTATTGATATATTTCTAATTTATAGCAATTTCCAAACATAGTTTGTGGGTGCTCGTTAGAATCGCTTCATTAAGGCGGTTCTAACGAGTACCCACAACCTATGTCTAGGAGCAGAACTTATAAGCAAAATATTGTAAACCCCTGTAAACCAAGTTTTCTATATATTAATATGGGTTTAGAGATGTGTTCATTTCATGGACTTGTTAACATGATGAGGAGCAGAAAAAAAAAGAGAAAACTTAAAACATTTTTTCTTCTGCATTACGCAAATAAGCCTATTCCCATATATTGAAAATTTTACCACGAAAAACTGAAAATTTTCATATAAAAATCTGAGTGTGTGAGTGTTCGAGTTTTACGTCCCACCAACATCTAAGGTCATACGGAGACGGGACCTCGGTTTAAAGACTCATCCGAAAGTCTGGAGAAGCCCAGGATCTATCCTGCGATCCCTGGTTTACAAGGCGAGTAGCGTAACCACTGCACCACGGAGGCTTCTAATAAAAAATCTGATATTTTTCAAATTTCTGCTCAAAACACAGCCTCTGGGAACTCGTTAGAACCGCCTTTGCGAGACGGTTCTAACGATAACCTACAATCTATGTTTTGAACAGAAATAAGAAAAATATTTTGTACCCCTGTAAACCCCAGCTTTATCTTATAAAAGTGGGGTTTAGGGGGTCAAAATTATATAGGCATGTTTTCATGATGTAAAACAAAATGTACATTCTAGAATCATAAGAATCATAAATTGTACCATTATACTATATGGGTGTGTTTAAATAATGTTCTGTTGATTTGTTCCCATTTAAAACATTTAACACTTTTTATGACAATCTTACTGATATTTTTCGTGAACAAGGAGAGTTGGTTTGCTAGGAGTTTTTATTTTTAATGTTTTAATGTTAGTGTATTACAGTTTATTTTTAGGCCATTACATGTGTTTACCTGAAGCTAAATATGCTTTTGAACAACTGGGCTTGCAATGTTAAATACATATATGTTCTATTTTAGACAGTCTATTGTCACACATAATATTCAAACCATTACATAATGCTCATGACAACTTGCTTTTATTTGTTGTATATCCTGCAGACTTCTGCAGAAACAATGGAAATACTCAAGATTTCCTGTTCTTATTTCTTCTAAAGTGTTAGATGTGGGCACTTCTTAGGATTGCCTTGAGTGGGCAAACTCTTTTCTTTAACAGTAGACTTCAGGTCGTTAAGGAAGACAAAAATTTAAAAGAAAAATCCAGGGAAGAAAAAGGGTCTACTGTTAAAAGAAAGCATTTGTAACTGAATGTGAACCAATTACCATCAATGGGGATTGTGCCTAAGCCATTGTTTAAAAGGCCAGCCAATCTACTAGTGTAGCTTACAATATATCTGACAGGAATAGAAGATTCTCGATAATTCAAAATACTCAGTTATTTAACATGCCTTTAGTCCCTATTATAGTAGGCCGTTGTCCAGTATAGGTCCCCGTGCACCCCCACCCCCCAGGACAAAATCCCGTTGGTCCCAAAATCTTCCTTAGGGTTTACTGGTTACGAAAACAAAATTGCCCCCCAAAACAAAAGCGTTCCCACTATGCATTACGTCACCGTTTCCATGGCAACCCATTATATTTCTAAATAAACTTGGGTATCTTGATACAATCAACCATATCTTGGTTATTATTAAAGCTAAATCAACAAAATTGGTACCAAAATGTTCGGGACCCATTGTGCCTTGCTTTGAATGAATGATATGCTAATTAGCTAATTTGCATATCTATGAATATTCATTAAAATAACATTTTTCGGTCAAAAATACACAAAAATCAAAGAATTTTCGATCTCAAAAGCTAAAACAAACAATAAACCATGGAAACTGTAGACAAACAGATACAAGAGTATTATTTGGCGTTGAATGATTGTGAAATATGCAAATATTAGGCTGTGGCATATGGTAATTAAATTTCAAATGCGGTTTTCATCGCAACTAACTAAATAAATTAATTATAAATAACGTATTAACTAATCTAACTAATAGTATCTCTGTATTCATTCATCTATCCACTGAAACATGAAGTCACTTATTCTAATAAGTCGACAGCCTCTTCTTGTTCTTCATCCATATCCTCATCGTCACTCTCAGCATCTTCAGTTCCCTGCAGAGCATCAATACAGTCAACCAGACGTGGAGGAAGAAGATCTCCCTGAATCCACAGGGGTTCTAGGAGACCATTTACGTGTGTCCACCCGTGTTCCTCGCTTACATCTGGAATGTCTGGTTTGGCCAGGTGGGCATTTCTCCATATTGCCACCTGAAAGTTCACTCGACGTATGTGTTGTATTAAGCAAAGTCTGCAAGGTGGCATGCTCCCCATGTCAATATTGCGAAGGGCATCGGTCGGTTTGTCTTCACACTTTTCCTTAATTAAGAAAAGTCTTAAGTCATCAACTGCTGTGAATCTGGCTTTGCCGTACATGGCGCATTGTTTTCTTCTATCTCCCGAACCAAATCTTCAGGTACCTCCCATGACTTTCCAAGCTTCGAAAAGGTTCTAGCAAATCGAGGCATTTTTTCCAGGGTCTTTATTGGCTTGACATGACCTTTGCCTTTGAAGGCACTTGTTGAATCACAGCAACAATATGCATGCAGACTAAGTAATGCTGCAGTGTAATCCTCTGTATAACCTCGGGAAAACTCTGTCATATTTACTAGTTTCCTGTTGTTTCCAGAACCAGTGTCGAACAGAACAGTGATGCCTTCAAGTTTATTCATATAGTTGAGAAGAATAAAGAATATATCACTGCCTGGGGTTTTCACTTGAACTGATTTGTATCCTTGCTCTTTTGCATACAAGCAGTAGAAGACAATTCTAGTGTCTGTTTCTTTCTGTGTAGAGGCTAAAGACTCTATGTTCCTTCTAGTCGTTGTTTCACCATCTTTTGACGTGAAGCAATAATCTTGTCCATCACAAATTAGGATAACTTTCCTTTCATGAAGCCGTTTGGCGTAAGAATTCTTGTTCCACGAATCCAACATCACTTGAACTAACTGTGTTTTGTTGTCCTCATTGCTGAGGAATGATTTCCAGTCTGCTGGTCTCTTGGTAATCTAACCTTGTATCAATAGTTTTTCACCAGAACCTCTTCGCGCTCGTTCCATGGCTTTCACAGAATCAGGCTGGTGTTGTGCCGTGTGGCGGCAGTAAAACGTCTCCCCATACATCAACCATAGTGCAGTTTATATTTTACTTTTAGTCCTTTGAGATCAGCGTGAATATTCTGAGAAATCAGAAATAAATTATTTGTTTAGACTCATATTCTAGACAGATTTTTAATAATTTGGACCCCATTTTGATTTATATCAGTCTTTGAATCGACTGCCTATTCGAAATTGGCAAAATTGCAGTATGTTTCCTCTGGCTTTCTTTGCCGGATCATTACAGGGTCACTGATGAGGCTTTATTAGCCGAAACTACGTAGTATGATCCATCTTCTTTCTTATGAATGTTTTCATTGCTCTTAAAGGAACTCATTTTTGATTTTTATTTGCCTTCACTGCAGCTGGTGTTGTGCCGTGTGGCGGCAGTAAAACGTCTCCCCGTACATCAACCATAGTGCAGTTTATATTTTACTTTTAGTCCTTTGAGATCAGCGTGAATATTCTGAGAAATCAGAAATAAATTATTTGTTTAGACTCATATTCTAGAAAGATTTTTATAATTTGGACCCCATTTTGAATTATATCAGTCTTTGAATCGACTGCCTATTCCAAATTCGCAAAATTGCAGTATGTTTCCTCTGGTTTTCTTTGCCGGATCATTACAGGTTCACTGATGAGGCTTTATTAGCCGAAACTACGTAGTATGACCCATATTCTTTCTTATGAATGTTTTTATTGCTCTTAAAGGAACTCATTTTTTTATTTTTATTGTACATATCAGCACTGAATATTACATCAGCCTTTCGTGGAACCATATTGAATAATTTCTCTGATATTTGTCTAAAATTTCCCGGAACTTCTCGCATACAATAGAAGAGTGCGTTACCATCCTCTACTACAAGCAGTGTGCTATCATGTTCTGGTACGCCTGCCATTTCTGTATCTTCTGTCAGATACTTGAAACCATTTGGCTTATCTGTTTTTTTCAAGCATCCACCAGCTGTGCCAACGCTGTATGGGACTGGAGTCAAAGGATATTTCATTAGATCTGCAAGATCAATCTGTAACTCTGGCTTCTGAGACTGTACCAACAACTGAATGGCAATGTTCCCTTGCTGTCGGTATTCAACTACTTTATTCTTAGCCGACTTAACCTTAACTGTTTTACTCATGTCTTCCATTGTCTTTAGATTTTGTCTCTTGATTAGGTCAAAAAAACTTCTCCTTCTTTTCTATTCTTTCCTTGATGAAAGATTCCTTAGCTACTTTACCACGGTGTTCAGCCAACACTATGTCATTTCAAACTTTTCTGACAATTGTACACCAGAAGATATACAGTACAAGTGAGACTTGTCGTCAATGGCGAATGGATTAATAAATCCACTGATGGCATCTTTTGTCTCACATACTTCTTTATCTCCCTTCTGAACTTCTGCTGGTCGAAGTTCTCTATGCCAAGTGCTGGATTCTGTTTCACCAACTAACATATCTGCCATGTCTAATGTTGCCTCTACATACTTAGATCTTTCATGTGTTGTACGAACCCACAGCTGGTACGCGTCATATTTACTGGTGATACCAGTAACACCAGCCCTACTTCCTCCTGCTCCACTTCTACTTTTGGCATGTTTCATTAACGTCTCCTCCATGGTTTTGTCAACTGCGCATCTGTTTCCAGGTATGAATGACCGTGCAACACTCATTGCTCCTCGTTGCAACAGATCAGTGGCTCCAGGGTGAGTTTCGTCTATGTTGGCTATGAAGACAGAAAAGAATGTAAGGTACCGAGCATAATTCTGTCCATCAAAACTGAAGAACAAATCTGCCATCATATTTAGGCACTCAGCGTATAGCAAGAAATTGTCTTTACTGCCTTGATAAGACACAGCACTAGCCAAACATGTTCCATGTATGCTATCCAGAACTGAGCTGTTTTCCCTAGCTCACCACTATGGACTTTTTCGCGGTACTGGCAGTACTCTGTGATGAAAGAATGAACAGCATCATCTTTCACTGTCTCCTCGAGCGTATCCCTTGAGGGAAGATGAATCAGGTTTTGGACTTTCAGTTGAGCTGCTTCTGGCAAAGTGTCTAAAAGCTGATTTGAGTCTCTCTGGACGAGAAACTGCTCGAGCAAAAGTCTCTTCAGGCTCTCTAACACAATTGTATGGCAATGCATGGCTCTTTCATAATGTTTACCTGTTAGAACTCCCTGGATTGAACCAGTTCCTATTAAACCTGCCTCTAACATTACATCTGACAACCCAGAACCAGCCATTTTCTTTCCAAGCATCTTTAAGTAGGCACATACTAAGTGAAATGTTCCAATCATGACAATGTGATTGGCATACTTTTCAGGATTATTCCATATAAGTGGAAATGCTTTCATGCAAACACCTAGGTCAAACGTTGTTATGACATGTTTGTCCAACCTCTTTACTTGCTTCTTCTGCATAACGCAAACATTCTTGGACTGTCTTATACTCTGTTATTGGTCGATTGATAACAGGATAGTAGTCGATCGTAGTTAGAATGGTTGGCTTACTCCCTGTGATAGAATCAAATCCCGTCCAACCTGGTACTTCTTGTCCTGTTACAGACTTGGATGCCCTGAGGATCATCCAAATCATGTTTGACTCACTTGCTGTTTTCACTGTTCCTTCACTGCCTGGATACAATTTTTTGGTTGAAGGGTAGCTTGGACTTTTTCACTGACCAACAAAACAATCCGGGAGTTCTTCTTCCACTCGCAACTTGAGTGATTTCTCCTTAGTTCTTGGAAGAGATGGTATATCTGGTACAGTTCCACCATGTTCTTCCATATCACCGGTAAGTATTTCCTGCATCATGATGCCATGGGCGGTGTGGATAGATACTGCACCTGTTAGAGTGTAAATTAGCTGATCAAAGTTGTCAAATTCTGAATGAAATAGCGATGGTACTTCTGGTTCTCTGATAATCTGCGTAGAGAGCAACGATGAAGTTTGTTCCAGTGCTAGGGCAATTGCAGTTTCGAGCTCTACTGAGAATGATTAACTCTCACAGTGTCCTAACCGGTTCAGAAGTGTAGTAAGCTGCTGGCTCCTGAACAGATGACACAAAGTCATGCACACAAGAATATGTTTTGGGGTCTTCCACTCACCATTCGTAACGGCTCGACAAATATCTTGTCCTATTGAGCTCACTAACATGTTTACTTGTATAGACACATCCTTTGTTTTTCCAGACAACACATAGGTCAGAAAGGTGCCAACTCTTCTGGTGATATGTCAATGTTACCCAACTGATCTGCAGTGGGATGCCATTTTAATTCTTCTGAATGATTATATGCATTCTGGATTGACTTTCTCAAATAATCCACAGCTTCTGTCAAAGAGTCTTTACTTCCCAGAATAAATGCACTTTGAATGGCTTCCTCGAGCTTAATGTGTGAACTGAACACAAGCTGTGACATAAACTTGCCTTCGCTTTGTAACTGAGTGAATGCAATTTCCTTGCCATAGACACTTTCTAACTTTGCCTTCAATTTGGAACCCCTATATTCAGGATTTGCAAACTTTGTACCCTCTAGCACACTAATGTAAGTATTCACTAAATCACTTAACTTAATGACTTTTCTGTCCTCTACTACTTCTTGTGTAACTCTATCACAGACCTTGCGGAAAGCTTTCTCATGTGCTTCTTCTAAAGCCACTTGGTTAAGGATCGCTTCAGAATCTGAACTTCTCCAGTACTGAGGATCTTGAATATACTTTTTCCTACAGCTGTTACGAAAATGTGCCTCTGATGCAAAGAAATCAAAACCCCTTATTCTCAGAAGAAGTTTTTCATCATTACGGTTCTCTGCACTCTCAAGGACAGTTTTCCACGAATCTGACGCAAACTTACTAGTATCTTCTGTAGTCCGAACCCCAGACTTCTTCAAAGAAATTTTGCCTTCTTTATTACAAAAGATAAATCTTTGCCAAAAAGTGCAATTTTGTCGGCACTTGATCGCCTTTGTGCTACTAGTGTTGTGGAAGATTGGCTTGGTTCTTCCTTCGCCAGTTTATCAAGGTGTCTCGTGAAACGTTTATAACAATCACGGTGATAGCCATGTCCTTCGCTTACTGCAGAAGGTATCAGTCCACATGTGCTCTCCATTCTATCCTTCGAACCAGCTGGTTGTGACAGCCTTTTCTCGCGAATATCATGGAGGTCTTTTAATCTTTCTGCATGATTGCTTAGCTCTGACATGAATGTAAAAGTCTCTGCTTTTGATTCCTCATAATGGAGAATACAAATTTGCTGTCGCTTTGAGGTTGAAGCTGAAGCCTCGTCTTCTGTTGTGCGCTTCTTAGGTCTACCTCTTTGTCTTAATTCCATTGTGACTGAAGTCCCCAACTAGACAGACAGACAGACAGACAACTATACTAATGCCTTTTCAATATGAAGTTTGTAAATGATAATTTTCAAATTTTTATTCGCACTTATTTAGCAAGAAAAAAAAGTATAACAAAATGGCAATAATAACAATCACAATTTAGAAAAAGTAATAGGAATGTTTAAACAACACCGATTACTACTTGTAATCGTTTGCGATCAAAAAGTAAATTTTCACCATAGAGATTCAAGTGATGTTTACAAAACGAGCGCAATTGACGTTATGAAAGATTTACTGCGATGCTTTGGGTATAACGTCGCCCGGTAAATACACCGCTACGATCTAATAATATCAGATATACCTTGACGTTACCATTACGGAGACGGGGCACAGCATCTCCTACAATAAGCCTATGCTCCCATCAAAGACTGCCCAGCCTGCGTATCAAAATAGGTTTATCATAGTCTTTGTTGTGCACTCTAAAACGAAAATTCTTTGATTTTTGTGTATTTTTTGACCGAAAAATTTTAATGAATATTCATAGATATGCAAATTAGCTAATTAGCATATCATTACATCAAAGCAAGGCACAATGTCTCCCGAACATTTTGGTACCAATTTTGTTGATTTATCTTTAATAATAGTCAAGATATGGTTGATTGTATGAAGATACCCAAGTTTATTTAGAAATATAATGGGTTGCCATGGAAACGGTGACGTAATGCATAGTGGGAACGCTTTTATTTTTGGGGGCAATTTTTTTTCCTAACCAGTAAACCCTAAGGAACATTTTGGGACCAATGAGATTTTGTCCTGGGGGGGGGGGGGTGCACGGGGACCTATACTGGACAGCGGCCTATAGCAAATGCAGCTCTGTACTCATTGTGTTACCAGTGTTTCCAATTGATCTGACAAGTACAGTGAAACTTTGATGGCTCGAACACTGATGGCTGATTTACCATGGGGTCGGGGGGTTGGGTGTGGCAAAGGTGGCGTGTATCTTCCATCACTGGGAGTGTCCAACTGATATTGGCCTGCTGTCTTTGCAACAGGTAAGGGTAGAGAGGGAGTGTTGTTATTTCTTCTGTTTCTTCACTTCCATTCATTCCCCTTGCCCCTTCTCTTTCATCTCCTCTACTGTCTCTTCTTTTCTCCCTTTCTCTAGGAGACAACACAAAATGACCCACAAGGGTTGACGTGTCGTTAAACCCAAAACAATCAATCAATCGTCTACCATGGTTGTTTTGCACCTTGTAAGAAAAGATCACTCAGGTAAGGCCACAATCCAAGAACGCAGCCATCTCAAGTCAATTATAGAAAGTGACACGGAGGCACACACAAAAACAGACGAAACATGAACCAACGGCACAAAGCCAAATAACAGTTAAGACCCTGCAAAAGAACGACCGCCTTGGGACTCGTTTTTGATTCTATAGAAGAATTTCCCATCACTGCTGATATTAATGGGTTTATGCAAATTTTCTTATTTGATCATGAAAATGTATGCTGTGTGTACTCATTAGAACCGCCTCAATGTGGCGATTCTAATGAGTATACACAATCGCCTCAATGAGGCGATTCTAATGAGTATACACAGCATACCTTTATTTTTATAGTAAATAAAAATGATATCCATATTATGTCTCCTAATCTGGTGCTATGATTAACAATCAGTGTCTAAAACCACCCTGTCCCAAACACAAACAATTTTTACGACACAAAAGCTGTTAGAGCCATTAAAGTTTGACTGTAAATAGAATCTCAATAATTCAAACTAAGATCATTCAAAATACTCAATTATTCAAAGTCATTCTTATGTCGTGATCATACTAAATATGCATACATATGTCACTCTTGATATCTCAAACTCTTGATGATAATTCATTACGTTAACACACCCATATGACATAGTGCAGTCTTTCTTTTCTCCAAAATGGCTAATTTTCTTATGAAAATGTGATATTTTTCTTATTTATTCCCCAAACATAAATTGTGGATGCTCGTCAGACTGTTCTTATGAGAACCCACAGCCTATTTTTAGAGCAAAAAATAGCAAAATAATATAAACCCCCTGTAAAACCCAGTTTTCTCAATATAAAGTGGAGTTTAGAGGGGTGTTCATTTCACAGACTTGTTAGCATGATGCATAGAAAAATAAACAAACCTTAGACTTTGATTTATCAAGGTTATAGTGCTGGGCCAATTGTTCAAAGTCAACAAAGTTGTTAGTTATCATTACATAAAAACTTTGTTCATTCAGTGCAGCAAAATCAGTGACACGCTTTATAAGATCAGATGTATGTGGCTTTCGTATTGCCCACATTTTAAGGCACAACTATACTGCATATATTATAAGATACCATAATGATCCTCAGTATTGGGACAGACAGGCCTAAGCAAACAGTGCTAACCCAGATCAGGGTGTACATCGTTTCTCATTCCATCTCCACTTTTTGGACTCCTTGCTGGATCGCCAAACCAACTTGTTAAAATTGTAGGAGAATTACAGCAAGTCCTCAAAGTATCTGATTTTTTAGGATTTTTATTATTACAGCCATTAACATTTCAACCATTAACGAGTCTGTTAAGCTAATGCTGCTTTCAACAACTGAGCCCTATGTTTTCATTGTAATGATAACTTAATGCTCTGTATGCTGGGTATTTTTTCACAGCAGACAACATTTTGAAATATTGTTCTATTTTTCCCAGAAAACAGGATTTGACAGCGAGACAATTTGCATGAGATGTCAAGTCCTGTTTTCTGGGAAAAATATCAACAATTCATTGTCTGCTAAATTAGCCTAGCGAGTGGTAATTTTTAAGCTTTTATAACATATTTTACCTTGCTGAATGATGTCTGATATGTTGTTGAATTGTACTCTGCGTGTGCTGTTATTTAGTTATTTTGTTACCTTGTATAATGGGCTGCATTGCAGGAAAGTTAATTGTTTGTGTAATTATGTTTTTATATTAAATTATGCTGTGATCTGAGTTTGCCTGTTTTATTTATCTCCCTACTAAAGTAGATACAAACCTTTACGATTAATTAAAGAATATTTTGGGTTATATGACGTTGTGTCTGAAAACGAAATAACACCATGTAATGAATTTGATAATCCACTAGTGGATTACATATGCAAATTTGTTAGATACCTCCCTTAACGTTAGATGTATGACGTCCTGAAAGTCACGTTTTCTAATGGCGGAATATTGTCATTTTTGTAAAAAAAAACAACAACTGTGAATTAGATGTATTTTAAATGTCATTTGATAAATACAATTTTGCATTCATTCTCATGTACTATTGAATTCATTAAACTTGTTAAGGAAAGGACATAAAATGCTCAGCAAAGCCTCGCATTTCTTTTTTGCTTTTCCTCAACCTGTTTAATAAATTCAATAATACAAGAACATTTATGTAACATTACAAAAACAAGACGTCTGAACATTTGCCAGGTCCCTTAGTAGTTGTTTGAACATTTGTCAGATACCTTGGTAGATGTTTGACATTTGCCAGATCCCTTCATAGAGGCTAAAACATTTGCCAGAACCCTTGGTAGGTGTTTTGTGCATTTTGCTGGTCCAGTGTAGATGTTTGAATATTTGCCAGATCCCTTGGTAGACTGTTGAACATTTGCCAGACCCTTTGGAAGATGTAAGAGCATTTTCAATATCCCTTGGTAGATGTTTGAACATTTGCCAAGTCCCTTGGAGATGTTTGAACATTTGCCAAATCCCTAGGTAGAAGTTTCAACATTTGCCAAGTCCTTTCGAAGATATTTGAATATTTTCAAAATCCCTTGCAAGATGTTTGAACAGATGTCAGGGCCATTGGAAGATGTCTGAACATGTGCCAGGTCCCTTGGAAGATGTATAAACATTGGTATGTCCCTTTGAAGATGTTTCAAAAGTTAGTAGGTCTCTTGGAAGATGTTTGAACATTTGCTAAGTCCCTTGCCTGGCCTTTTTGAATTTGTAAGAACATTTGCCAGGTCCCCAGGAAGATGTTTGAGCAATTGACAGATCACTTGGAAGACATTTGAGCATTTGCCATATCCCTTGGAAGATGTTTGAACATTTGACAGGACCCTTTGAAGATTAAGAACTTCTGTCAGGTCCCTTGGAGGATGGTTAAATATTCCAAATTTAGTAGGTCCATTGGAAGAAGTTTGAACCTTTGCTAAGTCTTTTGCTTGATTCCTTGGAAGTCAGAAGAATATTAGCTAGGTTCCTTGGAAGATGTTTGAACATTTGGCAGGCCCTTTTGGAATTGTAAGAACATTTGCCAGATCCCTTGGAAGATTTCTGAACATTGGCCAGATCCCTGGGAAGATATTTGAATATTTGCCAGGTTCCTTGGAGGTGTTTGAACATGAAGCCACATCAAACTTTTTCCAATGGATGTGGCAATTATTGTTCATGCAATGAAAGGATTAGAAATGACCACTTTTCTTGCATAATTTATGATTCTGTAGATATTTCACAGAATATCCCAGAATCAATATCAATTTGTCAAAAACACCAGGAAAACCATCAAAATCATGGCGGAGTAAACAATGGTGTTAATTTTGCAAATGTTGAACTGGCATTGTCATCAACAAAACTTGGCGAAATGGAAATACTTATTCAAGGCCAATGATGCCATGCACTGTATGATCATGTGAACAAATCATTGTGAAAAATGATCAAACAGGACATGAATTTTATAACCATTTGAATATGATTTTCGGTTGATCGACCATAGATTCTGGTCCATTTGACAATATGGCTTCAAACAGCTGTGTGAAACAATATTTTCCATAATAAAAGGATCCAAACTAAGGCTTATGGCCGGGTGAGGGTGTGTTATTAACAACTAAGCTAAAATTCTATTTAACAATATATTTTGCTAATTTAGGAAACAATTTAAAGGCACAATTTGTTGTAAGCCTGGATACCTCTGTTGGTTCTAGCTTCTTGGTATCAGCAATATATTGACAGGAAATTGCTATATTAGATGGTATATTCCTCTCCTGAAATTATACAACAAAGCTCATAAAAATACATCTTTGCAAAGAAAAAAGCCATTTTTCCCCCCGAGTCTAAAAAGACCTCATTACGATAACACATCTATGTAATATATTACATTCTTTCATACATCAAAAAATGTATTTTTCTGATGAAAATTTGTGATATTTTTCCTCCAAACATAGGTTTTGGATGTCGTTAGAACTGCCTCATTGAGGTGGTTCTAATGAGTACCCACAAACTATGTCTCCCCGTAAATCCGAGTTTTCTCTATTTTATCATATGCCGTCACGTCTGAGAGTGTAATAACGCTATGTAATATTTTTGATAATCCACTAGTGGATTAAATATGCAAATTAGCTAGGTATGTCCCGTAACGTTACATGTACGACTTCCTTAACGACGTCGCGTTTACTCATGGCGGAATAGTGACCTTTTTGTAAACAATCATGAATAAAATGCGTTTTAAATGTCATATGATAAATAGAATCTTGCATTCGTGCTCATGTATTATTGAATTTATTAAACTCGTTGAGGAAAAGGGATAAAATGTTCGGCAAAGACTCGCATTTTATCCTTTTTCCTCAACGCGTTTAATAAATTCAATAATATATGAGCACTCATGTAAGATCTTCTATTTAAAGTGGGGTTTATGGGGTGATTATTTCACAGACTTGTCCACGTGAAGTTGGGCTATGGTTATAAAACAGATTTCATGCAAAACTCCATTGAGCATGAAATTTATATAGAGGATCTTACATGAGTGTTCATGTATTTTTGAATTTATTAAACTCGTTGAGGAAAAGGGATAAAATGCGAGGCTTAACGAGTTTAATAAATTCAATAATACACGAACACAAATGCAAGATTCTATTTATCATATGACATTTAAAACGCATTTTATTCACAATTGTTTACAAAAATGTCAATATTCCGCCATAAGTAAACGCGACATCGTTAAGGATGTCGTACATGTAACGTTACGGGACGTATCTAGCTAATTTGCATATTTAATCCACTAGTGGATTATCGAAAATAATACATGGCATTATTACACTCTCAGACACGACATCATATGATAAAATGCAAATAATTTTAAAAATAGCAAAATTTGATGATTTTCTGATATTTCTATTTGTAGAGGATGGCATTTGTCCTGCTGATAAATCTTGGCATTTTAGTATTTATTAGGAGTACAAGTTTCATGCTCAAATGAGATGTAACCTTGGTCACAGTTGCTGGACAGTGCAGATTCTCTGTTTGTGTCTTGTCTAAATCCTTAAACTGCCTTAAAAATCTGCATCTGAAAATGTCGTCTGCTTATGTTGTCTGCTGATTTTTTTTCAAACGTTTTGAAAAAATATTTTTCATACAGGCAAACAGTGTGGACCCAAAGTCTGATCTGGGTCTACACTGTTTTGCAAAAATGGCTTTTACCGAAACAAGCAGATGACAAAGCAGACAAACAATATCGTGACTGGCATTTTATGGGTTAAAATATAAAATTTCTTTATCCATGAACTCAATCTCGAGGAAATTGCTGGGATGGGGATATTGCTGAAAAAGATGACTTTTGACCATTATCCATCATCAATTATCATATGAAGTCGCGTTTGAGAGTGTAATAATGCCATGTAATAAATTCGATAATCCACTAGTGGATTAAATATGCAAACTAGTTAGATAGGCCCCGTAGCGTTAAATGTACGACGCCCTTAACGACGTCGCGTTTTCTAATGGCGGAATATTGACCTTTTTATTAAACAATTGTGAATAAAATGTGTTTTGAATGTCATATGATAAATAGAATCTTGCATTCGTGCTCATATATTATTGAATTTATTAAACTCGTTGAGGAAAAGGGATAAAATGCTCTGCAAAGCCTCGCATTTTATCCCTTTTCCTCAACTCTTTTAATAAATTCAATAATACATGAACACTCGTGTAAGATCCTCTTTATTGAGCAAACTAAGTTAAACACAGGGCACAAGGTTACAAAACTTTTTTCATGCTCACCTCACTTGAGCATGAAATTTGTCTTGCTCAAAAATTTTAAAATGTCAACCATCGTTGGCATTTTAACATTTATGTGCAGGACAAATAAAATAGTGTGCTGATCTGAGCAGGAAATTGCCTCTTTCAATTGTATTTTAATCTATATGAGCATTAAAAGTTTCATGCTCAGCTGAGTTGAGCATGAAAAAAGTTTTATAACCTCAAAACGAAACAGAAACTACCCATAAACATCCTAAAAATCCGGAAACCTTGAGGACTTGCTATAATTCTCCTAAAATTTTTACAAATTTGTTTCATGATCCAGACAGTGGAATGAGACACATATAAAGTAACAATTTGTCGACATTTTCCAGTTTTTGCAAGGAAAAAAATTTAAACAAGAGGGCCATGATGGCCCTGGATCGCTCACCTGATCCATAGAGTAACAACTGGGCCCCCGGGAGGGCAGTTATTGACCCCAGGGCAATAATGTGCATAATGTTGAGAGAGGTCTAAAAAGGTGAGGCTTCATACCAAATATCAACAAAGGCTATAATTTGAACACTCTTGGCAAAGGTCCACTAGATGAAGCTACACACCAAATATCAAAGACCTGGGCCTTGCTGTTTCAGAGAAGAAGATTTTTTTAAAGATATTCCCTGAATAAGCCTATGTAAAACCATATTGCCCCGGGGCCAGGGCATTTTTGGCCTCAGGGCTATAATTTAAACAATGTTGATAGAGGTCCACTAGATGAAGCTTCACACCAAATATCAAAGACCTGGGCCTTGCAGTTTCAGAGAAGAAGATTTTTAAAGATTTCCCTATGTAAGTCTATGTAAAACCAAAGGGTCTCGGGGCGGGGGCATTTTTGGCCCCAGGGCTATAATTTGAACAATCTTGATAGAGGTCCACTAGATGAAATTTCACACCAAACATCAAAGATATAGGCCTTGTGGTTTCACACAAGAAGATTTTTTAAAGAATTTCCCCATATAAGTCTATGTAAAACCAAGGGGCTCAGCGGCAGGGGCATTTTTAGTCTCAGGGCTATAATTTGAACAATCTTGGTAGAGGTCCACTAGATGAAGTTTCATACCAAATATCAAAGACCTGGGCTTTGCGGTTTCAGAGAAGAAGATTTTAAAATATTTTCCCTATATAAGCCTATGTAAAACCAAAGGGCCCCGGGGCTGGGGGCATTTTTGGCCCCAGCACTGTAATTTGAACAATCTTGGTAGGGGTCCACTAGATGAAGCTTTCATACCAAATAGCAAAGACCTGGGCCTTAGTGTTTCAGAGAAGAAGATTTTTAAAGCTTTTCGCTATATAAGCCCATGTAAAACCAAAGGGCATTCAGCTTCATACCAAATATCAAAGACCTGTGGGCTTTGCGGTTTCAGAGAAGAAGATTTTTAAAGATTTTCCCTATACAAGCCTATGTAAAACCAAAGGGCCCTGGGGCGGGGCATTTTTGTCCCCAGCACTATAATTTGAACAATCTTGGTAGGGGTCCACTAGATGAAGCTTCATACCAAATATCAAAGACCTGGGCCTTGCGGTTTCAGAGAAGAAGATTTTTAAAGATTTTCCCTATACAAGCCCATGAAAAACCAAAGGGACCCCGGGCGCTGGCATTTTTGGCCCCAGAACTATAATTTGAACAATCTTGGTAGGGGTCCACTAGATGAAGCTTCATACCAAATATCCAAGACCTTGGCCTTGTGATTTCAGAGAAGAAGATTTTTTAAGTTTTCGGTGAAAAAAAAGTCTATTTTTGGCTCCTGTGACCTAGATGTGCAACGGACCAGAACCATTTGAACAACTTTGAAAGGGGACCACCTAAGGATCATTCCTGTGAAGTATGGTCAAAATCCGCTCAGTGGTTTATTAGGAGATGTCGTTTGAAGAAATTGTTTACGCACGGACGCACACACGGACGACAGACAAAAAGTGATCCCAAAAGCTCTCCTCGTCACTATGTGACGGTGAGCTAAAAATTAAAAAAAGCTAGATAAAACTTAGTTTCCAATGCATCAACGTCCCTGTGAAGGTGCTGAAATCCTTACCATATAGTCTATACAGATTTAACTCTTGACCTTCACCTTTCTCTCTTAACCCGAATAAATTACTCTAGTCACACCCATCATTGACAATCAACCAATCAAATTAATTGATATAATGTACTGGTTTAATTCACACTGCATGACAAACTGTAGATCCTGATCAGATGGCTTCACCAGAAGCCATCTGATTTGGATCTACACTGTTTGCACAGATAAGGGTTGCCGTGTACAACAAGAAAATGGTTAATTCTAAATTTACCTGTTTATTAGGTCCAAGGGCTGGACAATCTGTTTCCAGAAGTAAACTTTCTATAGGTAGCTCTCTGACCAGGGCCAGGTTTGGGATAAATGAGTTATTAAAAACTTCTATAATCAGTCCCTGAATTAAGGATGCTGCCACAGATGTACCTACTTATACACATACTACTGTGTCTAAAAAATTAAAATTTTGTCAAAATATTAATTTTAATAGACTTTTGAAATAACAATGGCTTCAAGATGAATGAGGCATTGAAAAAAACAAAAGAAAACAGAAACTACCCATAAACATCCCAAAATTCCAGACACCTTGAGGACTTGCTATAATGCTCCTAAAATTTTTACAAATTTGTTTCATGATCCAGCAAGGAGTCCAAAAGATGTAGACAGAATGACAAACGGTGCAGACCCTGAGGAGCAGTCTGATCTGGGTCCGCACTGTTTGCTTAGGCCTATCTGTCCCAACACTTTGGATCATTACGATAGAAGAATGTTGGCTGAATAAGTTGGTAGATAAATGTCAATGTTGCCTTCATTATTGCTTGAGAAAAAAGTTTTAACATAGGTTTTTGTGTTCATCTGAATTTTTTATTGCATATAACTTCTACCTAGTTTCATTGTATGAACCAGCCTTGTTCTTCCTGGTCATCATCTTTTGTTTTGTTAATCATGAAATTCATGCACTGTTACAAAGCCAGAATCCATATTCCAGGGTACTAACTACCCAGCAGGTGCGGTTAACTGTTTTTACAAGGCCTGGAACAAGCATTAACTGTCAAGAAATGGAATTTTCTCAGTGGAATGAGACACATATAAAGTAACAATTTGTCGACATTTTCCAGTTTTTGCAAGGAACAAGAGTGCCCCGGGGGAGGGCCATTATTGACCCCAGGGCAATAATGTGCATAATGTTGAGGGAGGTCTAAAAAGGTGAAGCTTCATATCAAATATCAACAAAGGCTATAATTTGAACACTTGGCAAATGTCCACTAGATGAAGCTACACACCAAATATCAAAGACCTGGGCCTTGCGGTTTCAGAGAAGAAGATTTTTTTAAAGATAATTCCTACATAAGCCTATGTAAAACCAAATGGCCCCAGGGCTGGGGCATTTTCGGCCTCAGGGCTATAATTTAAACAATCTTGATAGAGATCCACTAGATGAAGCTTCACACCAAATATCAAAGACCTGGGCCTTGCAGTTTCAGAGAAGAAGATTTTTAAAGATTTCCCTATATAAGTCTATGTTAAACCAAAGGATCTCAGCGCGGGGGCATTTTTGGCCCCAGGGCTATAATTTGAACAATTTTGATAGAGGTCCACTAGATGAAATTTCACACCAAACATCAAAGACCTAGGCCTTGTGGCTTCACACAAGAAGATTTTTAAAGAATTTCCCCATATAAGTCTATGTAAAACCAAAGGGCCCAGAGGCGGGGGCATTTTTAGTCTCAGGGCTATAATTTGAACAATCTTGGTAGAGGTCCACTAGATGAAGCTTCATACCAAATATCAAAGACCTGGGCTTTGCGGTTTCAGAGAAGAAGATTTCTAAAGATTTCCCTATATAAGCCTATGTAAAAACAAAGGGCCCCAGGGCGAGGGCATTTTTGGCCCCAGCACTATAATTTGAACAATCTTGGTAGCGGTCCACTAGATGAAGCTTCATACCAAATAGCAAAGACCTGGGCCTTGCGGTTTCAGAGAAGAAGATTTTTAAAGATTTTCCAAAATAAGTCTATGCAAAACCAAAGGGCCCAGAGGCGGGGGGCATTTTTAGTCTAAGGGCTTTAATTTGAACAATCTTGGTAGAGGTCCACTAGATGAAGCTTCATACCAAATATCAAAGACCTGGGCTTTGCTGTTTCAGAGTTTAAGATTGTTAAAGATTTTCCCTATATAAGCCTATGTAAAAGCAAAGGGCCCCGGGGCGAGGGCATTTTTTGCCCCATCACTATAATTTGAACAATCTTGGTAGGGGTCTACTAGATGAAGCTTCATACCAAATATCAAAGACCTGGGCCTTGCGGTTTCAGAGAAGAAGATTTTTAAAGATTTTCCCCATAAAAGCCCATGAAAAACCAAAGGGACTCCATGCGGGGGCATTTTTTGTCCCAGCACTATTATTTGAACAATCTTGGTAGGGGTCCAGTAGATGAAGCTTCATACCAAATATCAAAGACCTGGGCCTTGAGATTTCAAAGAAGAAGATTTTTTAAGTTCTCATTGAAAAAAATCTATTTTTGGCTCCTGTGACCTAGATGTGCAAGGGACCAGGTCCATTTGAACAACTTTGAAAGGGGACCACCTTAGGATCATTCAGGTGAAGTTTGGTCAAAATCCGCTCAGGGGTCCACTAGATGAAGCTTCATACCAAATATCAAAGACCTGGGCCTTGCTGTTTCAGAGAAGATTTTTAAAGATTTTCCCTATATAAGCCAATGAAAAAATAAAAGGGACCCGGTGCAGTGGCATTTTTTTCCCCAGCACTATAATTTGAACAATCTTGGTAGGGATCCACTAGATGAAGCTTCATACCAAATATCAAAGACCTGGGCCTTGTGGTTTCAGAGAAGAAGATTTTTAAAGATTTTCCCTATATAAGCCCATGAAAAACCAAAGGGACCCGGGGCGGGGGTATTTTTGGCCCCAGCACTATAATTTGAACAATCTTGGTAGGGGTCCACAAGATGAAGCTTCATACCAAATATCAAAGACCTGGGCCTTGTGGTTTCAGAGAAGAAGATTTTTTATGTTTTCAGTGAAAAAAATCTATTTTTAGCTCCTGTCACCTACATGTGCAACGGACCGGAACCATTTGAACAACTTTGAAAGGGGACCACCTAAGGATCATTCCTGTATGTTTGGTCAAAATCCACTCAGTAGTTTAGGAGGAGATGTCGTTTGAAGAAATTGTTTAAGCACGGACGCAAGCACGGACGACAGACAAAAAGTGATCCCAAAAGCTCTCCTCGTCACTACGTGACGGTGAGCTAAAAATTAAAAAAAGCTAGATAAAACTTAGTTTTCAATGCTTCAACTTCCCTGACAAGGTGCTGAAATCCTTACCATATAGTCTATACAGATTTAACCCTCACCTTCACCTTTCTCTCTTAACCCGAATAAATTACTCTAGTCACACCCATCACTGACAATCAACCAATCAAATTAATTGATATAATGTACTCGTTCAATTCACAAACTGCATGACAAACAGTGTAGATCCTGATCAGATGGCTTCTTCAGAAGCCATCTGATCTGGATCTACACTGTTTGCACAGATAGGGGTAGCCGTGTACAACAAGATAATGGTTAATTCTAAATTTACCTGTTTATTAGGTCCAAGGGCTGGACAATCTGTTTCCAGAAGTAAACTTTCTATAGGTAGCTCTCTGACCAGTTTCTGCTTCTTACACAAATAAAAAAAAAAATAACAGTATGAATAAGTCGCAGTTCAATATAGACTTCATTACATTTCTCCCATTCTAATACATATCATTTTTAACCCTTGTCCTGCTGAGCCAGGATATGCCTTATCTTTGAAACAATGTAGATCCAGATCAGATGGCTTCTGAAGAAGCCATCTGATCAGGATCTTCATTGTTTGCCATCCAGTTTATGAATTTGTTGCAATAATTTGCATCAAGTAATCTGATTGGCTGATAAATAGTAGTGGGTGTGACATATTTAAATATTCAGCAGGACAAGGGTTAACATAAATATAAATATTAGGACACCAAAAAGTCATAGAAAACACTGTAAATCCCGATCAGACTGCATCTACACTCATTGCCATGGAGAAAAAATCTCTGCAGACAAAATATATAATAAAAATATGGAGGATCTAAAAAAGTGCTGATCATGGAAAAATTAATTATCTTGGGACATAGTCAGTTTCAAACAAACATGTAAATTCCAACATCTGTACCCAGCTTAAAATCAAAGTACATATAAGACACTCTAGGCCCCCGCCCATTAGGGCTTGAAGAAGTAGATGGGCTGCATGATGCTTCCACCCGGAGCTGAAACCGACCCCCACACAAGTACTGGTAAACCGCTTAGAGGATCTAAGCCTGCCCAGGCAAAGTGGTGCAAGTCGGACCGTCCATGCTTATAAACCCTATTGGTTATATTGGGCAACAGGGCTTGAGATGTCATTTTATCTCAATGTCGGGTAAAAGTCCCACAAAATTGGAAATAACGTCTCCAAAATTACCTTTACAGTGTTAACGGGAACGTTAAACCTCAACTCAAACAAACAAAAACATATAACACACTCATATAAAATCTGTTACTTAACATATAAAGACATCTTTGCAAGCCAAGGATACTGAGTGCATCTCGGATTTACTCTGGCCTGGGATGGTGACCTTTGGAAGCTTTCTATGTCTTACAAAATAATGATTTTTTCCTTAACAGTTCAGGAAAATTATTGATAAGTAGAAAAAGACCTGATATAGCGCAGACAGTTTTTTTCTTTTGCCCCTTTTATATGGGAAATCCCAGAATGGGTAATGGCAAAAAGTGCTGGCCCAGATCAGGTGCCACAGAATGCAGCATCAGATTAGGGCCTTCAATGTTTACAAAAGGTATTTTCTAAATAGAGGATCTTACATGAGTGTTCATGTATTATTAAATTTATTAAACAAGTGGAGGAAAAGGGATAAAATGTGAGCCTTTGAAGAGCATTTTATCCCTTTTCCTCAGCGAATGTATGAGCAAGAATGCAGGGCTCTATTTATCATATGACATTTAAAAGGTATTTTATTCACGATTGTTTTACAAAAATGTCAATATTCTGCCATAAGTAAACACTTTGTCGTTAAGGATGCCGTACATAACGTTACAGGGCGTATCTTAACTAATTTGCATATTTAATCCATTTGTGGATTATCAAATTTATTACATGGCGTACTTACATTCTTAGATGTGACGTCATATGATAAATAAATTTCAGAAGATAAGGCAACCTAAATTTCGGAATGTATTACTGCTATATATAAGGTTGACGAGTTCATTCATTACAAAATGGGTGTTTGTTAGTATTAGAGTTTATTGGCCCAGTCAACACTATTTAAGGTCATTTTTGAGCCGGTCAGTTTACCTATCCACACTTTTCCTTTTTATTTAGTGTATTTCCTGGGATTTTGCCATGAATCCTAGCAATAGTTTTTCACAGAGGTGTTGGTCTAGCTAGTTCAGATACTGCTATGGTATACAAAGTTACCTGTTCACTTCGTATAATTGATGGTGGTATTGAGAAATGATAGCCTTCCCTCACCCCCTCCATAGCTATACTGGGTCTTCCATCAAAGGCATGCATTAACACATTCTTTGCTCCTGTAAATACACCACAATCTCTTAATAACACCATTCGTCATTGTTTGTGTCGAGTTTTTATGTCCCCATTAATACTTTTTAGGTCATTTTTGAGACTTGCTTTCAATACCCGACAATGAGATGAAATATCGCAAGCCCTACCGCCAGAAGAAACCAATTGGGTTTAAGGAGCGGTCCAGCTAGCACCACTTTTCCAGGGCAGACTTAGATCTTGTAAGTGGTTTACTAAAGTTTACTATAGTTTGGTCAGTTTCAGCTCTGCACAGAAGCACCATGCATCCAATATATTTCTACAAGCCCGATGCGGGGGAACTCACTGCTTGTTTTTGTTTGATTTGAGGTTTAATGTCCCCATCAACACTGTATAGGTCATTTTGGAGACATTGCTTTCAATTTTGTGGGGCTTTTACCAGACATTGAGGTGTATTGACATCTCACGCCCTGTCGCCCAATGAAACATAAGCATGGGCAGACTAACTCGCACCGCTTTGCCTGGGCAGATATGATCCTCTAAGCGGTTTACCAGTACTCGTGAGCGGTCAGTTTTTGCTCTGTGTGGAAAAGCACCATGCATCCAATATGTTTCTCCAAGCCCCGATTGTCAGGTGTGCTCACTGTTTGTTATAACATAGTTTTGGATATAAAATGGTTAAAGATGGAATAAACTAGAAATGTGTCCAGATGACACAGATGCCCCCACCAAGGGCCCCGCCTCATCCCAAAAATCCATGTTGCAACAAAATTTTCTAAGTGTGTGACCTTGTCATCAGGAACATTTGTGAGAAGTTATATTGAAATTGGTGAAAAAATGTAAGCGCTACAGTAATGACAAAGTTTTTCTACAAATAGCCACAGTGACCTTGACCTTGAAAGTTGAACTTGCTCGAGGTATTGTCATAAGGAACATTTGTGTGAAGTTATATTGAAATCAGTGAAGAAATGTAGTCGCTAGAGCGATGACAAAGTTTTTCTAAAAATAGCCACAGCGACCTTGACCTTGAAAGTCGAAATGGCTTGAGATATTGTCATAAGGAACATTTGTGTGAAGTTATATTGAAATCGGTGAAGAAATGTAAGCGCTAGAGCGATGACAAAGTTTTTCTAAAAATAGCCACAGTGACCTTGACCTTGAAAGTGGAACTTGCTAGAGATATTGTCATAAGGAACATTTGTGTGAAGTAATATTGAAATTGGTGAAAAAATGTAAGCGCTAGAGCAATGACAAAGTTTTTCTAAAAATAGCCACAGTGACCTTGACCTTGAAAGGCAAACTCTTTCAAGGTATTGTCATAAGGAACATTTGTGTGAAGTTATATTGAAATCAGTGAAGAAATTCAGGCGCTAGAGCGATGACAAAGTTTTTCTAAAAATAGCCACAGTGACCTTGACCTTGAAAGTCAAACTCGTTTGAGGTATTGTCATAAGGAACATTTGTGTGAAGTTATATTGAAATCAGTGAAGAAATATAGACGCTAGAGCTATGTTGTGCGCGGGGATTATTGAAAAATTTTAAGTCTGTGACCTTGACCTTGAGCTCATGGGCATGGGTGGGGGTATCGCTGAATAAAATGGACAGGTATCTAACATCATATCAAATATCAACTCAATCCATCACACGATTTGGAAAATATCAACTCTTAAAATATCTAATTAAAAATTTCTAAGTCTGTGACCTTGACCTTGAAGCCATAGGCATGAGTGGGGTTATTGCCAAATAAACATTTGGACCTGTATCTATCATCATAGCATACATAAGCCAAATCCATAATAGTTTGGAAAATGTGAGATATTTAAAATCTTTCACATTAAAATTGTCTAAGTCTGTGACCTTGACCTTGAGGTCATAGGCATGGGTGGGGGTATTGCTGAATAAAACATTGTAACTATATCTATCATCATATGAACCAAAGCCATCATAAAAGTTCAGGTTCTACCAGGTACAAATACCTTAACTGGAGTCTTTAACATGGGAAATTTCTAAGTCCATGACCTTGACCTTGAGGCCATGGGCATGGGTGGGGGTATCGTTGAATAAAACTTTGGTCCTATATCTATAATCATACCAAATATGAACCAATTCCATCAAATGGTTTGAAAAATATGAGTTCTAAAATGTTCAAGTCTACCTGTTACAAAAACCTTAACCTGAGTCTTTAACATTGAAAATTTCTAAATCTGTGACCTTGACCTTGAGGTCACAGGCATGGGTGGGGGTATTGCTTAATAAAACTTTGGACCTATATCTATCATCATACCAAAGATGAACCAGTTCCATCAAATGGTTAGGAAAATATGAGTTCTAAAAGTTCAGGCTCTACCTGTTACAAAAACTTTAACCTGAGGTTACAGGATCACGTACGTTTGACGTACACACACACGTACAGATGGACGTACACATGTACGCACGTACGGAAAACCGAAAAACTATATGCCCCCGGCATCATATGATGCGGGGGCATAAAAATAGACTATGCGGAACCTGACCAAAAATGGTCATTTTTCTCTTAAGCCTTATCCTGCTGTTCATGACAACCCCCATTTTTGCAAACACTGTAGATTCAGATTAGATGGCTTCTGAAGAAGGAATAAATTGAAGGAATAAATTCCATCACGTAATTTCATTGTATCAATATCAGAAATGAGTGTGGCTAATTAGCAGTATAAGGGTTAAAACTACATGTATACATTTTTATTTGGATACAACACGGCTGTTTTCTGCTGTGGACCCCAACAATAATGCTATAAAGAGGTTGTAGAGCAGATCAAATAAACAAAACAATCAAAGCAAGACCTTTCTGAACACAAAAACCCAGACACTGGCAAACAGTGAAGGCCCAGATCAGATGCCACAGAATGTGGCTACTGATCAGAGCCTATGTCTGTTTGATTTGTGGCTTAACATCCCCATCAACATTGTAAAGGACATTTTGGAGAAGTTGCTTCAAATTTTGTGGGACTTTTACCCGACACCTGGATGAAATGACTTCTCAAGCCCTGCCACCCAATGAAACCAATAGGGTTTATATGCATGGATGGTCCGACTCGCACCACATTTCCTGAACAGGCTTAGAACCTCAAGGCATTTACCAGTACTCAGGTCGGTCTCAGTTCTGCGTAGAGCCCAATCTACTTCTTCAAGCCCCGATGGGCAGGGGCCAGATCAAGGCCTTTGCTCTTTATAAAAGGTTCAGCCATTTTCTAAATCAGTTTTTAAAAAGAACTCAACCTGACATGCTTTAATTTTGACATGTATGCCTGCTATGTATTAGGTGGAAGATTCCATTATGTACAAAACGGATTAAGGAGAATATTCTATTTCTGCCTACCTTGTTCCTTTAACAGTGTTATGGCTGGCTTGCCTGCAGACCTTGAATGTACATTCCTAAAAAGAAAAGATCACACATAGGCTGATTGATTGTGTTGGGATGTAACGACATGTCAACCCTTGTGGGTCATTTTGTGTCATCTCCCTGAAAAAGGGAGAAAAAAGATAGAAGATATAGTAGAGATAGACAGAGACAGGGAAGATAGAGGAAAAAGTATTAACCCTTATCTTGCTGTTCACGACAACCCCTGTCTTTGCAAACAGTGTAGATCCAGATCAGATGGCTTCTGAAGAAGCCATCTGATCAGGATCGTCACTGTTTGTCATTCAGTTTGTGAATTTGAACAAACTCATTATATCATGTAATCTGATTGGCTGAAAATCAAAAATGGGTGTAGCTAAGTTAAATATTCAGCAAGGTAAGGCTTAAAGTGAAGAAACAGACAAAATAAAAACATCTCCATACCTGTGATACCTCCCTCATCAGGAGGGAGGAGGGAGACTCCCTCATTTTGATGCAATTTTTTGCCCATTTTATGCTAAATTTTAGTAAACTTTTGGAGTCTCCCTCATTTGAACTGAGAATTTCCCTATATATTCTTTGCATCTACCTCATCATAATAGCATCTTAATACAGTTAAAAGAATCATCACAGGCATGCATCCCCTCTCTACTCTTACCCACTACAAACACAGCAGGCTTTGCCCAACTGTAAGCCAATATCAGTTGGACACCCCCGTGATTATCTAAGCCTGCCCAGGCAAAGCGGTGTAAGTCAGACCATGCATGCTTATAAACTCTATTGGTTTCATTGGGCGGCAGGGCTTGAGATGTCATTTCATCTCAATGTCGGGTAAAAGTCCCAAAAAATCTCCAAAACGACCTTTACAGTGTTGATGGGGACTTTTAACCTCAAATTAAACAAACAAACAAACAAAGACACCGCCGTGACACATGAAACATAAACCTGCACCTCAACCAATCATCCCAATACACTGGCTGAAATGTCAACGAGACATTCAGGGGAATATATGTATACATCCCTTCAGGGGAGATAACACTTTCAGAATTAATTTTGTCTCCTTTACCTCATAGTGAAGGTCTACTCTTAAAGTAGAGGTCTACACTTAAAGTAGAGGTCTATTCTTAAAGTAGAGGTCTAAACTTAAAGTAGATGTCTACTCTTAAATTAGAGGTCTAAACTTAAAGTAGAGGTCTACTCTTAAAGTAGGGATCTACACTTAAAGTAGATGTCTACTCTTAAAGTAGAGGTCTAAACTTAAAGTAGAGGTCTACTCTAAAAGTAGAGGTATACACTAAAAGTAGAGGTCTACACTAAAAGTAGAGGTCTACTCAAAGTAGAGGTCTACACTTAAAGTAGAGGTATATTCTTAAAGTAGAGGTCTACTCTTACAGTAGAGGTCTACACTTAAAGTAGAGGTCTACACTTAAAGTAGAGGCCCTCTCTTAAAGTAGAGGTCTACACTTAAAGTAGAGGTCTACTTTTAAAGTAGAGGTCTACACTTAAAGTAGGGGTCTACTCTTAAAGTAGAGGTCTAAACTTAAAGTAGAGGTGTACTCTTAAAGTAGAGGTCTACACTTAAAGTAGAGGTCTACTAAAAGTATAGGTCTACTCTTAAAGTAGAGATCTACTCTTAAAGTCTACTCTTAAAGTAGAGGTCTACTCTTAAAGTAGAGGTCTACACTTAAAGGAAGGTATTTGCTTCGCAGGAGCAAATTCCTTTAAAAGTAGACTCCTTTGAAGGACAGATGCAGTTTTTAAGAAAGCAATTTTGATTTTGAATAAAGTTGCATGCCTGGTAAAAATAGTGGAAATCTGTCTTGTGATTCTATACCCCTTCAATCGGTACCACTTGTGAAACAAATTCTGGGTTTTTCTTACTGCCAGGGCAGAATAATCTGTCAGAGTAATATCAGGAGTACCAACCAGTCCCACTGTTACTGATACTGTTCCAGAATGGTTTTAATACTTTACACATAGAAACATTATACATGTATTTTTTAAACTTTAGCAGTTTAACAAGAAGTGAAAGTGAAAGGGACACACCTTGCATAATTCATAATAAACTGACACTGTTGAAACACAGCTTTAAAGTCTGAAAGTCTGGCTTCTACATTGGAAGCATTGAGAAAATTAGACAGGTGTATGTAAAACACTATAACCCCAACCACACACCTGCTCCTGATTATGTCATATATTTTTTCAATAACATTGATCAGGTCATCTCCATAGTTTTTCCAAAGAACCTGCTAAATTTTGTAAGCCTAGCTCAACTATTTCTTAACCCATAAGATGCCAATCACAACAATAGTTTTCTGCTTTTGTCGTCTGCTGGTAACTTTAAAAGTCATTTTTGCAAACATTGTGGACCCAGATCAGACTGCTCCTCTAAGAGCAGTCTGATCTGGGTCCACACTGTTTGCCTATATGCCAAAATACTGTTAAAAATTTGCAAGACGATTCAGCAGACGACATAAGCAGATGGCATTTTCAGATGTAGTTTTTCCTGGCATCTTAAGGGTTAAGATACCTTGTTGACAACTAATGTAATAGACAGACAGGGCAGCACAGGTATTTCTGATTATGGTTTATGGCCCTTTCAAAATTATTTCAATTTTCAAGCAAATCATTAATCAGAGACGTATAAAAGCCAAAGTACCGAGTGAAAAACCACCTGACCTTCTCTTGCAGAACTTGACATATGATCTCTCATGTAGCCTGAGCTAGACTAAAACCCACACCTACTAGAGACCTACGTAAACAAGTCCATGAAATGAACACTCTCTAAACCCCATTATAAACAGAAACTTGGGGTTTAATGGGGTACACATTATATCTCTTATTTCTGCTCCAAGACATAGGTTGTGGGTACTTGTTAGAACCGCCTCAATGAGGCAGTTCTAACAAGCACCCACAACCTATGTTTGGAGTATTAATAAGAAAAATATCAAAACGTTTCATCGGAAAAATAAGCAATTTTGGAGATTTGAAAGAATGCACTATGTCACACGGGTGTGTTTTCATGATGATGACATAACTTATCTACTAGGACAGAACAGAACGGAACAGAATCAATATGCCCTTTCAATGTTTAGAAGTTGGGGGTATAAAATTGTACATACAGTGGGAGGTTAAACTTGTTTGCCAGCTCAACTTGTTTCGCCAGTACTTCTCTCTGTACAGCTTTATCTTCTGCAGTCTTAGTGATACGAGGCTGGAAGTCAAGACCAACCTGTAATAATACATTAATAATGTTAACTGCTGTCAAATATTTGTTTCAACCTATGACACATCAATCATCCCCCTTCCATTGGGGCTTGAAGAAATAGATGGGCTGCATGATGCTTCCACGCAAAGCTGAAACCGACCCGAACATGAGTACATGTACTGGTAACCATTTAGTGAATCTAAGCCTGCCCAGGCAAAGCGGTGTGAATCGGACCGTCCATGCTTATGAACCCTATTGGTTTCATTGGGTGCCAGGGCTTGAGATGTCATTTCATCTCAATGTCGGGTAAAAGTCCCACAAAATGGGAAGCAACGTCTCCAAAATTACCTTTACAGTGTTGACCGGGATGTTAAATATCAAATCAAACAAAACAAACAAACAAGGAGCTGTCGCATGACAGCATAGCTTGCATGTTTCGCGACTTCAAGATATAAAGTAAAATTTATGAACCATGAAATATAGGTCACACTCACCTAGATATATTTGAGATCAATAATCAGGTCACATGGAACATATTTTCCAGATATTAAGTTTCAGAATCAAATTGTGTCTGAAATATAAGGCAAAATCATTGAACCATGAAAATAGGTCACAAGGACCCAGATGTATTTCTATGTCAATCATCGGGTCACTTGGAACAAATAATCCAGGTGAGATATTTCTCCATCAAATAGTATTCAAGATAATAGGCAAAATCACTGAACCATGAAATATAGGTCACACTGACCTAGATATAATTCAAGCTCAATCATGGGGTCACATGGAATAAATAATCCAGGTATGACATTTATCTATCAAATATAGTTCAAGATAATAGGCAAAATCACTGAACCATGAAATATAGGTCACACTGACCTGGATATATTTTGCAGTCAATTATCGGGTCACATGGAACTAATAATTCAGGTATGACATATCTCTATCAAATAGTATTCAAGATAATAGGCAAAATCACTGAACCATGAAATATAGGTCATACTGACCTAGCTATATTTTGAGGTCAATAATGGGGTCACATGCAACTAATAACCCAGGTATAACATTTCTCCATCAAATAGTATTCAAGATAATAGACAAAATCACTGGACCGTGAAATGTAGGTCACCATGACCTAGATATATTTTGCGGTCAATTATCGGGTCACATGGAACTAATAATCCAGGTATGACATTTCTCCATCAAAATATTATTTGAGATAATAGGCAAAATCGCTGAACCATGAAATATAGGTGCACAGTGATCTAGATATATTTTGAGGTAAATCGTGGAGTCACATGGAACTAATATCCCAGGTATGACATTTCTTCAACAAATAGACTTCAAGATATAATGCAAAATAACTGGACCATGAAATGTAGGTCACCATGACCTTCACCCTTTACACTTGAACCAATGTCACTTGATTGGCTGATGTATAACCAATTGTGTCTATAACTTGTTAGTATTTTTAGCCCCGGGGCTATAATTTGAACAATCTTGGTTGACATCCACTAGATGAAGCTTCACACCAAATATCAAAGATCTGAGCCTTGCCGTTTCAGAGAAGAAGATTTTTAAAGATTTTCCCTGTATAAGCCTATGTAAAACCAAAGGCCCCGGGGCAAGCATTTTTGGGCCAAGGGCTATAATTTGAACAATCTTGGTAGAGGTCCACTAGGTGAAGCTTCACACCAAATATCAAAGACCCGGGCCTTGTGGTTCTAGAGAAGAAGATTTTTAAAGATTTTCCCTATATAAGCCTATGTAAGCCCAAAGGCCCCTGAGCAGGGGCATTTCTGGTCCAAGGGCCATAATTTGAACAATCTTGGTAGAGGTCCACTAGATAAAGCTTCATACCAAATATCGAAGACCTGGGCCTTTCGGTTTCAGAGAAGAAAATTTTTAAAGATTTTCCCTGTATAAGCCTATGTAAAACCAAAGGCCCCCTGGGCGGGGGCATTTTTGGCCCCAGGGCTATAATTTGAACAATCTTGGTAGAGGTCCACTAGATGAAGCTTCACACCAAATATCAAAGATCTGAGCCTTGTGGTTTCAGAGAAGAAGATTTTTAAAGATTTTCCCTATATAAGCCTATGTAAGCCCAAAGGCCCCTGAGCAGGGGGCATTTTTGGCCCCAGTACTATAATTTGAACAATCTTGGTAGAGGTTCACTAGGTGAAGCTTCACACCAAATATCAAAGACCTGGGCCTTATGGTTTCAGAGAAGAAGATTTTTAAAGATTTTCCCTATGTAAGCCTATGTAAACCCAAAGGCCCCCGGGGCGGGGATATTTCTGGCCCAAGGGCAATAATTTGAACAACCTTGGTAGAGGTCCACTAGATGAAGCGTCATACAAAATATCGAAGACCTGGGCCTTTCTGTTTCAAAGAAGAAGATTTTTAAAGATTTTCCCATTATAAGCCTACGTAAAACCAAAGGCCCCTAGGGCGGGGGCATTTTTGGCCCTAGGGCTATCATTTTAACAAACTTGGTAGAGGTCCACTAGGTGAAGCTTCACACCAAATATCAAAGACCTGGGCCTTGTGGTTTCAGAGAAGAAGATTTTTAAAGATTTTCCCTATATAAGCCTATGTAAACCCAAAGGCCCCCGGGGCGGGGGCATTTCTGGCCCAAGGGCCATAATTTGAACAATCTTGGTAGAGGTCCACTAGATGAAGCTTCATACCAAATATCAAAGACGTGGGCCTTGCGGTTTCAGAGAAGAAGATTTTTATAGTTTTCATTTTAAAATTCTATTTTTAGCTCCTGTGACCTAGATGTGCAATGGACCGGAACCATTTGAACAACTTTGAAAGGGGACCACCTAAGGATCATTCCTGTGAAGTTTGGTTAAAATCCAATCAGTGGTTTAGGAGGAGATGTCATTTAAAGAAAAAGTTTACGCACGCACACACGCACTGACGCAGACACGCACGACGGACAAAAAGTGATCCCAAAAGCTCACCTCGTCACTACCTGACAGGTGAGCTAACAATTATGAACACACTGTGTGTCCTACTGTTACAAGAATAAATGCCTTTAAGGGTTAATATGCATGAGATTCTGCTGCCATTTTGTTTCTTTTTGATTAACAATTTACTATAATGATCCTCAGTATTGATACATATAGGACTAAGCAAACAGTGCAGGCCCAGACCCAGACCAGACGGCTCCTCTACTTGGTTTGTCATTCTATCTGCATGTTTTGAATCCCATGCTGGACCATGAAACAAATTTGTTAAAATGTTAGGTGAATTACAGCAAGTCCTCAAGGTGTCTGAATTTTTATGATTTTTACGGTAACCTTAAACCTGCTGAACAAGTTTAATAATTATACTCTATTTTTGCAAACAGTGCAAATGCAGATCAGAAGCTATCTGGTCTGGATGTTCATTTCCAAGCTTTCAGTTGCTGAATCTATTGGAATAAATTACGATACAAATTCTAAAGATTTGGACACCTTGAGGACTGGCTGTAATTTTCCTAAAGTTTTAACAAATTTTTTTTCACGATCGTGCAAGGGGTTCAAAAGGAGCTAATGGAATGGCAAACAGTGTATACCCTGATCCTTCAGGAGCAGTCTGACCTGGGTCTGCACTGTTTGCAAGGAGCAGTCTGATCTGGGTCTGCACTGTTTGCTTAAGCCTATCTGTCCAAATACTTAGGACCGTTATGGTACATCAAGTAATTTGATTGGATGCTAGTCAAAAATGGTTGTGGCAAAAATGTATTTGTTCAGTAGAACAAGGTTTAACACACTGCATGCTGGATATTTTTTTCAGCAGACAACACTTTGAAATATTTTCCTAATTTTCCCAGAAAACAGGATTTGACATCTCATGCAAATTGTCTCCTATGGAGAAAATTTGCATGAGATGTCAAGTCCTGTTTTCTGGGAAAATGAGAAAAAGATCAACAATCTGTCATCTGCTGAATTAGTCTAAAGTTTAATGGCTTAACATTAGTGTGGTCATGCTGAGCTGGTTAGTTAACCTAACCATGCTTTTCCATGGTAGGGTAGCCCTTCAAAGCAGTTAACCTGCTCAGAACACAGGATTCTGTCACCAGTAATTGACAGCCAGTGGAAGGGAGAAAATGACCACAGAAAGTATTTTTCATGATCAGTCTCCACAAATGAATGTTGCCAGATCAAGCTAGGATGGGATCTGTGACCTGGTCACCCGTTGACATGCAAATGATGTAGCTTACTATGACACCAAGATGGCAGATTGTAAACATGGGGTAATAGGTCATGCCTTTTTTTTCTTTTAAGAGTGACAACTTTTGTAACTACCTATTTGCTTTTGTATAAATTATACAGTCAACCCTCTTTATACTGACATTTGTTATAACAACAAAACTTGTTGTAACGACAATTTCAATGGAATGATTACTTAGCTGAAGGCTTACAATGTAGCATCTGTTCCTCCCTCGGGTTGGAAATGCACAAATAGAGTCCATAGTCATGAAAGGGCCTTGTAATCTAATACTCCAAGAAATAAATGTTATAGATAGTTGTTAGAATTGTCTCACAAATTTCTATAAGATTTGTTTCCTGGAGTAATAATGGGAAAAAGGCCTCCAGACTTTCGGATGAGTCTTTAAACCCAGGTCCCATCTCCGTATAACCTTAGCTGTTGGTGGGATGTAAAACTGAAACACACACATGAAACTTCTTGTTTTTTATCTTATCTCTGGGTAGGATAACCTGGGTAGGATAAGAATTTCTATCCCATGGTTAAGACAAGGATCTCCTTATCTGGTGTGCAAGATAAAACAATCTTACCTCACCAATTGCTCCAAGTCTTTCATGATACTGCTCTATCAAAGGAATGGCTGTTTCTAGGTCCTGGAAAATAATTGAATTAACCCTTACCCTGCTGATCACAACAACCCCTACCTCTGCAAACAGTGTAGATCCAGATCAGATGGCTTCAGAAGAAGCCATCTGATCAGGATCTACACTGTTTAATATTCAGTTTGCAAATTTGAATTACTACATTTTATCAAGTAATTTGATTGATTGATAGTCAGAAATGGGTGTGGCTAAACTTATCTATTCAACAGGATAAGGGTTAATTGAAAGTATGACACCAAGGATAACATGACTGGGGACAAACTAAAATGTGTCTTTGAATTGCTGAAAGTGGAGTTTTCAGCGGTGAGTATTATTTTTATTGTTTATGCTCAAAAATGTAGACTGATTTTGTCAATGCCAGCCTATTCACAAAATGTAAAGTAGGTAAACATGCTGACATTTGATCATTAGCTCTCTTATCACTGTGGGTTTGATTTGTTTGTTTGTTTGATTTGAGGTTTAACGTCCCCGTCAACACTGTAAAGGTCATTTTGGAGACGTTGCTTCCAATTTTGTGGGACTTTTACCCGACATTGAGATGAAATGACATCTCAAGCCCTGTCGCCCAATGAAACCAATAGGGTTTATTAGCATGGACGGTCCACTGTGGGTTTGAGCCTGGCTTGGTTCATATGTGAGATGCCAAATTCTGCAACAGAAGATCAGGTGGTTTTGCTCCTGGTACTCCAGTTATCACCCACCTCTGATTAACAATTGGCTTGAAATAAGTGAAATAATCTAGAAAGGGCCGTAAAACCAACCCTCCCCCCCCCCCCACACACACACACACAACACACACACACACAAAAAAAAATTCATGCCATGTGAATGCATGATACAAAGTTTTTGCCATAATAAATGCACATTCTTATCATAAACACTCCTTGTATTAAGGGGAATGGATACACCTGGCAGATTTTTCTGCCATTTTTCAAAGGGAGATAACTTTTGGGACTTTCTGTTTGCTTTTCTATAAACTCTGTCCCACAGTAAAAAGGGTCTACTCCTAAAGGTAAGAATTTGCTCCTCAGGACATGGGAGGCAAAAAGGAGTTACCTTCACAGGAGGTGTATCCATTCCCCTTAAGCTCAGAGTCAGGTGCAACCAAATGCTTCTTATGTCGACTTTGCACATGCTTGGTTGAACCAAACATGTCCCAATTTGGTATAAGGAGCATATGTATTAATAGATAATTGATTTCTTCATAAACACAACTCAGCAACTTGTCCCCCTTTTTCACACCTATTGTCAATCATTATGTACATTTCGAGCGATTAGGTGGCTTTGAATATAATTTTTATACTTGGATAAATTCCATGAGCAAGAATCTCAGAACTTTTTCACATAGCGATAGGTAGTAACATCCTTGTATATGAAATGACATCAACAGCATTCAATTAAAGGATGGACAAATATTGAAAACGTAGGTAAATGTAAGAAGATAAATAAACTGAATTCAAAGACTTGATATTTTTTGCGAGGGTGTCTTTCAAAGGTGGTAGCTTCTATTCTGCTGAGGCTGTTGGTTTATTCATTCTTACACTTTTGAAAGAATTAATGAAATTTACCATTTTTGAGGCAACTTTTAACCATTCAATGACAAAGTAGGAAATATAATAAATGAGTTATCGTTTTTGAGGATTTTTTGGATGGTGATGTTCCTCGTGTGCCATCCTATGGCGTTTATATTTCGCAATTAATTCGATTTGCTAGAGTATGTAGTCATGTAACTGACTTCAACACTCGTAATAAATTATTAACGGCTAAACTCCTTAATCAGGGTTATCGGTACCATAAACTACGCAAAGCCTTTTCAAAATTTTATAGACGCCATTCTGATTTAATTTCAAAATTCAATATTGGACTTAAATCTCTTCTGCAACAAGGTCTATCGGAACCCGAATTTTATGGTGACTTAGTATATAAATTCAGAAAAAATATATAACCGCAATGACTTCAGCACCCAATTTCGTAAAATCATTCTTCGATATAAAAAGATTGGGTACAACATGGATATTATACGACAGACTGCATGCATGGTAGTTACCCAATCACGGTTGGCAACTTTGCTTCCCTCTTTAATTGCACGCCGGTGGGTCAGGCCTCAGATTCTATGACGGCTCCAACGTAAAGGCTTATTGAAAATAAGAGAGATAATGTCGGTTGGTGCCTGATGCTCTGTCTCTGGTCGGGCTCATCGGAGTCTAACTGTTGGTTTTCTTTTGCTCCAGCATTTCAGTGGTTTCTTGCTGTCGAGTCCTCACCGTTGTCTCACCTCTGTGGTTCTTTGATTTTTGTGTTCACGGAGATGTTGCACTGATGAGTTAGGAGGCCTTCATGCGGACTGAACAAATTTTTTGTCTAAATCGCGACGGAAGTAAGCGCGAGGATTGTGGCCACGTAAAATCGATTTAAGCCCCCCAGTGGAAATCTTCCACTGACCGTTCCAAGGCAGCTCTTCTGTGGCGATTTATTTATGTTGTTGTTTGTTACTTACTGTGTGTATCACTTGTGTCTTTTAATTTCGGATGGCCATATGGCCAATTTGTGGGAAAGTAACTGTCCTTATGGCCTTCCTTTGTTTAGGTTTCCATTATGGTCTGGTCGCTTAATGTTTGTATTTCTTTCCCTTTGGTGTCTTTTATGGGTGGAGTAAGTTAATTGTATCAATTCCTGATCTTTGTTTTACTTCTACTTTATCCATGTAGTAACTCCGGCAAATCATTCACAAACTTAGCATAACGCCCAGGGCTTCTTGAAAAACTATTGATGTGTGTTTATTAGAGCATGTACACTGATTATTGTAAGTTTTTTTTATATATTAACCCTTATCCTGCTGTTCACGACAGCATCTACATTTGCAAACAGTGCAGATCCAGATCAGATGGCTTCTGAAGAAACCTTTTGATCAGGATCTACACCGTTTGTCATGTAGTTTGTGAAGTAGACACATATATTATGTCAAGTAATTTGATTGGTTGATACTCAGCAATGGGAGTGGCTTAATTGATATATGCAGCGAGATAAGGGTTAACTGTAGACAGTGAAACTTCAATGGGTCAAACACCGCTGGCTCATTTACCATGACAGATTCAAACTCATTCTTCAGTGCACTGGGAATTCTTCTTGTAGATCCCGATTTACCCTAAGTACAGTCGAACTTCAATGGCTCGAACACCTTTGGGACCTCGAAAATCTGTTCGAGACTGGGGTAGTTCGAGCCACTGAGGGTTACTGTCAGGAGGCATAACGAGATACTTTTAGACCTCTTTTCGGTGTTCTATAATGAAAATGTATGCTGTGTGTACTCATTAGAATCGCCTCATCGAGGTGATCCCGATGAGGCGATGTTACGAGATGGAATAGGAAACCTCTCTGGTGCTTATGCACATCTAAATTATTTTAGTAGGTATATGGTAAGGTGGTGCGAGTGAAATATTTTAGGTGAAATATGGTAGGCAAAATGTGCTGCTCCATGAACAAATCATGCACATATCATACGATGTATGCATGAGTGGTTTGTGGAGATCTGTTTTTACAATACAGGGGGGCCGCTATAAGGCTGAGTTCTATAAAATTTGCCTAAAAATCGCCAACCGCCAAATTGTGCCATATATGATTTTCATTCCCGTCACGTGATGTGTGGGTGTTCGTTTTGACAGGAGTCATGGCATGGATTTATAGGGTCGTTTCATCATTTTTTTCCCTATTGGAAATATACTTTTTGAACGCAAATCCATTATCTACTCGATTTTTGCTATCTGGCTTTAATTGTGGACAGTATCTCCACCTCGCCACAATTTTAGCAAGATAATATGAGTATGCATGATTTTCCGGTAGTATTCATAGATATAAAAACCCTGAAAAAACGATCACTCTTCAGCAGCAGGTCAAGTTGTAAGGTATACGCAGAACATTGTGACGGGAAAGTATATTGAAAGGTATGTTAAATCTATGTTTAGTATTATTTTTGTATGAACAAGCTTGTAGGTTTTGGAGGGGTTTACTTCTAGTATACCCCAACTTTCTGAAGCCTATTCTGAATTCACTGTTGAAGCCTGTAGTGATTAGGCTACTAGCTTTGCCAGCTAGAGGTCGCAGGATCGATCCCAGGCTTCTCCAGTAGTAGAATGAGTCTTTCTAAGTGAGGTCCTGTCTCATTCTGACCCTGGATGTTGGTGAAACGTAAAGTTTGGACACCCGCTCATTCTAGATTCATTTAGGCTTTTAGACCCCTTTTGTAGAATGTAATTAATAAACGCCGGGTCACTTGTTTGATCCATGACGTTTGACTAGCTGTGGTTAGAAAACCTTGGTCCCGTCTCTATATGATATTAGGTGTAGAGGGGACGTAAACTTAAGACAGGTTTAACCATATCTTCATCATCAGAGCAAACTCTTACAAGAGCCTGTCGGGTTATCCGTGATGATGAACCATGATGAATCTGATTTTACAAGCGTGTTCATGTTGGGTAGAAATAATTTTGTTCAAGAAGAATTATAAGTTCATTTTGTAATGATGCCGTTTTTGTCTGATAACTCAGTTTGTGCATGTATGTACATATAAAGAACGTGATGATGATAAGTGGGAGTATTTGGTCGCCACACGTCATAACGGCCTGAGCGGCGGGGATGACGTCAGCTGCGTCATCAGCGTCGCGAGGACGGTTATGACCAGGTGCCTACCACATACAGAGAGAATTTACGGCAAACAGTGTTGGCCCTTATGAGACACTAACAAGTGTTGTGGAGAATAGATGAAAATCTTTCTGTTTGTAGTTTCTACCTGTTGTTAATGTAATGAATTTGTGAAAAGCTATATTTGTGAGCCGTGTCGCGGAGAAGGATATGAAATAGAGTTTGTTATGTTTCCTGTAACTGGCGGCTGACCAGGTAGCGCAAAGGCCTGGTCTGTTCAATTGCCTCTTACTTGTGCTTATGTAGTGAGCACGAATTTGATGAGTATTATGCTCAGTAGTAGTGAGCATTAATTGATTTCTGTAGTGCTCAGTAAGGAAACATAAACTTTGTGTATTCTTGTGTCAAGCGCTGGGTGCTGATAATTTGATGCACAGTCAAGTTGAGTTCTGCTGTGCAGTTATTTGCCGCATGCACTAATCAACCTGTATGTCTGGTCGGCGCATGCGCAATAACGGTATATGCATGAACATATTCTTACTTCTCCGGGAGGGGGATCATGATATAGCATGTATGTTTTGTGAACTGTATCTTAGTCCAATTATCGTAATTTGCAGGCACAACAATGTGTGGTGACCTGCTGCTCCCTGCAATATAGCAGCAGGTACTTGTACGACGCTGTCGGTTAGGGTCCAGCAAGGGCGGACGAACCAACATAAACAGGTCGTAGCAGTGTGAAACGGATGTGAGACCATTCAAATGAAACAGATCAAATAAATAACCTGCAGGCGATTCAGGCGAATCAAACTAGTGCGCGATCACTAAATAATACATATCAACCTGTGGTCGACAACAATGTCAACAAACTAGTTTACACTAGTGTGCGAGAGGGGGATTCACCCTAAGTTATAAACTGGCCAGTCGCGTCTTGTGTTGTTTCTTTTTTTTTATTTTTGTTGTTGTTTTGTTGTTTGCTTCTGTAGACATTCATGTCACCCGTTCTGAGCACAGAACATTGTTTTGCTTTCGGGGCGGACGTCTTGAGTGGGCTGCAGAAGCAACTAAATGTGATGTGTTGTGTCTGTATTGTTGTATATAAATGCTGTAAATAATTCATGTCATTCATTTGATATCTTTCTTGTGCCTTACTCCACAGCTGCCCGTACACCTGTCAGAGATCACGCTCGGTTGTCTTGTCAGCATGGGGGTTTGCGGGACGCCGTACACCCACATGTAACAGGCTATTCTACTGAGTACACACAGCATGCCTCATCGAGGCGATTCTAATGAGTACACACAGCATACATTTGCAAGATAAAAGACTAAAATATCCTTAATTATCCCCCACTATTTCTAATGTAGAGGATTTCGCTAGGGGCTCAAGAATGGGTTCGACACATCCATGGTAAACTAGCCATCAGTGTTCGAGCCATCAAAGTTCTACTGTATCAGGCCACCTCAACTCCTTAACATACTTGTTCAACAATTTGAAATGATAGTACTTGGCACAGTCAGTAATCAAATTTGTTTGTTCGTTTTGAGGGTGAACATCCAATTTTTACCTGACATTGAGATGGAATGTCATCTCAAGCCCTGCCACCCAATGAAACCAATATGGTTTATATTCATGGATGGTCCGACTTACACCACACTGCAGGCTAAATAGAATCTTAAAGCAGTTTACAAGTACTTAAGTGCAGTTGTTTCAGCTCTACCTGGAAGCACCCATACCTGTGATACCGCCCTCATCAGCAGGGAGACTCCCTCATTTTGATGCTAATTTTTGCCCAATTTATGCTAAATTTTAGTACAATTTTAGAGTTTCCCTCTTTTGAACTGAGAATTTGCCTATACATGTATATTCTTTACATCTCCCTCATCACAATGGAAAATCTCCCTCATACAGTTAACAAGAGGCTCAATGAGCCTAAACCGCTCACCTGAGGAACTTAAGTTTTAACAATTCACAGACTTGACTTCTAAATCTGCTAATAGAATCCAGCCCATTGACCCTTACAGGATATAAGTCATCATTATTGCATTGCATTCCAAGTTTGAGACTTCTAGCTTCTATAGTTCCTGAGAAATCTTTGACGAAAATTTAACATTGGTCAAAATGGAGAGAAAGAAGAATGAAAGAACAGATGAACAAATAAGCTGAGAAAGCCCAATGTCTCTTACACAAAATAAGTCATCATTATTCTATTGAATACCAAATTTGATGCTTCTAGCTTTTATAGTTCCTGAGAAATCTTTGATTAAAAATTTAACATTGGTCTATTATCTCTATATGGAGAGAAAGAAGAATGAAGGAACAAATGAACCAGACTAGCTCCAAAACCTAATGCAGCCTTTCCCCTTGCCCAATGGTGCTACACATAAAATTTAAACAAGATTGGTCAACTGCCTTCTGAGATATGCTTCATTGAAAGTGTGGACGACTGATGGACGGACGACAGACGACGGACTCCGGAGCCTTGGTATACTATCAGCTCACTGGAGCCTTTGGCTCAGGTGAGCTAAAAATTCAAGTCGCTATTTCTGTCACAACATTTTCCCTATGTTAAGTCTATGGGCAAATTTTTTTGTCTCTCAAGGTCACGTAACTCCGAGGTCAATATTCCGATTCGGCCCAAAATCGAACTTAACCAAGATTTTATGCCTGTCCTCGTTACCTGCAAGTTTGAAGCTGATATGAATAAAAATAAAGTTGCTATCGTGGTCACAACGTATTTTTTTATGCTCAAGGGCAGGTAACTCCAAGGCAAATATTCCGATTCGGCCCAAAATCGAACTTAACCGAGAGATTTTATGTCTGTCCTCGTTACCTGCAAGTTTGAAGCTGATCTGAAAAAAATTCAAGTCGCTATCGTAGTCGCAACATTTTCCCTAATTAAGTCTATGGGCAAATTTTTTGTCGCTCAAGGTCACGTAACTCCGAGGTCAGTATTCCGATTCGGCCCAAAATTGAACTTATCCTAGATTTTATGCCTGTCCTCGTTACCTGCAAGTTTGAAGCTGATATGAATAAAATTAAAGTTGCTATCGTGGTCACAACGTATTTTTTTATGCTCAAGGGCAGGTAACTCCAAGGCAAATAATCCGATTCGGCCCAAAATCGAACTTAACCGAGATTTTATGTCTGTCCTCGTTACCTGCAAGTTTGAAGCTGATCTGAAAAAATTCAAGTCGCTATCGTAGTCACAACATTTTCCCTATGTAAAGTCTATGGGCAAATTTTTTGTCGCTCAAGGTCATGTAACTCCGAGGTCAATATTCCGATTCGAACTTAACTGAGATTTTATGCCTGTCCACGTTACCTGCAAGTTTGAAGCTGATCTGAAAAAAATTCAAGTCGCTATCGTAGTCACAACATTTTCCCTATGTTAAGTCTATGGGCAAATTTTTTGTCGCTCAAGGTCACGTAACTCCGAACTTAACCGGGATTTTATGCCTGTCCTCGTTACCTGCAAGTTTGAAGCTGATCTGAATAAAAATAAAGTTGCTATCGTGGTCACAACGTATTTTTTCATGCTGAAGGGCAGGTAACTCCAAGGCAAATAATCCGATTCGGCCCAAAAACGAACTTAACCATGATTTTATGTCTGTCCTCGTTACCTGCAAGTTTGAAGATGATTTGTAAAAAATTCAAGTCGCTATCGTAGTCACAACATTTTCCCTATGTTAAGTCTATGGGCAAATTTTTTGTCGCTCAAGGTCACGTAACTCCGAGGTCAATATTCCGATTCTGCCCAAAATCGAACTTAACCGAGATTTTATGCCTGTCCTTATTATCTGCAAGAATGAAGTCGATCAGAAAAAAATTGACGGAGCTAGAGTGATGACAAGCTTTTTCCTATGTTAAGTCTATGGGAGCTATATGTTGCCATGGTAACCAGAGTTCCACTCAGATCTGCATGAAAACCTTATGCAGTCTTTCCACTTGCCCAATAATGTTACACATGAAATTTGATCAAAGTCGGCCAAGTAGTCTTCAAGATATACATTTTTGAAATTCACATTAACCCCTATGCAAAAATGCACAAGGGCAGGTAACTCCTAAGTGTATGATCCGATTCTGCCAATTATCGAACTTGACCGAGATTTCATGGCTGTGCTGGTTATCTGTAAGAATGAAGCCAATCCGAACAAAATTGAAGCAGCTACAGTGATGACAACATTTTCCCCATGTTAAGTCGATAGTCAATTTTTCGGGCGCTCAAGGGGACGTAACTCTTGAGTCAATTATCTGATTCGGCCCAAAATCGAACTTGACCGAGATTTTATGCTTGTACTGGTTATCTGCAAGAATGAAGTCGATCAGAAAAAAATTGACGGAGATAGAGTGATGACAAGCTTTTTCCTATGTGAAGTCTATGGGAGCTAGATGTTGCCATGGCAACCAGAGTTCCACTCAGATCTGCCTGAAAACCTAATGAAGCCTTTCCACTTGCCCAATAATGCGACACATGAAATTTGATCAAAGTTGGCCAAGTAGTCTTTAAGATATACATTTTTGAAATTCCCATTAACCCTAATGCAAAAACACACAAGGGCAGGTAACTCCTAAGTGAATGATCCGATTCTGCCAGTTATCGAACTTGACCGAGATTTCATGGCTGTGCTGGTTATCTGCAAGAATAAAGCCAATCTGAAAATAATTGAAGCAGCTACGGTGATGACAACATTCTCCCCATGTTAAGTCAATAGGCAATTTTTTCAACGCTCAAGGGCACGTAACTCCTGAGTGAATAATCTGATTCAGCCCAAAATCGAACTTGATCGAGATATCATGCCTGTCCTCGTTATCTGCAAGAATGAAGTCGATCAGAAAAAAATTGACGGAGCTAGAGTGATGACAAGCTTTTTCCTATGTTAAGCCTATGGGAGCTCTTTGTTGCTGTGGCAACCAGAGTTCTCATCCGATCTGCACGAAAACCTAATACAGCCTTTCCCCCTACCTGATGATGGTTCATATGAAATTTGATCAAGGCCGGCCTACTGGTTCCACAGATATACTTCGTTGAAAGTGTGGACGACGGACGACGGACGCCGGCTCTTGGTATACTAATACCTCACATGAGCCTTCGGCTCAGGTGAGCTAAAAATATTATCACAGTTATGAGCACCATGCAGCCAAATATATTTCTACAAGCCCTGATGGGCTGGGAACTGTAATTAATGAGAAAATAAAGAGAAGAACAGCAAAGAAGAAACATACCTCCAGTGTAACACATCTTTGTTCACCAGTTAAAGCACCCTGAAAAACAAGAGGCTCAATGAGCCTAAACCGCTCACCTGAGGAACTTAAGTTTTAACAATTCACAGACTTGACTACTAAATCTGCTAATAGAATCCAGCCCATTGACCCTTACAGGATATAAGTCATCATTATTGCATTGCATTCCAAGTTTGAGACTTCTAGCTTCTATAGTTCCTGAGAAATCTTTGACGAAAATTTAACATTGGTCAAAATGGAGAGAAAGAAGAATGAAAGAACAGATGAACAAATAAGCTGAGAAAGCCCAATGTCTCTTACACAAAATAAGTCATCATTATTCTATTGAATACCAAATTTGATGCTTCTAGCTTTTATAGTTCCTGAGAAATCTTTGATTAAAAATTTAACATTGGTCTATCATCTCTATATGGAGAGAAAGAAGAATGAAGGAACAAATGAACCAGACTAGCTCCAAAACCTAATGCAGCCTTTCCCCTTGCCCAATGTGCTACACATAAAATTTAAACAAGATTGGTTGACTGCCTTCTGAGATATGCTTCATTGGAAGTGTGGACGACGGATGGACGGACGACAGACGACGGACTCCGGAGCCTTGGTATACTATCAGCTCACTGGAGCCTTTGGCTCAGGTGAGCTAAAAATTCAAGTCGCTATTTCTGTCACAACATTTTCCCTACGTTAAGTCTATGGGCAAATTTTTTGTCTCTCAAGGTCACGTAACTCCGATGTCAATATTCCGATTCGGCCCAAAATCGAACTTAACCGAGATTTTATGCCTGTCCTCGTTACCTGCAAGTTTGAAGCTGATATGAATAAAAATAAAGTTGCTATCGTGGTCACAACGTATTTTTTTATGCTCAAGGGCAGGTAACTCCAAGGCAAATATTCCGATTCGGCCCAAAATCGAACTTAACCGAGATTTTATGTCTGTCCTCGTTACCTGCAAGTTTGAAGCTATCTGAAAAAAAGTCAAGTCGCTATCGTAGTCGCAAAATTTTCCCTATTTAAGTCTATGGGCAAATTTTTTGTCGCTCAAGGTCACGTAACTCCGAGGTCAATATTCCGATTCGGCCCAAAATTGAACTTAACCGAGATTTTATGCCTGTCCTCGTTACCTCCAAGTTTGAAGCTGATATGAATAAAAATAAAGTTGCTATCGTGGTCACAACGTATTTTTTTATGCTCAAGGGCAGGTAACTCCAAGGCAAATAATCCGATTCGGCCCAAAATCGAACTTAACCGAGATTTTATGTCTGTCCTCGTTACCTGCAAGTTTGAAGCTGATCTGAAAAAAATTCAAGTCGCTATCGTAGTCACAACATTTTCCCTATGTAAAGTCTATGGGCAAATTTTTTGTCGCTCAAGGTCATGTAACTCCGAGGTCAATATTCCGAATCAAACTTAACTGAGATTTTATGCCTGTCCACATTACCTGTAAATTTGAAGCTGATCTGAATAAAAATAAAGTTGCTATCGTGGTCATAACGTATTTTTTTATGCTCAAGGGCAGGTAACTCCAAGGCAAATAATCCGATTCGGCCCAAAATCTAACTTAACAGAGATTTTATGTGTGTCCTCGTTACCTGCAAGTTTGAAGCTGATCTGAAAAAAATTCAAGTCGCTATCGTAGTCACAACATTTTCCCTATGTTAAGTCTATGGGCAAGTTCTTTGTCGCTCAAGGTCACGTAACTCCGAGGTCAATATTCCGATTCGGCCCAAAATCGAACTTAACCGGGATTTTATGCCTGTCCTCGTTACCTGCAAGTTTGAAGCTGATCTGAATAAAAATAAAGTTGCTATCGTGGTCACAACGTAGTTTTTCATGCTCAAGGGCAGGTAACTCCAAGGCAAATAATCCGATTCGGCCCAAAATTGAACTTAACCGTGATTTTATGTCTGTCCTCGTTACCTGCAAGTTTGAAGATGATCTGAAAAAAATTCAAGTCGCTATCGTAGTCACAACATTTTCCCTATGTTAAGTCTATGGGCAAATTTTTTGTCGCTCAAGGTCACGTAACTCCGAGGTCAATATTCCGATTCTGCCCAAAATCGAACTTAACCGAGATTTTATGCCTGTCCTTATTATCTGCAAGAATGAAGTCGATCAGAAAAAAATTGACGGAGCTAGAGTGATGACAAGCTTTTTCCTATGTTAAGTCTATGGGAGCTATATGTTGCCATGGTAACCAGAGTTCCACTCAGATCTGCATGAAAACCTTATGCAGTCTTTCCACTTGCCCAATAATGTTACACATGAAATTTGATCAAAGTCGGCCAAGTAGTCTTCAAGATATACATTTTTGAAATTCACATTAACCCTTATGCAAAAATGCAAAAGGGCAGGTAACTCCTAAGTGTATGATCCGATTCTGCCAATTATCGAACTTGACCGAGATTTCATGGCTGTGCTGGTTATCTGTAAGAATGAAGCCAATCCGAACAAAATTGAAGCAGCTACAGTGATGACAACATTTTCCCAATGTTAAGTCGATAGGCAATTTTTCGGGCGCTCAAGGGGACGTAACTCTTGAGTGAATTATCTGATTCGGCCCAAAATCGAACTTGACTGAGATTTTATGCCTGTACTGGTTATCTGCAAGAATGAAGTCGATCAGAAAAAAATTGACGGAGCTAGAGTGATGACAAGCTTTTTCCTATGTGAAGTCTATGGAAGCTAGATGTTGCCATGGCAACCAGAGTTCCACTCAGATCTGCCTGAAAACCTAATGAAGCCTTTCCACTTGCCCAATAATGCGACACATGAAATTTGATCAAAGTTTGCCAAGTAGTCTTTAAGATATACATTTTTGAAATTCCCATTAACCCTAATGCAAAAACACACAAGGGCAGGTAACTCCTAAGTGAATGATCCGATTCTGCCAGTTATCGAACTTGACCGAGATTTCATGGCTGTGCTGGTTATCTGCAAGAATAAAGCCAATCTGAAAATAATTGAAGCAGCTACGGTGATGACAACATTCTCCCCATGTTAAGTCAATAGGCAATTTTTTCAACGCTCAAGGGCACGTAACTCCTGAGTGAATAATCCGATTCAGCCCAAAATCGAACTTGATCGAGATATCATGCCTGTCCTCGTTATCTGCAAGAATGAAGTCGATCAGAAAACAAGAGGCCCATGGGCCACTATGCTCACCAGAACTCAGGTGGGCACTGCCCATCCTGCCCAATGGCAGCCATGTATTTTAACATGATATCATTTTAATCCACCAAATGAACCCCCATGTCCAAATGAGCACCCATGTGGACTCAGCATCTGAAAAGTTAGGCCTTTTATGAAGTAGAGGGGGTGGGGCATGGACCCAATGGAGCCCTGGTTGGTATCACTAAATGCGTCTTATCATAAGAAACAAAAATATATATGGTTTAGCAGTGGGGATCTGTAAGGCCTCTTTAACAGTTGAGGGGTTGGGGCATTCCCTGTTGATCCCAGGAAAGCCCAAACTGTTGTCCCTAAATGTGTCTTATCATAAGGACCAAGTATATATATGGTTCAGTGCTGGGAATCTGACAGGTTTCAGAGATTTGAGGCCCTTTTATGAAATAGGAATGGCCCCTGCGGACCCCGCTACAGTAGGTGTGCTAATAATAAGGAACAAGAACATATATGATTATGGGGTGGGGATTTGAATGGTTTCTGAAATAACTAGAGCCAGTGTTTATGAAACACAATGCCCCCAACTGCTTGACCCTAACACTGCTTGTCCCTAACAGTAATTGAGATATCTTGTTTTTATGTGGCTGTAATGCTGAAATTACACAAGAAAAGCTGTAGTTAATCATCTACTCATCATCCCTGACCAGTCTGTGAAGTTTCGGGGAAAAACCTAAAATAGTTTTTTAGATATCTTGCTTACAAACTTAAAACGCGAAAAATTTCAAAGGGCCATAACTCAAGAAAAAAATTTCGGATTTTTTTCAAAAGTTAATCAGTTCATCTACTCATCATCCCCAACCAGCCTGTAAAGTTTCAGGGCAATAGCTCAAACAATTTTTGAGATATCTTGCTTACAAGCTGAAAACACGAAAAAAATCAAAGGGCCATAACTCAAGAAAAAAAAAATTGGATTTTTTTCAAAAGTTAATCAGTTCATCTACTCATCATACCCAACCAGTCTGTGAAGTTTTGGGGAAAAACCTCATATAGTTTTTGAGATATCTTGCTTACAAACTTAAAACGCGAAAAATTTCAAAGGGCCATAACTCAAGAAAAAAATATAGGATTTTTTTTCAACAGTTAATCAGTTCATCTACACATCATCCCAAACCAGCTTGTAAAGTTGCAGGGCAATCGCTCAAACAATTATTGAGATATCTTGCTTACAAGCTGAAAACACGAAAAAAATCTAAGGGCCATAACTCAAGAAAAAAAATCGGATTTTTTTCAAAAGTTGATCAGTTCATCTACTCATCATCCCCGACAAGTCTGTGAAGTTTCGGGGAAAAACCTCAAATAGTTTTTTAGATATCTTGCTTACAAACTTAAAACGCGAAAAATTTCAAAGGGCCATAACGCAAGAAAAAAATTTCGGATTTTTTTCAAAAGTTAATCAGTTCATCTACTCATCATCCCCAACCAGCATGTAAAGTTTCAGGGCAATAGCTCAAACAGTTTTTGAGATATCTTGCTTACAAGATTTCATAGTATTTTTTGCAAAGGGGCATAACTCAAAAAAGGGGCATAATCCTGACGAGAAAAAAAACACGGGTCAATTATTTTTTCATGAGGAATCCATATATGAAATTTCAAAAACCTAGCACCCATGGTTCTAAAGTTATGCTATGCAGTAAAAAGTGGGACGGACGTAAGGACGGAAGGACGAACAGGGCAAAACCAATATGCCAAAACGCGAAAAATTTCAAAGGGCCATAACTCAAGAAAAAAATTTCGGATTTTTTTCAAAAGTTAATCAGTTCATCTACTCATCATCCCCAACCAGCCTGTAAAGTTTCAGGGCAATAGCTCAAACAATTTTTGAGATATCTTGCTTACAAGCTGAAAACACGAAAAAAATCAAAGGGCCATAACTCAAGAAAAAAAAATTGGATTTTTTTTCAAAAGTTAATCAGTTCATCTACTCATCATACCCAACCAGTCTGTGAAGTTTTGGGGAAAAACCTCATATAGTTTTTGAGATATCTTGCTTACAAACTTAAAACGCGAAAAATTTCAAAGGGCCATAACTCAAGAAAAAAATATAGGATTTTTTTTCAACAGTTAATCAGTTCATCTACACATCATCCCAAACCAGCTTGTAAAGTTGCAGGGCAATCGCTCAAACAATTATTGAGATATCTTGCTTACAAGCTGAAAACACGAAAAAAATCTAAGGGCCATAACTCAAGAAAAAAAAATCGGATTTTTTTCAAAAGTTGATCAGTTCATCTACTCATCATCCCCGACAAGTCTGTGAAGTTTCGGGGAAAAACCTCAAATAGTTTTTTTAGATATCTTGCTTACAAACTTAAAACGCGAAAAATTTCAAAGGGCCATAACTCAAGAAAAAAATTTCGGATTTTTTTCAAAAGTTAATCAGTTCATCTACTCATCATCCCCAACCAGCATGTAAAGTTTCAGGGCAATAGCTCAAACAGTTTTTGAGATATCTTGCTTACAAGATTTCATAGTATTTTTTGCAAAGGGGCATAACTCAAAAAAGGGGCATAATCCTGACGAGAAAAAAAACACGGGTCAATTATTTTATCATGAGGAATCCATATATGAAATTTCAAAAACCTAGCACCCATGGTTCTAAAGTTATGCTATGCAGTAAAAAGTGGGACGGACGTAAGGACGGAAGGACGGAAGGACGCCAAAACGCGAAAAATTTCAAAGGGCCATAACTCAAGAAAAAAATTTCGGATTTTTTTCAAAAGTTAATCAGTTCATCTACTCATCATCCCCAACCAGCCTGTAAAGTTTCAGGGCAATAGCTCAAACAATTTTTGAGATATCTTGCTTACAAGCTGAAAACACGAAAAAAAATCAAAGGGCCATAACTCAAGAAAAAAAAATTGGATTTTTTTCAAAAGTTAATCAGTTCATCTACTCATCATACCCAACCAGTCTGTGAAGTTTTGGGGAAAAACCTCATATAGTTTTTGAGATATCTTGCTTACAAACTTAAAACGCGAAAAATTTCAAAGGGCCATAACTCAAGAAAAAAATATAGGATTTTTTTTCAACAGTTAATCAGTTCATCTACACATCATCCCAAACCAGCTTGTAAAGTTGCAGGGCAATCGCTCAAACAATTATTGAGATATCTTGCTTACAAGCTGAAAACACGAAAAAAATCTAAGGGCCATAACTCAAGAAAAAAAAATCGGATTTTTTTCAAAAGTTGATCAGTTCATCTACTCATCATCCCCGACAAGTCTGTGAAGTTTCGGGGAAAAACCTCAAATAGTTTTTTTAGATATCTTGCTTACAAACTTAAAACGCGAAAAATTTCAAAGGGCCATAACTCAAGAAAAAAATTTCGGATTTTTTTCAAAAGTTAATCAGTTCATCTACTCATCATCCCCAACCAGCATGTAAAGTTTCAGGGCAATAGCTCAAACAGTTTTTGAGATATCTTGCTTACAAGATTTCATAGTATTTTTTGCAAAGGGGCATAACTCAAAAAAGGGGCATAATCCTGACGAGAAAAAAAACACGGGTCAATTATTTTATCATGAGGAATCCATATATGAAATTTCAAAAACCTAGCACCCATGGTTCTAAAGTTATGCTATGCAGTAAAAAGTGGGACGGACGTAAGGACGGAAGGACGGAAGGACGCCAAAACGCGAAAAATTTCAAAGGGCCATAACTCAAGAAAAAAATTTCGGATTTTTTTCAAAAGTTAATCAGTTCATCTACTCATCATCCCCAACCAGCCTGTAAAGTTTCAGGGCAATAGCTCAAACAATTTTTGAGATATCTTGCTTACAAGCTGAAAACACGAAAAAAATCAAAGGGCCATAACTCAAGAAAAAAAAATTGGATTTTTTTCAAAAGTTAATCAGTTCATCTACTCATCATACCCAACCAGTCTGTGAAGTTTTGGGGAAAAACCTCATATAGTTTTTGAGATATCTTGCTTACAAACTTAAAACGCGAAAAATTTCAAAGGGCCATAACTCAAGAAAAAAATATAGGATTTTTTTTCAACAGTTAATCAGTTCATCTACACATCATCCCAAACCAGCTTGTAAAGTTGCAGGGCAATCGCTCAAACAATTATTGAGATATCTTGCTTACAAGCTGAAAACACGAAAAAAATCTAAGGGCCATAACTCAAGAAAAAAAAATCGGATTTTTTTCAAAAGTTGATCAGTTCATCTACTCATCATCCCCGACAAGTCTGTGAAGTTTCGGGGAAAAACCTCAAATAGTTTGTTTAGATATCTTGCTTACAAACTTAAAACGCGAAAAATTTCAAAGGGCCATAACTCAAGAAAAAAATTTCGGATTTTTTTCAAAAGTTAATCAGTTCATCTACTCATCATCCCCAACCAGCATGTAAAGTTTCAGGGCAATAGCTCAAACAGTTTTTGAGATATCTTGCTTACAAGATTTCATAGTATTTTTTGCAAAGGGGCATAACTCAAAAAAGGGGCATAATCCTGACGAGAAAAAAAACACGGGTCAATTATTTTTTCATGAGGAATCCATATATGAAATTTCAAAAACCTAGCACCCATGGTTCTAAAGTTATGCTATGCAGTAAAAAGTGGGACGGACGTAAGGACGGAAGGACGGAAGGACGGAAGGACGGACGGACGAACAGGGCAAAACCAATATGCCCCCACAACTTCTTCGAAGTTGGGGGCATAAAAAGCCTTTTATGAAATGGAAGAGCAGGGCACATTGCCTCAGCACAAAGAGACCTCCAGGTTGGTGTGATTGAACGAGTCTTATCATAAGGAACAAGTATATGGTTTAGGGGTGGGGATCTGAACTATTTCTGATATATATGGCTTTTAATGAAGTAAAGCGGTGTGGCATGGCCTGGGCGTGCCCCGGGGACTCCCAAGCTGGTGTCACTGAATGCGTCTTATCATAAGAAAGATGAATATATATGGTGTAGGGTGGGGCTAAGAACATTCTCTGAGATATAAGGCCTTATGTGAAGTGGAGGGGTGGGGCAAGGCCCAGGGAGACTTCCAGGTTGGTGTCAATGAATGTGTCTTATCATAAGGAACAAGACTATATATGGTTAAGGGGTGGCCATCTGTAGGGTTTCCGAGATATTGTGATATTATGAAATGGAGGGGGTGGGGCATGGCCCCAGCATATCCCTGGGAACCCCCAGGTTGGTGTTACTGAATGCGTCTTATCATAATGAACAAGAATATATATGGTTTAGGGGTGGGGATCTGAACAGTTTCTGAAATATATGGCCTTTTTTGAAGTGGAGGGGTGGGGCAAGGCCCCAGCGCGTCTCTGAGGACCCCCAGGTTGGTGTCAATGAATGTGTCTTATCATAAGAAGCAAGCATATATATGGTTTATGGGCGGGGATCTGTAAGGTTTCCGAGATATTGGGCCTTTTATCAAATGGAGGGGGTGGGGCATGGCCCCGGTGCATCCAGGGGACTCCCAGGTTAATGTCACTGAATGGGTCTTATCAAAAGGAACAAGAATATATACGGTTTAGGGGTGGGAATCTGAATGGTTTCCGAGATATTGGGCCTTTTATAAAGTTGAGGGGGTGGGGCCTGACCTGTGCGCATCCCTGACGACCCCCAGGTTGGTGTTACTGAATGTGTCTTATCAATAGGAACAAGAATATATATGGTTTAGGGGTGGGGATCTGAACAGTTTCTGAGATATATGGCCTTTTGTGAAGTGGAGGGGTGGGGCAAGGCCCCAGCGCATCTCTGAGGACCCCCAGGTTGGTGTCAATGAATGTGTCTTATCATAAGAAGCACGCATATATATGGCTTAGGGGCGGGGATCTGTAAGGTTTACGAGATATTGGGCCTTTTATGAAATGGAGGGGGTGGGGCATGGCCCCGGCGCATCCAGTGGACTCCCAGGTTGATGTCACTGAATGGGTCTTATCATAAGGAACAAGAATATATATGGTTTAGGGGTGGGGATCTGAATGGTTTCCGAGATATTGGGCCTTTTATTAAGTGGAGGGGGTGGGGCATGACCTCGGCGCATCCCTGAGGACCCCAAGGTTGGTGTTACTAAATGCGTCTTATCAATAGGAACAAGAATATATATGGTTTAGGGGTGGGGATCTGAACAGTTTCTGAGATATATGGCCTTTTGTGAAGTGGAGGGGTGGGGTAAGGCCCCAGCGCATCTCTGAGGACCCCCAGGTTGGTGTCAATGAATGTGTCTTATCATAAGAAGCACGCATATATATGGTTTAGGGGCGGGGATCTGTAAGGTTTACGAGATATTGGGCCTTTTATGAAATGGAGGGGGTGGGGCATGGCCCCGGCGCATCCAGGGGACTCCCAGGTTGATGTCACTGAATGGGTCTTATCATAAGGAACAAGAATATATATGGTTTAGGGGTGGGGATCTGAATGGTTTCCGAGATATTGGGCCTTTTATTAAGTGGAGGGGGTGGGGCATGACCTCGGCGCATCCCTTAGGACCCCAAGGTTGGTGTTACTAAATGCGTCTTATCAATAGGAACAAGAATATATATGGTTTAGGGGTCGGGATCTGAATGGTTTCTGAGATATATGGCCTTTTATGAAGTGGAGGGGGTGGGGCATGGCCCCGGCACAACCTGGGGGACCCTCAGGTTGGCATAAAAGCATATGGCTGGAAGAATTTTACTCAAGAAACATTTCTATAAAAGTTTTGTCCAAATATCTGCAATGACTTGGCAGTAAATGCCATTTTTCAATTTTCCCCATTATAAGTCTATGGAAACTCTAAGTTGCCATAGCAACCAAACTAATGGGCCGATTTTCATAAAAAACACAAACTTTCAATCCCCCAGCCCAAGGATGCTACAGATAAAATTTGGGCTGAATCGGTCCAGTGGCTTCAGAGAAGAAGATGTTTGAAAGTGTTGACGTCAGACGACGACAACGACGACGACGACGACGACGACGCCGGACAACTGCCTATCCTATAAGCTCCCCCGGAGCCTTCGGCTCTGGTGAGCTAAAAATTGACGGAGCTAGAGTGATGACAAGCTTTTTCCTATGTTAAGCCTATGGGAGCTCTTTGTTGATGTGGCAACCAGAGTTCTCATCCGATCTGCACGAAAACCTAATACAGCCTTTCCCCCTACCTGATGATGGTTCATATGAAATTTGATCAAGGCCGGCCTACTGGTTCCACAGATATACTTCGTTGAAAGTGTGGACGACGGACGACGGACGCCGGCTCTTGGTATACTAATACCTCACATGAGCCTTCGGCTCAGGTGAGCTAAAAATATTATCACAGTTATGAGCACCATGCAGCCAAATATATTTCTACAAGCCCTGATGGGCTGGGAACTGTAATTAATGAGAAAATAAAGAGAAGAACAGCAAAGAAGAAACATACCTCCAGTGTAACACATCTTTGTTCACCAGTTAAAGCACCCTGAAAAACAAGAGGCTCAATGAGCCTAAACCGCTCACCTGAGGAACTTAAGTTTTAACAATTCACAGACTTGACTACTAAATCTGCTAATAGAATCCAGCCCATTGACCCTTACAGGATATAAGTCATCATTATTGCATTGCATTCCAAGTTTGAGACTTCTAGCTTCTATAGTTCCTGAGAAATCTTTGACGAAAATTTAACATTGGTCAAAATGGAGAGAAAGAAGAATGAAAGAACAGATGAACAAATAAGCTGAGAAAGCCCAATGTCTCTTACACAAAATAAGTCATCATTATTCTATTGAATACCAAATTTGATGCTTCTAGCTTTTATAGTTCCTGAGAAATCTTTGATTAAAAATTTAACATTGGTCTATCATCTCTATATGGAGAGAAAGAAGAATGAAGGAACAAATGAACCAGACTAGCTCCAAAACCTAATGCAGCCTTTCCCCTTGCCCAATGTGCTACACATAAAATTTAAACAAGATTGGTTGACTGCCTTCTGAGATATGCTTCATTGGAAGTGTGGACGACGGATGGACGGACGACAGACGACGGACTCCGGAGCCTTGGTATACTATCAGCTCACTGGAGCCTTTGGCTCAGGTGAGCTAAAAATTCAAGTCGCTATTTCTGTCACAACATTTTCCCTACGTTAAGTCTATGGGCAAATTTTTTGTCTCTCAAGGTCACGTAACTCCGATGTCAATATTCCGATTCGGCCCAAAATCGAACTTAACCGAGATTTTATGCCTGTCCTCGTTACCTGCAAGTTTGAAGCTGATATGAATAAAAATAAAGTTGCTATCGTGGTCACAACGTATTTTTTTATGCTCAAGGGCAGGTAACTCCAAGGCAAATATTCCGATTCGGCCCAAAATCGAACTTAACCGAGATTTTATGTCTGTCCTCGTTACCTGCAAGTTTGAAGCTATCTGAAAAAAAGTCAAGTCGCTATCGTAGTCGCAAAATTTTCCCTATTTAAGTCTATGGGCAAATTTTTTGTCGCTCAAGGTCATGTAACTCCGAGGTCAATATTCCGATTCGGCCCAAAATCGAACTTAACCGAGATTTTATGCCTGTCCTCGTTACCTCCAAGTTTGAAGCTGATATGAATAAAAATAAAGTTGCTATCGTGGTCACAACGTATTTTTTTATGCTCAAGGGCAGGTAACTCCAAGGCAAATAATCCGATTCGGCCCAAAATCGAACTTAACCGAGATTTTATGTCTGTCCTCGTTACCTGCAAGTTTGAAGCTGATCTGAAAAAAATTCAAGTCGCTATCGTAGTCACAACATTTTCCCTATGTAAAGTCTATGGGCAAATTTTTTGTCGCTCAAGGTCATGTAACTCCGAGGTCAATATTCCGAATCAAACTTAACTGAGATTTTATGCCTGTCCACATTACCTGTAAATTTGAAGCTGATCTGAATAAAAATAAAGTTGCTATCGTGGTCATAACGTATTTTTTTATGCTCAAGGGCAGGTAACTCCAAGGCAAATAATCCGATTCGGCCCAAAATCTAACTTAACAGAGATTTTATGTGTGTCCTCGTTACCTGCAAGTTTGAAGCTGATCTGAAAAAAATTCAAGTCGCTATCGTAGTCACAACATTTTCCCTATGTTAAGTCTATGGGCAAGTTCTTTGTCGCTCAAGGTCACGTAACTCCGAGGTCAATATTCCGATTCGGCCCAAAATCGAACTTAACCGGGATTTTATGCCTGTCCTCGTTACCTGCAAGTTTGAAGCTGATCTGAATAAAAATAAAGTTGCTATCGTGGTCACAACGTAGTTTTTCATGCTCAAGGGCAGGTAACTCCAAGGCAAATAATCCGATTCGGCCCAAAATTGAACTTAACCGTGATTTTATGTCTGTCCTCGTTACCTGCAAGTTTGAAGCTGATCTGAAAAAAATTCAAGTCGCTATCGTAGTCACAACATTTTCCCTATGTTAAGTCTATGGGCAAATTTTTTGTCGCTCAAGGTCACGTAACTCCGAGGTCAATATTCCGATTCTGCCCAAAATCGAACTTAACCGAGATTTTATGCCTGTCCTTATTATCTGCAAGAATGAAGTCGATCAGAAAAAAATTGACGGAGCTAGAGTGATGACAAGCTTTTTCCTATGTTAAGTCTATGGGAGCTATATGTTGCCATGGTAACCAGAGTTCCACTCAGATCTGCATGAAAACCTTATGCAGTCTTTCCACTTGCCCAATAATGTTACACATGAAATTTGATCAAAGTCGGCCAAGTAGTCTTCAAGATATACATTTTTGAAATTCACATTAACCCTTATGCAAAAATGCAAAAGGGCAGGTAACTCCTAAGTGTATGATCCGATTCTGCCAATTATCGAACTTGACCGAGATTTCATGGCTGTGCTGGTTATCTGTAAGAATGAAGCCAATCCGAACAAAATTGAAGCAGCTACAGTGATGACAACATTTTCCCAATGTTAAGTCGATAGGCAATTTTTCGGGCGCTCAAGGGGACGTAACTCTTGAGTGAATTATCTGATTCGGCCCAAAATCGAACTTGACTGAGATTTTATGCCTGTACTGGTTATCTGCAAGAATGAAGTCGATCAGAAAAAAATTGACGGAGCTAGAGTGATGACAAGCTTTTTCCTATGTGAAGTCTATGGAAGCTAGATGTTGCCATGGCAACCAGAGTTCCACTCAGATCTGCCTGAAAACCTAATGAAGCCTTTCCACTTGCCCAATAATGCGACACATGAAATTTGATCAAAGTTTGCCAAGTAGTCTTTAAGATATACATTTTTGAAATTCCCATTAACCCTAATGCAAAAACACACAAGCGCAGGTAACTCCTAAGTGAATGATCCGATTCTGCCAGTTATCGAACTTGACCGAGATTTCATGGCTGTGCTGGTTATCTGCAAGAATAAAGCCAATCTGAAAATAATTGAAGCAGCTACGGTGATGACAACATTCTCCCCATGTTAAGTCAATAGGCAATTTTTTCAACGCTCAAGGGCACGTAACTCCTAGTGTTGTGAATCGGACAGAAAAATTACAATCGATTATCGGTAAAGTAAAACCGATTGATTATCGATTGTACAATCGGATATCCCATCATTTGCTTCAACAATATATAACTGTAGCAAACGCTTTTCAGAGCCTCCATTTATACTTTCCCACCCAATTACAGAGCGTAATTTGTTCCAGAAAACAGCTCATAGTTAATGAGGCAGTGGGCTCTAGTTTTGCCTGGTGTGCCACAAGGGACTGTTCTTGGTCTCCTGTTATTCTCCCTGTACATTAATGATATTTCCTCTAACATTGATTCAGAAATAAGTCTGTTCGCAGACGATTGTGTTTGCAACAGGGAAACAAGAAATATAGAGGACTCAGTGAAACTTCAGAATGACATAGACACGTGATGATAAGGATGTTGGGCACGAAAATGGGGCATGGAATTTCAGCCCGTTAATGCAGTATTATGCAGATAACTAGGAAGAGACCCAATGAAATTAAGTGAACGGTGATTCCATTAAATACCTTGGTGTGACAATCACACACGATTTGAGCTTCATAACACCTAATTAAAGATATATACAGTTATACAAACTTAATTACTTTGACACGTGTGATAAAACATGACATGCAATCAACTCAAAACTGTCAGCTTAGCGAGAAAGAGATCACCGTAAAAGAAAGCAGTTTAATTAACAATTTAATATTCAGGCTATAAAATGAGCCCAAACTTTCATACCCGCCTTTATAGGCAAGACCAATGCGAATATAAAAGTTTTCTGCAACCAACATCATTGAAAAATCAATTGTCTATCGTTTTTTTCTGTTGGCGATCGGTAAATGACGTCATCGGATTGTAGCAAATATACATGCATTGAATCTTATTGTTTTATTTTAAAAGGGCGTTTTTTTCTTCATAAAAAAAAAAAATTATAAATTGGAACCGATAAAATATGTTCTCAATAACTAAACGGTTGTGTTTTGAGAAATGCGCCTTGTAATTTTGTATTATGCAAATTTTATTTTTGAAAGTCCTATCTTATTTACCAATAGCAGACAACCCCATAATGAGGTCGTTTTTGTTTTTTTTTTCGCGCCAAGCATGCGCTTTTTCCCGCGAAAAAAAAAACAACAACAAAAAAAAAAAAAAAAAAAAAAAAAATAGCGTTCACGAGACAGTAGAAAAGTCTGTTTTAATTTTGCAATCATCCAACTTAAGATGTTGCTAATGGCCGTAGGAGGATTTTCACACTTGTTGATTGAGTTTCATGATTGAGAGATACACCCAAATAAGAGTCATAACTTCACCTTATTTTCACACCTAGTCACACGGAACATTCATTATACGCTTATCAGTATGACCGAAGACTTGTGTTTTGCAGTGTAATAGTAGAATAGTAGCGTGAATAATACGGTCGGCGATCATAACCCGTTTCGGTTAAATGAGTTAACTGACACGGTGCGTTGGTTTGGGCCCGGATTTCCGGGACATAGCGAGGTTGATGTGTATTACAAATCCGCTTTATATCGCAAATTGGTAGCAATTACACACTCTAAAACTTACAACGAATTCATTTTGGAAGAATTGATATGGATAAACGCACTTAAACATATTCCATTTTGACTTCTCGAACGTTATTTATTTATGTTGATATTGAAAGGAATACCGAGCTCACATTTGACCACGTCTCTGTTACCGTCAAAAGCGATAAGATCATACTTTTACCCAACGGTATTTATAATCAACACCAAAGGCACTAATTATGGTCGCTGAAGTGTGGACAGTCAACAGGTGTCACATGCTAAAAACGTGTTTGCATAACGGTATTTATAATCAGTGCCAAAGGCACTAATTATGGTCGCTGAAGCGTGGAGAGTCACAGGTGTCAGGTGCTAAAACACGTGCCGGGTTAATTTAAAGAGTATGAAAATAATGCCGATAAATAGACTTCAAAGGAAACAAACCTAATCAAGATGGCATGATGAATTTTTGTCTGCGATAAAAAGAGTGCGCACAGCAGGCTTCATTTACAATCGATAGTGACAAAAGTGCTATCGATTGTCGCCGACGTTGCTCAGAACGATTAGTTTTCGATGTTCAGCGACAATCGGAACAACACTAGTAACTCCTGAATGAATAATCCGATTCAGCCCAAAATCGAACTTGATCGAGATATCATGCCTGTCCTCGTTATCTGCAAGAATGAAGTCGATCAGAAAAAAATTGACGGAGCTAGAGTGATGACAAGCTTTTTCCTATGTTTTTTCAATGCTCAAGGGCACGTAACTCCTGAGTGAATAATCCGATTCAGCCCAAAATCAAACTTGATCGAGGTTTCATGCCTGTCCTCGTTATCTGCAAGAATGAAGACGATCAGAAAAAAATTGACGGAGCTAGAGTGATGACAAACTTTTTCCTATGTTAAGTCTTATGGGAGCTATTTGTTGCCATGGCAACCAGAGTTCCAATCCGATCTGCCCGAAAACAGTATGCAGCCTTTCCCCCTACCTGATAATGCTTCACATGAAATTTGATCAAGATTGGCCCACTGGTTCCGGAGATATACTTCTTTGAAAGTGTGGACGACGGACGACGACGACGGACGACGGACGCCGGCTCGTGGTATACTAATACCTCACATGAGCCTTCGGCTCAGGTGAGCTAATAAAATGCACTAAATTGATATTTAAAGCGCCAAACAAAACTGGAGTGGGTGGCAGTCTAAACTACAGTACATGTATTTTATTATCTGACCAGGTAAAATAAATTTAATCCCCCAGAAAAAATGTTTTACTGACCATTCAAAGGCAGTTCTTCTGTCGCGATTTACTATTGTTATAATTCCTCTTTGCATGTATGTATTGCTAGTATCTTTTTATTTTGGCTATTTTATAGGAGAGTATCTGTCCTTTTGGCTTTCCGCTTGCGACATTTTTATTATAGTGGAGTTATTTTATGTTTGTGTTTATTTTCCTTTGGTGTCTTGGATGGGAGGTATGGGGTAATTGTATCAATTCCTGATTATTGTCTTCACTTCTAGTTTGAAATTAGGCTTGAAATGTTCTTTTTTAGTTCTAGCCCTCAAACCAGATTTTTAATAAATGGATGTGCAGGGAGAGACATCCCCTGTTTAGGTATAATACCCATAGAGTAATAAGATAATTACTATGTAGGCTTTCATCCTGCAAATCTAAAGTGTATATACATGTAATGTACACTGTCTGATGTCCTCCACGGAAGTTAAAATGTAAAGAAAGAAAGAAAGAACGAAAAGAAAGAAAGAAAAATAACTTTAGGTGATGTAACATCAATAAACCTACCTGTACTGGATGAACACCTAGACAGGGTATCACAAATTCTGGAAACCTGGAAATATAGGCTCTAACTGTTAAATAGGTGTAAGGAATATTTTTTCTTATTTCTACATCAAAACATATGTTGTGGGCACTTGTTAGAATCTTCTCAATAAGGCAATTCTAATAAGTACCCACAACATATACATCTGACAAAAAAAGGAAAATTATCCCTTAATTATCTTTAACACCTCTCCATATTTGGAGCATGTTATGAATGTAGAAATAATAGTTGAGAAGATATTGAACGTTGACGTAAAATGTATAAAAGTCACTAGAGCACACAATATAGGTCTTGGTCCCTGCCGAGTCAGTACACTGAGGAGAAGCACTATGCAAGGTTTGGTGGTTATAGGCCTTATATTTGAGGAGATATCAAGTGTTGACATAAAATGTGTCAGTCACTGGAGTGCAAAATATAGGTCAAGGTTACCGGGTCAAGGTACCTGCTGAGTCAGTACATCTAGGAGAAGCACTATACAAGGTTTGATGGCTGTAGGCCTTATTTATTTTAGGAGATCTGGAATGTCAATGTAAACTGTGTCAAAGTCAATAATGCGTAAAATATAGATCAAGGTCACCAGGTCAAGGTGCCTGCCAACTTAGGAGGTCAGGGAGATGTTTCATGCAAGGTTCAATGGTTGTTTAGTGTTGTAGTTGATTACTATACTAACTTTTATGTAAATGTCAAACTCTGATACAAATGTGGACAGACAGATGGATGAAAGGACGGACAGATGAATAGATGTAAAAGCTGATGCCTATGTTATACCCTAGCCTGCTACAAGATGGTGTGACAAAAATGAAAGAAGTAGTACCTGTCAGCAAGGGAGATCACTTTCATGAACTCAGAAGGTGCAGTGGCACATACAAGAGCTGCTCTTACACCAGCCTGTGAAAATATGTTTACAGCATGTCAATTGAAGCTACAAGCTTTGAAGTGTGACTAGTGGAGCTTCAGATCAGTCTGCCTACAGACAACATCAGCATCCTTGAAGCTGACATGTATCATTTGGGCCCCGTCAAGCGATTTTGGTACTTATCATCTATGCGAGCAGCGAAGGTTCAGGCGAGCCTGTGCATTCGCGCAGTCTCGCCAGAACCTTCGCTGCTCGCTCATACAAGCAGTGAATCAAGAGGAACCTTCAGACAGAAAGCCATATCCCTGGCCCCTTTGAATGGCTGCGCATGCGCAGTTAAAATTTGTCATGACGGAATGCTCGAAGACACAAATTCCCTTGGCGGGGCTCATTTAAAGATCCAAAGACGTTTTAACCATTATCCTGCTAAACACAACAACCCCTATTTTTGCAAACATTGTAGATCCAGATCAGATTGCTATCTGATCTGGATCTACACAGTTGTCATTCAGTTTGCAAATTTAAATGAATATATCAAGTTATTTGATTGGATGATAATCAGAAATGGGTGTGGCAAAATTAACTAGAGCGCGCAGTCGATGGCAAGCCATCGCAAATCCCCACGTTTTCTCCACAGTAGGTCAAAAATTGACCTTTTGACCCCTCCCCAGGGCCCCTGGGGGCGGGGACAAAAAAAAATGTGCTCTGTCGCAAGCCATTCATGTAAGCAACTCGCATACCAAATTTGGTTGAATTCCGGCTAACGGTTTAGGAGGAGATAGCCGGACAGACAGACGGACAGACAGACAGACAGACGGACGGACGGAGGCGATAACAATATCCCCACTTTTTCGTTGAAAAACATGGGGATAATTATGCAGCAGGATAAGTGTTATTGACAACATAGACTCATGAGCTCACTGTGTGGATATCCAGGTGGATCTGGTTCTTATCTTTTCATACATGCCATCTCAGTCTTTTCTGAACCCAAAGCTTAAAGAGGCAATGCCAGTTCAATTAAAAACTATATACAGATTATTACAGTGGAATTCTGCCATAAAGACCAGATAAAATTAAGACTTATACTTCTTTTAATTAAAACATATTTAAAAGTTTCAGTTTTTCACACTTTTCTCTCTTTGTGTTTTCTACACCCAGAGTCTTGGACTTGTAATAGACTACCTTTGGAACTGTTCAAAAGTGGTCTTAAGGCCATGTGGTCTTAATACAGGCATTTTACTGTTCTACAGTAATTTGATCTTGTCACATTGTATCATGTTGAGTGGGTGTTTCTAAATCAAAGTATCAATCAGAGTGTGATGTGCAAGATCTGGGAACATATAATGAGATGTGTTACTATGCGACAGATCAAGTTACTATAGTGATAATTTGTTTATTTTACACCTTTATTCATCCAATGAAATAATTTATCAAATGTAGACAAGTGGGAAGACTTGACATCACATTCTGCATGCAAGTGGTGCCAACCTGTTTACAAGTCAGATTTGGCATAATGCATTGCAGCTTCCTAACATTGCAGAGATGCTCAGAACCAGCCTCGTTTTAAAAGACCATGATATGTAACTTGAAAATGCTAGTAGATAGACACAGGATTATGAATTTATGTGTTGGCAAACAGTATCTTTGTAGGTGTATTACACATACAAACATGTATTTTAAACCATTATCTGTGACAATTTCAGTTACACAATACCTATGCATGCTAAAAGCTTTATGGCAGTTCAATCAAAAATACATATAAATCAATTTATATTTATAGCATTTTATTTTAGCATTTTACAAGCCAGCCAACATTATGTAGGTCATATCAATCCAGTCAGATTATCTAACCACACTTTTCCTGGGCAGGCTTATAATAAGCGGTGAACCAGTACAGTGCAAATCATTTTGCCAAAAACTGACAATGTATCAGTTACTTATATAATATCCTTATACTCCATGTGTATTTTATACTAATTTAATTTAGTTTGATTGGGATGAAAGCTCAAAGCTTATTGAATCACTCTCGAACACTCATTCTGGATGTTATCACAAGGGATTGAGGGAGGCAGTAACTTTTACACCACTGCTACCCATTTACACCTGGGTTGAGTAGGGCATTGTCATAAAGTGTTTTGCCCAAGGACACACGCACCTCGGCTCTGGTGGCCGGATTTGAACCCACAACCTCTTGATCATTACTCCATGTTTAGCACAAAAGCATGGCCCCTGCCCATTGCAGCTTTGAGAAATAGACTGGGGTGCATGGTGCTTCCAGGCAGAGCTGAAACCGACTGCATATGAGCACTGATAAATCGCGTAGAGGGTCTAAGCCTGACCAGGTGTGGTGCGAGTCGGACTGTTCATGCATATAAACCTTATTCAGGTTTCATTGGATGGCAGGGCTTGATATCATGCAATGTCAATGTCGGGTAAAAGTCCCACAACACTGGAAGCAAGGTCTAGAAAATGACCTATATAAGGTTGACATTACAAATCAAACAAATTAGCACAACAGCATATTGCATTTATAAATAATTAAATGGTCTTAAAAAGTCGTTTTTCAACATCAAGAACAATAACATTTTGTTCAGATTCAATATGGAGCGCTTTGGTGTAGTGGTAGCGCATCGGATTTGTGATTGAGAGGTTGCGGGTTCGATCCTCACGCTGACAAAAGTGTTGTGTCCTTGAGCAAGGCACTTCATCCATATTGCTTACAAAAAAAAAAGAAAGAAAAAAAAGTACTGCTTACCACCCAGGAAGTCCTGCTTGTAATGCTCAGATGTGACTGAGTAGCAGTAATAGGAGAAAAACTAGAATTTGTTTTTCTACAAAAACACAGATGTCTCCCCCGTTTTTGACCTCTAAGTATGACCTTGACATTGGAGGTATTGAGCTGGGTCTTGTGTGCAACACATATTCTAATGAAAATTAACATTTCTGCAAAGTAACTCTAAAAATATTCAAAGAGAAATAAAAAAGTTATTGGCCGTACACAAAAAAGCACTTTTTTACCTTTGACCTCTAAGTATGGCCTTGACCTTTGAGGTACAACACATCGTCTCATGATGGTTAACATTTCTGCCAAGTAATTTCATAATCCATCAAAGAATAAGGAAGTTATTGACTGTCCCCTTTTTTTACCTTTGACCTCTAGGTATCACCTTGACATTGGAGGTGTGGACTTTGGTCTTGCACATGACTCATGGTCTAATGACGGTGAACATTTCTGCATGGTTACTTTATAAAGTCCATCCAGAAATAAAAAAAAGTTATTGACTGGACACAAAAAAAACAAACTTTTTTTACCTCTGACCTCTTAGCATGACCTTCATCTTGGAAGTACTGACCTGGGTCTAGTGTGCACCACATCATCTCATGATGGTTAACATTTCTGCCAAGTAATTTCACAATCTATCCAGGAATAAGAAGTTATTTACTGAACACTAAAAAAGGTCCCTTTTTGTCCTTTGACCTCTTAGTACGACCTTGACATTTGAGGTACCAACTTGGGTCATGCACGCAACACATCGTCTCATGGTGTTTAACATTTCTGCCAAGTAATTTCAAAATCCATCTAAAAATAATAAAGTGATTGACAGAACACAAAATAGGCCTTTAACCTCTATGTATGACCTTGACCTTTCAGGTACTAAACTGGGTCATGCATCCAACAAATCATCTCATGGTCGTTAACATTTCTGCAAAGCAATTTCAAAATCCATCTGAAAATAAGAAAGTTATTGAACAAACACGAAAAAAGGCCCCTTTTTTGACCTTTGACCTCTATGTTAGACTTTCACTTTTGAGGCACCAAACTGAATCATGCATGAAACACATCGTCTCATGATAGTTAACATTTTTGCCAAGTAACTTCAAATTCTGTCTAAAAATAAGCAAGTTATTGACAGAACCCGAAAAAAGGCCCCTTTTTTACCTTGACCTCTAAGTTTGACCTTGACCTTTAAGGTACCAACCTGGGTCATGCACGCAACACATTGTCTTATATTGGTTAACATTTCTGCCAAATGATTTCAAAATCCATCTCAAAATAAGAAAGTTATTGACCAAACACGAAAAAAAGGCCCCTTTTTTGACCTTTGACCTCTAAGTATGACCTTGACCTTTAAGGTACCGACCTACCTCATGCGCACCACACATTGTCTCATGATTGTTAATATTTCTGCCAAGTAATTTGAAAATCCACCTGAAAATAAGAAAGTTATTGACCGGACAAGATTTGCCCATACATATATACACACGGACAAACTTCCAACAGAAGCCTCCGTGGTGCAGTGGTTACGCTACTCGCCTTGTAAACCAGGGATCGCAGGATCGATCCCGGGCTTCTCCAGACTTTCGGATGAGTCTTTAAACCGAGGTCCCGTCTCCGTAGGACCTTAGCTGTTGGTGGGACGTAAAACTAAAACTCACTCACTCACAAACTTCCAAGGGAAATAATTCAAAAAGTATAAATGCGAGAGTTATAGTTCTTGCGCACTGCACGTCGTCTAATGCTGATTAATATTTATATGAAGTTTCGTGAAGATAGCTGGAACAGATTTCAAGTTACAGAGCGGACACGAATGAGTGACAGAATGACAGAGTGACATTCCAACATGTCAGTTTAAGGGCTATTTCTTTTGTTCTTTTCTTTTGTTTGGTTTAGGGGCTAACCTCCTAAACCTTTTATTTATGAAATAAATCTATTATTTACCAATCATTTTCAATCATTTTCTATTGTTTTCCAATCCGGACGCTAGCCCCTAACCTGACATGTTCGCCCGGACAGACAGACGCCCGGGGGGAAAACAATATGTCTCTTCGAAAAAAAAAAAATTCGGGGGAGACATAAAAAAAGAGAAAAAAAGAATATATAGGAGTATAAGTTTTCAAGCAAAAGTCACATTCTTTAGCTGCCAGCATAAGGTTGTTAAGCATTTGTTTTTAACCCTTTTTGTACCAGAAACCCCAAAACTGGACTGGAAACTGGCGAACAGTACAGGCCAAGATCAGACCCTGCAGAATGTGGTACACTGTTTAGAAAACGTTCTGCCATTTTCCAAATAAATTTTGAAGAAAACACAACCTGACAGCCCTAAATTTTGAAATTAATTTTGCTATATATAAGGAGGAAGGTTCAATTTGGTACAAAATGGGTTAATTTTAGGATAATTACAACCACTTGGTAATATTTAGATTGACTTACTACCACAGTAACTACAGAACCTACCTTTTTAGCATCTTCTATCACCTTGTCTATATCCTGAAAATACAGTTTACTGATAGTTTTGAAGAATCAAATTTATGTGAGTGGTTTTGCATGCCCCATATTTTTGCTGAAAATCAATACAAAATTTATTTCAGCAATAATATAAGTGTTGCTGAACTGAATGATATAGATTTTAACATTAACCTTGGTCCTGCTGAATAAACTGATTATGTCACATCCATTTCTGACTATTACTTGATATAATGTATTTGTTTCATTCACAAACTAAATGACAAACAGTGTAGATCATGATCAGATGAGCCATCTGATCTGGATATACACTGCAAAGGTAGGGGCTGTCGTGTTCAGCAAGACAATGCCTTCCTTCCTTTTTTTTTTTCTTTCTTTCTTCCAGTTTTGCCTTAACCCCAGGTGGGCTTTGATGGGTAAAGATGTCATACTTTCTGTTGTGGTCAACTAAATCATGGTGCTGGCAGACAGACGCAGTACCGAAAATTACATCTTTCAGATCAGTGTTTACGACATTCTCCTTTTTCTTTATACTTCAAATATTGAACTGGACATTGTTGACAAGTATCCATCACGTGAACAGGTCTGTAAAATGAGTACCCCCAAAACCCCAATTTATACAGAGAAAACTTAGGTTTGTGGGGTATACATTTTCTTATTACACTCTTCTGGAGTCCATGTCTGTTGGTCTGAACATTGATATTTGCCATTTGTCTATGGATTAATGATTTTGGATTAGCGCTTTGGTACGAAGACCTACACTACTTCTGCTCCAAGACATAGGTTGTGGATACTCGTTAGAACCACCTCAATGAGGTGGTTCTAACGAGCACCCAAAACCTGTGTTTGCAGTAAAAATAAGTAAAATATCACAGATTTTCATCAGAAAAGTATCTATTTTGGGGATGTGAAAAAATGCACTTCGCACAGGAGTGTTATCGTTATGTACAGTTAAACTTGATGGCTTGACCACCGACTGCTTGGGTACCATGGCTATTTCCAACTCATTCTTAAGCGCCCAGAAAAAAATACCCATGACTGCAGATATTAATGTTTTGGATGATTTAGGGAGAATTTTCTTGTTTGATATTGAAAATGTATGTTGTGTGTACTCATTAGAATCACCTTAATGAGGTGAGAGTATATAGAGTCAAACTTCGATAACTCGAACACCTTTGGGACAATGAAATTTTGCTGAGATAGGGGTAGTTCAGTTTATTGAGGGTTACACATACCATCACGAAAACACGCCTATATAATTTTGACCCCCTTGAACCCCAGATTTATATAGTAAAACTGGGGTTTGCAGGGGTAAACCTTATTTTTCTTATTTCAGCTCTAAAAAATAGATTGTGGGTACTCGTTAGAACCGCCTCAACGAGGCGGTCCTTACGAGTACCCACAATCTATATTTTGAGCAGAATTAAGAAAAATATCACTATTTTTCATCTTAAAATTTTCATTTTTTCGGCAATAAAGGTTAAATGTATTTGTATAGGCGTGTTTTCGTAATGCTGCCAGGCCATGAGCATAATGAAGATAACCTAAGGATATATTTTTATAATAATAAATGTATGTTGTGTGTACTCATTAGAATCTCCTCAATGGGGTGATTTTAAAGAGTACACACAACATAACTTTACAAGTTAAAATGAAACAAACCTCCATAAATTAACCTAAACACAAGAAAATCTGGAGATATAGGACCAATTCTCTAGGTACCCAAGAGAAAGTTCGAATTAGTCATAGTAAACAAATTCTCTGCATTCGAGTTATTGAAACTTCACTGTATATGTACAGTCGAACTTCAATGGCTCGAACACCTTTGGGACCTCGAAAATCTGTTCGAGACAGGGGTAGTTCGAGCCACTGAGGTTACTGTCAGGAGGCATAACGAGATATTTTTAGACATCTTTTCGGTGTTCTATAATAAAAAATGTATGCTGTGTGTACTCATTAGAATCGCCTCATCGAGGCGATTCTAATGAGTACACACAGCATACATTTACAAGATAAAAGACTAAAATCTCCTTAATTATCCCCCACTATTTCTTATGTAGAGGATTTCGCTAGGGGCTCAAGAATGGGTTCGTCACATCCATGGTAAACTAGCCATCGGTGTTCGAGCCATCAAAGTTCTACTGTATATGCAAAAGGACGTTTTCAGGGTATTCAGTACATGATGGTACAACAAACTCTGAGTAGATTGAGCTAATTGATACATGAAACTGAAAGAGCAACTTCATGTGTAAAGCAGTGAAACATTATAGTTCAGTGGTTAGTGCATTTGCCTCTGATGCTAGAGATCCTGGGTCTGATTCTCAACAAGTGGTGACAAAATTTCAAAATCTAACATACTCCACTTACAAATTGTTCCAAGTTCTCTCCATATTAAGTAGCTCAGTGGTTACTGCATTTGCCTTTGATGCTAGAGATCCTGGGTCTGATTCTCAACAAGAAGTGACAAAATTTCGAAATCTAATATACTCCACTGGCATCCTTTGCAAATTGTTCAAGTTCTCTCCATATAATGTAGCTCAGTGGTAAGTGCATTTGCCTCTGATGCTAGAGATCCTGGGTCTGATTCTCAACAAGTGGTGACAAAATCTAACATACTCCACTGGCATCCTTTGCAAATTGTTCAAGTTCTCACCATATAATGTAGCTCAGTAGTTAGCGCATTTGCCTCTGATGTCAGAGATCCTGGGTTTGATTCTCAACAAGTGGTGACAAAATCTTAACATACTCCACAAACATTCTTTGCAAATTGTTCAAGTTCTCACTATATAAAGTAGCTTAGTGGTTAGCGCATTTGCCTCTGATACAATAGATCCTGGGCTTGATTCTCAACAAATGGTGACAAAATTTCAAAATCTAACAAACTCCACTGGCATCCTTTGCAAAGTGTCCAAGTTCTCTTCATATAAAGTGGGGATTACAAGAGTGATCATTACACAAACTAGTTAACCCATTGCATGCGGAAAACTCCTAAAGGGGTACCTTGGCAAACAGTGCAGGCCCAGATCAGATGTCGCAGAACGCGGCGTCTGATCAGGGACTGCACTATTTGCTAACAGTATTTTCCTTCAAAATATAGATTAAAAACAAAAAAATAGGCCTGACAACTCTTATATGACAAACCGACTTGTCAACATATAGCAATGGTAGAGTCCACTAGTATACAATGGGTTAAAAACAGGGATTACAAGGGTTTTCGTTACATAGACTTGTTACTATGACAACTTACTTCATCAAAATCTTTATCTGCAAGATGACAATGGCAGTCTATAAACACACTTCCAGTCTCTTCCACTGATGTTGTCGTTTCAGCCATTTCTACACAAGCACAGGACTGAAAATGACATGAGATATATAGTGGGATCCCCAGGGTTCGAAATTGACAGTAGTAAAAAGATGTAGCAAACTGGCTATGTGAAAATTCAGTAACCGGGACAAACTAAAAAGAGACTTTGCATGGACAAAACAGTGACTGCTCCAAAATGAAGAAAATTAGTTAATGATTAAGCACTGCTGCAGGTATTTTGGTTTACCATTTGGAAAACAACACTTCCATTTCGATAACACACCCGTGCGCCATAGTGCATTTTTCTTATCTCCAAAATGGATACTTTTCTGGTGAAAATCTGTGATATTTTTTTTTATTTATACAGCAAACATAGGTTGTGGGTGCTCGTTAGAACCACCTCATTGAGGCGGTTCTAACGAGTACACAACCTATGTCTTGGAGTAAAAATAAGAAAAATAATGTTTACCCCCTTAAACCCCAGTTTTCTCTATATAAAGTGGGGTTTAGGGGGGTGTTCATTTCACAGACTTGTTCACACGATGTCTAATGTTTGATATTTTCCTTATTTTTACTCCAAACATAGATTGTGGTGGTCATTAGAACCACCTCATTAAAGTGGTACTAAAGATCACCCAGTCTATGTTTCTGACAAGAAACAGGAAAAACGATATAATATACACTTTTTACTTGTAAATCCAGCTCACTGAGATCATTCTTCATGGTCCTCAAGTGAAAATTTGTGATATTTTCCTTATTGCCCAAACATTGATTAGGGGTGCTCATTGGAATCACCTCACAATAGGATAACATGTCTATGTATCATATTATTCCAAAACTAATATTCTTGTCACGAAAATTTGTAATATTTCTTTCTCTGCTCCAAACTCAGATTGTACGTGTTCGTAAGAACAACCCCAATGAGGTGGTTCTTACCCAACTTTTCTCTTTATGAGATGAGATGACATTGTTTATAAGCCTAAGTTTATTTCAGAGACCTCTTGTCAGATCAACTGAATAAATCATGTTGCTTTTTCCTCCAAATGTTACTGAAAATCACCAAGATTAATTTCTTAGCCAAGATTAACATTAAACATATAATTTTAAGCAATAACATAGTTTAATTATGAAGCTGAAAAGATTGTGGGATAGCAGAAGAAAATAAATAAATACATTAATAAATAACAAGTAAATGGCCTGGAAAACCTTGATGTTACATGCTACCAATGCAACACCAAGAATGTCATTTTTTCAGACAAAAATTGCACTGAATACTTTTCTTATAATCAGGCATTTTATTGAGTACCCACAGTCTGCAATTGGCCAGGTGACTACTGCTGAACATGCACAAAACATAAGTTCCGGTTATTTATAGCAGTGCTAGTCGTCAAAGCACTGTGTAAAAGGTAAATTCTGGACTGTGCTTGTGTACTTAGGCATTGGATTATCAATCAACCCAAAGTTACTAAGCTTCCTGCCTGATATTGTCCAGCCATTTACAAGATCCAGGTACATCCTGGATAGCATCCATTGACTCCCTCCCTCAAGAGTGCAAAAGTAGAATCTAGGCTTTGTACTCGGGCATTGGCAAATTTAATAATGGATACCTAATCTGAATCCACATGATTCAGTGTCTGTACTCTGATCAGGTGTACACTATACTTGTTCAAATACTGGAATTTATAAAGGTTCAAGTCTCATTCAGGATTAATTTCCCAGCCTTTATTTCTTTCAGTTTTGCCTTAACCCCAGGAGGGGACACAGACATGCACAGTGTACATTAAATACACTCCATATTTGCAGGATGAAAGCCTACACAGTAATTACACTGAGGTAATGGCCAGATATGACCGACTCAGTATAAGAAGGTAGATAGATAGATCGTGTAAATATGGTAGGCCTCCAGATAACATCCAGCTCTGAAGGACGGTGCACTTTAAGGCATTCATCCCTGCAAATGATGCCAATGGATCGTTTTCGGACACCAAAATTTTATCACCGCTGCCGGGGATCAAACAGGGGGTCTCTAGCATCAGCCTACACTCGGAATCAATCAACCCATCAGTACTCTCAGTGCTTGGATTTTCATCTGTTACAATTACCTATCTGTCAGAAAGTTTCTCGTAAACACACAATAGCTAGTCACTTGTCACCAAATAATCCGAGCCTTCTCTGATGTTCTAAAAGCCATTTTTATTTTCTCATTTGGCGGCTACAGCCAGAGATCTCGGGTTAGTCACCAAATAGCGTGACCCTTGCAGGCTTTCAAGTGACTCCTGGTGAAAAAGTAGGAGAAAAGTAGGAGCCTGAGATATCAAAAAGTAGGAGAAAAGTAGGAAAAAAGTAGGAACCTGATATAAAAAGTAGGAGCTAATGGACATGAACATACCTCCATATGTCTCACATTTTACCAGTTTTTGGGCAGTTTTATATGGCATTTGAGTCAAATGTTTTTACCTCACAGTTAGCAGGCACCTGTAAAATGTTGGTTGCTAACCCATCTAGTACAGTTATTCATGACTGCAGCCAATGCTTTTGTCAAGAGTTTGCCACTGGCTGCTGTGGCAGATATTTGTACCTAGATATTGACATTATGTCAAAATATTGATTCAAAAGAATTAAAGAATTTTGAAAATCTACATTTGTGAGAAGCATCAATTACAAGATGTCCAGGTGAAGGCATCACAGCACTGCTACAATGAATTCTTGTCATGCAAACTAAGACAGCATTTTAGTTGCTCACTCAAGTCAAGGCTTTAAAGTGTTGCTGCAATGAATATCTGTCATGCTACACAAGACAGGGCTCTAGTTGGTCACTTCAGTCATCACAGCATTGTTGCAATGAATTTCTGTCAAGCTAGAGCTCTAGTTGGGCACTTCAGTCATCACAGCATTGCTGTAATGAATTTCTTCTGTCATGCTAAACAAGACAGAGCTCTAGTTGGTCACTCCAGTCATCACAGTATAGCTGCAATGAATTTGTCATCCTAAACAAGACAGGGCTCTAGTTGGTCACTTCAGTCATCACAGCATTGCTGCAATGAATTTCTGTCATGCTAAACAAGACAGAGCTCTAGTTGGTCACTTCAGTCATCACAGCATTGTTGCAATGAATTTCTGTCAAGCTAGAGCTCTAGTTGGGCACTTCAGTCATCACAGCATTGCTGTAATGAATTTCTTCTGTCATGCTAAACAAGACAGGGCTCTAGTTGGTCACTCCAGTCATCACAGTATAGCTGCAATGAATTTGTCATCCTAAACAAGACAGGGCTCTAGTTGGTCACTTCAGTCATCACAGCATTGCTGCAATGAATTTCTGTCATGCTAAACAAGACAGAGCTCTAGTTGGTCACTTCAGTCATAGCAGGATTGCTGCAATGAATTTCTGCCATGCTAAACAAGACATAGCTCTAGTTGGTCACTTCAGTCATCACAGCATTGCTGTAATGAATTTCTGTCATGCTAAATAAGACAGAGCTCTAGTTGGTCACTCCAGACATCACAGCACTACTGCAATGAATTTCTGTCAAGCTAAACAAGACAGAGCTCTAGTTGGTCACTTAGGTCATCACAGCATCGCTGCAATGAATTTCTGTCATGCTAAATAAGACAGAGCTCTAGTTGGTCACTCCAGTCATCACAGCACTGCTGCAAGGAATTTCTGTCATGCAGATCTCCTGTTGGTCGATCACTGCAGTTAAGACATTGCATTACTGCTGCTTTGAATTCCTGTAATCCTCCATAAGACAGATCTCAGATTTTTCACTGCAGTTAAGGCATCATAGCACTGCTTCAATGGTTTTCTGTCATGCTAAACAAGACACAGCTCTATTTGGTCACTTCAATTAAGGCAACACAGCACTGCTGCAATGAATTCCTTTCATGCTCAACAAGACAGAACTCTAGTTGGTCACTTCAATAAAGGCAACACAGCACGGCTGCAATGAATTCCTGCCATGCTCAACAAGACAGAACTCTAGTTAGTAACTTCAGTGAAGGCACTACAGCACTGCTGCAATGAATTCCTGTCATGCTCAATAAGACAAAACTCTATATGGTCATTGCAGTTAAAGACATCAAAGCATGGCAACAATGAATTACTTTAATACTTATCATAATAATGCTAGTTGGTCAGTGCATTCAAGGCAAATTTAAGCAGCACTGCTGCAATGAATTTCTGTCATGCTAAGAAAGTCAAAGCTCTAGTTGGTAACGCAGTTAAGGCACCACAGAAGTGCTTCAATAAATTGTGCCATGTTTAACAAGACTCTAGTGGGTAAATGCAGTTAATGCATTACTGTACTGCTGCAGTGTATCCCTTTCATGCTCAAGACAGAACTCTAGTTGATCATTGCAGTCAAGGCATCACAGCATTGCTGCAATGAATTTCCGTCTTGCTCAACAAGACTGAGCTCCAGTAGGTATCTGCATTTTAGTCATCAGAGCACTACTGCAATGTATTTCTGTCATGCTCAACAAGACATAGCTCTAGATGGTAACCACAGTTAAGGCATCACAGCATGGCTGCTATAATAAATTTCTATCAAGCTAAAAGTTAAGGCATCACAGCACTGCTGAAGTGAATTCCTCTTGTGCTAAAGACAGAGATCTAGTTGATCACTGCAGTTAAGGTGTCAAAGCATTGCTGCAATGAACTCCTGTCATGCCAAACAAGACAGAGCACTAGTAAGGGCATCCAAGACATGGTATCAAAGCATTGCTGCTATGGACTGCTGGTCAGTTAAGGCCTCAAAGCACTGCTGCAATGAATTCCTCGCATGCTTAACAAAACTTAGCTCAAGCTGATCACTCCAGTTAAGAAATCAAACCACTGCTGCTATGAAATCCTGCCTTGCTTAACAAGACAGAGCTCTAGCTGGGCAATGCAGCTGAGGCATCAAAGCATTGTTGCAATGAATTTTTGTCATGCTAAACAAGACAAAGCTCAAACTAGTTACTGCAGTTAAGGCATCACTGCACTGCTGAAGTGAATGTTTGTCATGCTAACAAGACAGAGTTAAAGCTGGTCACTGCAGTTAAGGCATCACTAGACTGCTGCAATGAATTTCTGTAATGCTAAACAAGACAGAACAGATTGTCACAGCAGTTAGGGCATCAAAGCATTGCTGATTCCTACCATTCTCAACAAGACAGCGCTACAGTTGGTCATTTAGTTAAAACATCACTACACTACTGACTGCAAAATTTCTTGTCATGTTCAACAAGACAAAACTGTAGATGGTCATTGCAGTTTTGCTTTACATCAACATATTCCAATTAGTGCTACAGCTGAAAACAGCAGATGAATGTCAAGGATCATCAGTACATATGTCATGTAAAAAGATGCATTCTACATATAGTTTGAGATACATGTTATATTTTAAGTGCTTAATGTGTTTATTTATTTATTTTGGGATCTTAGATTTTGAACAAATCAAAAAAGTAGGAGAAGTAGGAGTTTTTCTGGAAAAAGTAGGAACAAAGTAGGAAGAGACCCAAAAAGTAGTCCTGACAAGTAGGAAAAAGTAGGACTACTTGAAAGCCTGCCCTTGAGTGCCTGCTGGGAATTGCTGTTTAAAACAATCGGCCTACCTATCTTGGATGGCAACTGCAAACAAAATAGTTATTTAAATTGACATAGTTTTTGTGGATTGTGGCTGCAGGGCCTTTTTGTTTTTATAATAAACAGGAGAAATATTTTGGAAAGTTTTAGCTTGTTTACATTTTTTCTTTTTATTTCAAACAAACATGTAATCAACAATATGAACATAACCACCAAATCGTAGGTGGTGGAACAATCTGAATAAAAGCATTATTCACAGTTAAAAATAGATGTCACTAATTGGGATCAATGTAATTCGCACTTTTATATCTTTACTGGTGTGTCATCATGACATTTCTTTCAGCGTAAACTAGAGTAGATTCCCCTGAAAGAAGCTGTCGAGTTTTGTTAAAATGGATCCGGTTAGTCCGCTTTTATCCGATAAACCAATCAACTACCGCGTTTCATTTGCTGTAACAAAATGGATTCCTTATACAAGTTCGCGAAAGATGCTGAGTAACCTTGCTATGGAAAACGAAAGAATGGACGATCGTGAAAAAGCTTTGGGATTTAAACCCCAAAAAGAAAACATTTACAACAAACTTCTACCTGATTGTGATCTTATTGATGAAGAATCAAATGAGGTTTTTGCAGAAATCAAAGGCAACCTTGGACGTTCAATCCAGCTGCGTGACATCAAATTTGGAGCAGGTCATTGGGTTGGACAGCTTAGCAGGTACCATAGTTCCTTCAAAGTTTAATGCCACAAATTGCACTGTCTTTTGGATTGGGGCATTCACTGGAGCCTGATATGCAGGGAAGTTAAACATGGTAGGGGACATCTAATTGACAGAGTAGATCCTGATCAGTACTCATGTGCAGTCGGTTTCAGCTCTGCATGGAAGCATCTCGGCCTTGAGCAGTTTCAAAACCCAGAATCAGAATTGTTACTGGTGGCATGCCAAATGACATTCATACACCAGGACTTTTCGGTCCAGAATAATTTTTGGCAGGTCATTTTTTGACAGGCTGGGTCCCACCTATTGGAGGGTTTTCCCTCCAAGTTTTTATTTGGGGGACATTTGTCCCCCTTGAATTTCATTTTGGGGGACATGTCAGAATTTTTTATCCCTTCTCCTTTTTTTATGTAAACTGTTTATTAAATGTTGCTTGGAGTTTTCCAATTCCATTTTTAATCACATGTTGTTGATGAGCCAATGCAAAACCAACCTGATTATACACAATGAGACTTGGAATTTTCATGTCTTATGGAGCATGACAGCCCAGTGGTTAGTGTACTTGCCTCTGATGCTAGAGGTCCCGGGTTCGATCCCCGGCAGCGGCGATAAAATTTCGGTGTCCGAACACGCTCCATTGGCATCATTTGCAGGGATGAATGTCATAAAGTGCACCGTCCTTCCGATCGGGACGTTAACTGGAGGCCCCCTGTGCAGGTTAAAGATCCCTACCGCAATTTCATGATTACTGTGTAGGCTTTCATCCTGCAAACCTGGAGTGTATGTAATGTACACCTGCGGTAATGGCCAAATGTGACAGGCGAGCTGTGTTGTCTTCTGACAAAACACAGTTTCTGCTTTAGACCCCAATTATACAAGGTAGTGTTTTAAAGACAATACAAATGGCATTCAGAAGAAAGTCCCTTTAACTTGTTTTATTGCATATGTATATGTAATTTTATTTAGATCTCAACAAAATTAGGCAGAGAATTAGAAAAAGTCAAGATCAAAACTGAGATCAAAATAGGGAAATTACTAGTCAGCTAGTAAGTTGGGGGAAAAAGAACACAATTATACAGGGGTTCTGCTGGCTCAAAATGTAGTTCAGACCAATTGTCCGGACAGCTCCATAATTTATCGGACATACTGCATTTCATTTGGACAAATTTGAAAAGATTAAATTTTCTTACAATAAAATAGTCAATGTTACCACTTATTTAACAATATTGATCCTGACAATACTCATGTAAAGAAGAGTCCAAAATTATTTCAGGACATTTTGTCCAGACTGGCCTGAAATCTTTAGGACAATCATAATATTTGAAGGACTATGTCCGATGTCCGGCCCCAAACAAAATCCCTGATTATAGAGTTAACCCATTTTGTACCGGAAACCTCAAAACATGTAGTTGGCAAACAGTGCAGGGCCAGATCAGACACAGCAGAACATGGCGTTTGATCAGGGCCTACACTGTTTGTAAAATTTTCAGCCAATTTCCAAATAGATTTTGAAGACAACACAACCTGACACCCCTAAAGTTTGAAATGGACTCCTGCTACATGTATATATAAAGAGGAAGATTCCATTTGGTACAAAAAGGGTTAAGCAGTAAGTATGCTTTTATAAATAGAGGATCTTACATGAGTGCTCATGTATTATTGAATTTATTAAATGAGTTGAGGAAAAGGGTTAAAATGCGAGGCTTTGCCGAGCATTTTATCCCTTTTCTTCAATGAGTTTAATAAATTCAATAATACATGAGCACGAATGCAAGATTCTATTTAAAAAGCCTTTTATACACAATTGTTTCACAAAAATGTCAATATTCCGCCGTTAGTAAACGCGACGTCATTAAGGACGTCGTACATGTACCATTACGGGACGTATCTACCTAATTTGCATATTTAACCCACTAGTGGATTATCGAAAATATTACACGGCGTTAATACACTATCAGACGCGACGTCATATGATAAATCACAATATAATAATTTCTTGTTTGTTTTATAGATACATAAGACTGTATGGACTGAAGTTTTCAAAAGAGGATCATTTGGCCCTGGTACATCTATTGTATGAATTATGTGTGATGCCAGATTTAGAAGTGTCCCTGGTACAGAAGTTTGCCAATCAGCTGATTGGATTGCTCAAGTAAGTTGAAATGTGAACTTTTTGATTTTCATAAACTGAATACCTGAAAAAGGCATTCTCTTTTACCCTTATCTGCTGAACATGACAACTCCTACTTTTGCAAATACTGTAGATCCGGATCAGATGGCTTCTGTTGAAGAAGACATCTGATCAAGATCTACTCTGTCAATTAGTTCAGCATTTGATTAAAACATTATTAATATATCAAGTATTTTGATTGGTTTATACTCTGAAATGGGTGTGGCTAAATTAATTTATTCAGCAGGATAAGGGTTAGAAACAATTGGCTGCTCAGGAGCTATTAACTACTATTAAAGATAATCCTGTAGATACGGGAGAAAAAACACAGGAAGGATTTATGAGTGAGGGATAGTAAAACACTCACTAAATCTATTCCTCTGCCCCTTGTCTCCTCTGCCAGTCACAACAGTTGTCATCTGCTTATGTATGCTGGTTACTTTAAAATTCATTGTTTCAAACTGTTGCAGAGGTGCAAAATTTCCCTCAAACTTACTCGCCCTTATCGTCTAAACTTTTCATTTAGATGCTAAAAATGAAGAAAAATTAAGGTCAGTTTTGAAAACCTTACTCGCCCTGCCTTAAAACTTACTCGCAAATGCGAGCGGGCGAGTGGAATTTTACACCCCTGTGTTGACCCAGAGCAGTCTGATCAGGGTCCACAGTGTTTGCCTGTTTGCAAAATTGTGTTTGAAAAGTTTGCAAGGAAATTTAGCAGACAACAAAACAGACTAGATTTTCATTGTTTTTATTGGTATCTTATTCAGGGAAATGGATACACTGGGCAGATTTTCCGCCATTTTTCAAAGGGAGATAACTTTGGGAGCACCTGTTCGCTTCTCAATTCACTCTGTCCAGCTGAAAAAAGAGTCTACTCTGAATGAAAAATTATAAAGCTTTGGAAGAACTGTGAGAACTGGCCCCCGCCCATGGGGGCTTGAAGAAATAGATTGAGCTGCTTGATGCGTCCATGCAGAGCTGAAACCATCTGCACATGAGTACTAGTAAACTGCTTAGAGATTCTTAGCCTGCCCAGGAAAAGTGTTGCGAGTCGGACTGTCAATGCATATAAACTCTATTGGTTTCATTGGGCGGCAGGGCTTGAGATATCATTTCATCTCGATGTCGGGTAAAAGTCCCACAAAATTGGAAGCAACGTCTCCAAAATGACCTACACGGTGTTGACAGGGACGATAAACCTCAAATCAAACAAACAAAAGAACTGGGAGAAAACTTAATATATAATAGAATATTAAAAAAAATCCTAATGATGTCTATAATTTTCATGAATATTAATGGGGTGCATTGGACATCTTAAGAATGTTGAATAGAGAAACTGATTGAAGACCAGACTTTAAACTTTAATATTTTAGGACCTCTTGAAAATTTTCAGAGGGTTTTTCGGTGTTATACGCAGGAAGACTTGCTTTATCAAAAACTTGTGTTCGTCCTGGGACTCTAGCCCATTTTGTACTGAATGGAATCATGTGCCTTGTATTTAGCAGGAGTCCATTTCAAAATTTATGGGTGTTAGCTTGTGTTATCTGTAACCCTTATCCTGCTGTTCACGACAACCCCTACCTTTGCAAACAGTGTAGATCCAGATCAGATGGCTTCTGAAGAAGCCATCTGATCAGGATCCACTCTGTTTGCCATTCGGTTTGCAAATTTGAATGAATAAGTAACATCAAGTAATTTGATTGGTTGAAGTGTAAATGGGGTGTGGCTAAATTAATTTTTGCTTCGGGATAAGGGTTTAAATTTATTTGGAAAAGGCTGAACTTTTTGAAAACAGGGTAGGCCCTGATAAGACACCACATTCTGTGGCTGGCCCCCACCCATTGTGGTTGAAGAAATATGTGGGCAGCATGATGCGTCCACACAGAGCTGAATCCGACCTGCACACAAGTACTGGTAAACCACTTAGAGGATCTAAGCCTGCCCAAGCAAAGCGGTGCACAAAAGTCGGACCGCCCATGCTTACAAACCTATTGGTTTCATTGGGCGACAGGGCTTGAGATGTCATTTCATCTCAATGTCGGGTAAAAGTCCCACAAAATTGGAAGCAATGTCTCCAAAATGACCTATACAGTGTTGACGGGGATGTTAAGCCTAAAATCAAACAAAAAAAACATTCTCTGGCATCTGATCTGGGCCAGTATCCTGTTTTAGTGTTTCCCTCACACTATTGGCTAGGTTATGGCTAAAATGATTTCTTTTTTACCTGCAGGAAGAAAGAGCTGCTTACTCGTGATGACCTGGTACTACAGTGGCGCCCCCTGTATGAGCTTGCAGAGTCTATCTTGAACTCTAAATATGAACATCTAGGACTACAGCTTTTCCCCTCGTAAGTTGATTCATCATAATACACGCTGGCCTTGGTATCTGAGCCTGACTGGTGACAAGGAGGTTTGATACCTGCCATGCTCTGCAACACTCTTTTGTGGAGATTGATCATAAAATCTTTTCTGTGATCATTCTCTCTCTCTTCTGCTGATTCAAGAAGGGCAGTTGTGAGTTTCTGGCGAAAGGATAATTATGCACTGTACTTGTTAACAGCTTATGTATAAGCCTGCCCAGGAAAAGTGTGGATAGGAAAACTGACCAGGAGAATATGATCTAAAAAGTGTTGACTGGGTAGTAAAACTCCAAAACAAACAAATCATCATGATACACAACACACATGTTTGGTCTTTTACTGAAGAAAACACAAAGAAAGGCAAGTTCAAATCTTCTAATATGCTTTTAAAAGCAGAACTAGTTTTCATTTCAGCTGGTTTTAAGGGGAATAGATACACCTTCAGGGGAGGCAACTCCTGCAAAAAAGTAATTTTGTCTCCCATGTTAATAGGGGTCAACTCTTAAGGAGCAAAGAAGCCTCCGTGGTGTAGTGGTTACGCTATTCGCCTTGAAAACCAGGGGTCGCAGGATCGATCCCGGTGTCAGATAATATTTTGACCCGTGTAATATTTTGACCCGCGGGTCAATATATTACAGTAATATTTTGACCCCCCCTATAATATTTTGACCCGGCCCTAAAACTTCAGCAAAATAAATCAGAAGTGGACTTTTATCGATAAATAGGTATTGACAAGATAAGAAATGGGTATTGCAAGGAGTCTATTGCAGATCTGACAACATGGGTAGGGGGGTCAAAATATTATAGCTATAATAAAATGACCCCCCCCCCCCATACATATCTGTTTTCAACTAAGGAAATGGACTCAAAATAATAGTACTGGACAATAATATCAATAGATTATTTCACATTTGACAAAATTAATGCAGAATAATATTCTCTTTTGAAATGGGTGTTGCTGCCAAGAAAGGGGGGGGGGGGGGTCAAAATATTATAGCTATAATAAAATGACCCCCCCCCCCCCTCCCCAGTACAATTTACAAAGTACTGGACAATAATATCATTATCATCATTATATCACATTTAACAAGATAATGAAGAATAATATTCTCATTTGAAATGGGTGTTGCTGCTTAGAAGGGGGGGGGGGGGGTCAAAATACTATACCTATAATAAAATGCCCCCCCCCCCCCCCCCCCCCCCCCCCAAGTATCTTTTACAACAAAGGAAATGGAGTCAAAATAATGTAAAGAAAAGGGGATATAGCAGTAGATTATTTCTAATTAACTGGATTAAAACAACAGAATAGTCATGACTATTGAATGTTGAACTGTTGATTAAATGTAGGGGGGTGGGGGGGGGGTCAAAATATTATACCCATAATAAAATGACCCCCCACAGCAAGTATCTTTTTCAACCAAGGAAATGGACTCAAAATAATGTAAAGAAAAGGGGATATAGCAGTAGATTATTTCTAATTAACTTGGTTAAAACAACAGGATAATCATGACAATTGAACGTTGAACTGTTGATGAAATGTAGGGGGGGTCAAAATATTATACCCATAATAAAATGACCCCCCACACCACGTATCCTTTTCAACCAAGGAATTGGACTCAAAATAATGTAAAGAAAAGGGGATATAGCAGTAGATTATTTCTAATTAACTTAATTAAAACAACAGGATAATCATGACTATTGAACGTTGAACTATTGATGAAATGTGTTGGGGGGGGTCAAAATATACCAATGATAAAATGACCCCCCACCTAGTATTTTTTTCAACCAAGGAAATGGAAACATGATTGCCCTTTCTTATATATTATACTTATAGTCATTATTCTTGCTGTAGATTTTCAGATCTAGAACTATCCCACCCCACCTCTCAGACACTGCCCAAGTGTAAAAATCAGCAGGAAAAACCACCACAATTGTCATAGTTTTACTGCTTAACAGTTACCTCACCATATTTGGTCATTTAAATGTAACTTTTGTGAAGTTAGGGAGGGGGGTCAAAATATTATAGGGGGGGGTCAAAATATTATAATAATATATTGACCCGCGGGTCATAATATTATGACCCGCGGGTCAATTTTTAGGCGGGTCAAAATATTATATGACACCGGGCTTCTCCAGACTTTCGGATGAGTTTTTAAACCGAGGTCCCGTCTCCTTTTGACATTAGCTGTTGGTGGGATGTAAAACTCAAACACTCACTCACTCCCTCTTAGAAGCCAATTCTTTCATTTAAGAGTAGACTCCTTTTTCAGTGGGACAGAGTTTATAGAAAAAGGGAACAGGAAGTCCCAAAAGTTATCTCCCTTTGAAAAATGGCAGAAAATCTGCCCGGTGTATCCATTCCCATTAATAGCCAAATTTCACTGTACATGTTTCATTAACCCTTGTCCTGCTGAATATTCATATATGCCACACCTACTACCGATTATCAACCAATCAGATTACTTGATGCAAATTATTGCAACAAATTCATAAACTGAATGACAAACAATGTAGATCCTGATCAGATGGCTTCTTCAGAAGCCATCTGATCTGGATCTTCATTGTTTGAAAGATAAGACATATCCGGGATTAGCAGGACAAGGGTTAAGATGGAGATATGCAGGAACATATTTATTTTATATTTGTTTTGCAGGAATATCGAGAACACCCTGATTAGCCTGGTAAATGCCTGCAGGACGTAAGTAAATTCTGTTCTTAACCGAATAGTCGCTGAACTCTTTCCGACAAATGCGTCAGTGGAAACTAAGAATACCCTGAAACTAACCTTGGTCGGAGCGTGATAGCTCAGTGGTTAATGCACTTGCCTCTGATGTTAGCGGTCCCCGGTTCGATCCCCGGAGGCGGTGATTATATCGGTGTCCAAACACGCACCATTGGCATCATTTGCAGGGATGAATGCCAAAAAGTGCACCATCCTTCGGATCGGGACATTAACTGGAGGCCCCCTGTGCAGGAAGTGTCATCTCCTGTCCAGGTTAAAGACCCCTATTGTAATTACATAGTTACTGTGTAGGCTTTCAACCCTGCAACCTGGAGTGTATGTAATATACACCTGCGAGTAATGGTCAAATGTGACTGATTGCAGTATAAGTAGAAATAAAGATACTGTTTACCCATCAAATGCCAGTCTGCTTTGTCGTTTGCTGTTTACTTTAAAAGTCATTGCTGCAAACAGTGTGGACCCAGCTGAGACTGCTCCTCTGAGCTGGGTCACACTGATTACCAGCATGAAAAATATTTTTTCTATTCTGCGATGGAAGGTCAAGTAGTTTTGCTCTGAGTACTCCAGTTTTCACCAACCTCTAAGTTACAATTGCCTTTTATCCTAGTTCATGTATAGAATTCCATACAATCGATATGCAATTTTATATGCTCTCAAAGCAGGGTGAAATATAGTGTGGGACACCAAGTTCTACAATGGAAGATCAGGTAGTTTTGCTCTGAAGACTCCAGTTTTCACCAGCTTCTGAGTTACAATTGCTTTGTATCCCATGTCATGCTATTAGCTGCATCAAGCATCATGCTCACCCAAGTCTTTCCTTCATTGGAACTTATTGGAACTTAAATAGAAGTGAAGACAATGATCAGGAATCACAGCTCCCATCAGAGACACCAAATATTATGTATTTCATTGAATAGTTACAATATATTATCTTAATAAAAAGTTTGCAAGAAGATTCAGCAGACGACAAAAACCGACAACATTTGCAGATGTAGTTTTTCTTTGCATTTTAAGGGTAAACCCATGGAAATCCCAGAACTGGACAGTGGCAAAGCCAAGCCCCGGAATGAGACAGGCAAACAGTGCTAGATAGAATAAGATGCTGCAAAATGCCAGTTCTGACAAGGGTCACACTGTTTGCAAAAACGTTCAGCCATCTAATTAACCCATAAGATGATGAGAAAAACTACATCTGAAAATGTCGTTGGCATATGTTGTCTGCTGAATTTTTTTTGTAAACGTTTTAAAAAATATTTTTGCATACAGGCAAACAGTTTGGACACAAATCAGATTGCTCCACATTGTTTGCGAAAATGACTTAAAATTAAAGTAACCAGCAGGCGACAAATGACGACAATTGTCGTGATTGGCATTTAACTGGTTAATTTTCTAAACATAACCCAACCTGACACCCCTTAATGTTGAAATGGACTCTCCCTACACTGCTATATATAGTTAGATCAAACTCGGTTACATTAATCTATGCTTGAAAAATAGAAGTGGAGGCAATGATCAGGAATCGATGCAATTAACCCACAGCTCCCATCAGAGACACAAAAGGGAAAGAAACACAAACATGAAACAACAGACCCTAATGGAAACATCAATAACGGAAAGCCAAAAGGACAGTTACTTTCCTACAAAATGGCCAGTAGGCTATCCAAAATAAAATAATATATATGACACAAACACCCAAAGACAAACCATAACAAAAATAAACTGAGACAGAAGAACTGTTTTGCCTTTAAAGTATGTGTACAGCCGAACTTCTATGGCTTCAACCCCTTTGGGACCATAAAAATTTGTTCGAGACAGCGGTAGTTTGAGCCACGGAGGGTACTCTTAGTGCCATGCCAGGAAGCATAATGAAGATAATTTTGGGATATCTTTTCGTTGTTCTACGTTATATGTATGTTGTGTGTACTCATGACAATTGCCTCACTCATTTGAAATGCCTAATCAAGGCGATTCTAATGAGTATACACAGGATATATTTGCAAGATTAAAGAAGAAAATTCTACACTACAGTCAAACCTGTCATAGTGGCCACCTCTATTAAGCCAGCAACCTGTCTTAAGCAAGCATGCATTTGGTTCCCCAAAAAGGCAAATGCATTAAAACTCACCTGTATTAAGCATGCACCTGTCTGAAGCAAGCACATTTTGATTATCCCTTAGGTGCTTGCTTAACAGAGGTTGGACTGTATATTGATATACAGTCAAACTTCTATGACTAGAAACCTTTTGGGACCATGAAAATTGGCTTGAGACGGTGGTAGTTCGAGTCACGGAGGGTTACAAGTAGTGCCATACTAGGAGGCATAATGGAGATAGTTTTGGGATATCTTTTTGGTGTTCTATATTATAAATGTATGTTGTGTGTACTCATTAGAATCACCTCATCGAGGTGATTCTAATGAATACACACAGCATAGATTTGCAAGATAAAAGAATAAAATCTCCCTAAATTATCCCTATATCATATTTGGAGGAATTTCCTACGGACTCAAGAACAGATGTGACTCATCTGTGGTAAACGAGCCATTAGGGTTTGAGCCATTGAAGTTCTACTGGTAGTACTTGTTAGAATCACCTAAATATTCAGGGAAACATAGAATAGACATGAATTCGTAGTTCTTGTCCTTAACCTTGACCCCAAAACAGATCAAACCTCAGAATGTGGCATCTGATCAGGGCCTTCACTGTTTCCATTTCTAAATAAATTTCTGAAAAAAGAAAAAAAAATCAGCCTGTCACTCCTAGATTTTGAAATGGACTCTTACAGTATGATTTAAGGGTGAAGCTTGCATTCAGTACAAAAGTGGGTAAGGGAACTGTCCAGAAAACCTTTTGTTTTCTTGATTTCAGTTGCTCCTACTTTTTAAGACTCTGAAGGCTGAATGATGGGCAGTGGATACCCTTCAGGGGAGGCAACTCTTTCAGAAACATTATCTCCTATGTCAAGAGGGGTCTACTCTTAAAGAAAAGAGTTTGCTCCTTAATAGGAGCAATTTATTTTCTTTAAGAGTAGACCCTTTTCTTAGAGGGAAGTACAGTAAAACCTGTCTCAGTGGCCACCTCTATTAAGCAAGCGACCTTTCTTAAGCAAGCAGGCATTCAGCTTCCCAAAAAGGAAAATGCATTAAAATTCACCTGTTTTATGCAAGCACCTGTCTTAAGCAAGTACTTTTTGCATATCCCACAGGTGGCTGCTTAATACAAGTTGGACTGTATACAAAAAGTCCCAAAAGTTTTCTCTCTTGTGAAGATGGTGAGAATATAAGAATCTTATATGGGTGTGAGGGGTGGATAGAAAAATCCCTCCCTTGGATCACGGATTTTTCAGTCCACCCCTCACACCCATATTGGATTCTTTTTCTTGCATACCTTCCATTTCTATTGCGAACTTTTAATGCTGCTGTCACTTTGGTTACCGACGTCCGCCATTTTGTGATGACGCAACAGGAATGTTTAGTGACGTCACGCATGACAACACCACACATGAGGTTGTAATCAACCAGTGCATTTATCAAACACGCGATTATATTCGATTTGGGGTGGGAACACCAGGGTCAGAACATAAATTTCTATCCCAGAGTAAAATCACGGATTTCCTTGTCTGGTGTGCAAGAAATATGATAGGTATCGATTCCCCTTAAGCCCCACCATGCTAAACCTGGATTTGAAAACAGTATACATCCAGATCAGCAAAGATTGAGTGAGTGAGTTTTAGTTTTATGTCCCACCAACAGCTATGGTCATATGGAGACGGGACCTCTGTTTAAAGACTCATCCGAAAGTCTGGAGAAGCCCGGGATAGATCCTGCGATCCCTGGTTTACAAGGCGAGTAGCGTGACCACTGCACCACGGAGGCTTCTTGAGATCAGCAAAGAAGCCAGCTGATCAGAATCTATACTGTTTAATCCATTCTGTCTCTGAATCCATATTAAAAATTGAAATCATACAACACCAATGGTCAGAAATTGGGGAGGAGTGTAGCATATTGAAATATTCGGCATGGTGAGGGTTAACCCTTGTCTTGCTGAATATTCATCTAAGCCACAGCCATTTCTGTCTATCAACCAATCAAATTACTTGATGTAATTTATTGCTACAAATTAAGAAGCCTCCGTGGTGTAGTGGTTAGGCTACTCGCCTTGTAAACCAGGGATCGCAGGATCGACCCCAGGCTTCTCCAGACTTCCGGATGAGTCTTTAAACCGAGGTCCCATCTCCGTATGACCTTAGCTGTTGGTGGGACATAAAACTCTTAACACTCACTCACTATTGCCACAAATTGATAAACTGAATGTCAAACAGTGTAGATTTTGATCTGGATCTACACTGTTTCCAAAGATATGGGTTGTCGTGAACAGCATGATAAGAGTTAAGCTTGTCCCAGAATAATGTAATTACATGTATTTCAGGTATTTTCCAGCTGAAAGTACCCAGGAAATGTTAGATGAGTGGCGGCCATTGTTATGTCCCTTTGATGTCACTGTGATGAAGGGCCTCTCATACTTTGATAGGTTCTTACCAACCCAACTCCCTGAGGAACAGATGGACCAAGGTTTTAGGTAACCATGGTAGCTTTAGTAGGCTGTGCCTCTATTACATACCATAGTTCACTGACATTTTGTGGAAGAAAGGCATATGCAACAAAAGAACCCAGTTAGAATTGCTATGAGCATGTTTCAAACACATTAATCAGTAGTAAAATCAACCTTGCAAATTTTAGTGTAACTTACAGTGTCCTAGTGTTAGATCAGTGTTCAATCTAGGCTGTACCATTGCACCACTGACCTGGTTTTTATGTAAAAATTATTCCATGGACTTGTTGGATGCAACAGCCATTTTATTCTAGAGCGCATATTGCAATTTTCCCACATATTTTGGCTGTCCATCACAAATTGTAAAGGACCATCTCAAACGGTATGTCATACAGTTGAAAATTTGGAAGACCTTTTTTAGCCCTTAAGACGCTGAGAAAAACTGCATCTGAAAATGTACTCCATGTCGTCTGCTGAATCTTCTTGCTAACTTTCAAAAAATATTTTTGCATACAGGCAAACTGTGTGGATCCAGATCAGACTGCTCCTAGAGAAGCAGTCTGATCTGGGTCCACACTGTTTGCAAAAAAAATGACTTTAAGGTAGCCGGCAGATGGCAAAACAGACGACAATTGTTGTGATTAGCATTTTATGGGTTAAATCTGTTAAGACAAGAGCAGAGAGCAGAAATTACCAAATCATTACCAGATGAGCAGTCTGATCTTGGTTCACACTATATTCAGCAATAACTTTTAAAGTTACTGACAGAGGAGAAAGCAGACAACAATTGTTGTGATTGGCATTTTATTGGTTAACGAATGCTGATGGTTTGATTGTCACGGATGTGGCCATGTTTATTTCTAATGGTGTACTCGATATGTCTAAGTCAGACAATGCACTGTGGCTTACATATCATACAGCCTGAAATACATGTAAGCAAAATACCAAAGGAAGCAGTGTTTATTCTGGAGTTCTTATCTCCCCATTTAATTGCACTTTTTGTCAAAATAAAACCCTTAACCCTAAAGATGCAGAGAAAAACTACATTTGAAAATGTTGTTTGCTTATGTCGTCTGCTCATTTTTTTGCAAACTTTTTAAAAATATTTTTGCATACAGGTAAACAGTGTCGTCCCAGATCAGACTGCTCCTACAGGAGTAGTCTGATCTAGGTCCTCACTGTATGTAAAAAAAAAAAAGGAAAACGACAAAGCAGACAACAATGGTCGTGACTGGCATTTAATGGGTTAAGGAACTGATACACTTTACTCATTGAGAAGAAAAATATATCAGATAAAAATATCTTAAAAGGGAGACTATTTGATGTGTCTCATGTGTTTTGTCCAGCGTTCTGAGGCATCTGATCTGGGCCTGCACTGTTTGCCAATTCCCTGTTTAGTGGTTTCATGTACGAAATGGGTTAAAAACATTTGATAAGAGGCTATAAATTGCTTTATAAGTACAGTAAACTGGGTCTTAGTGGCCACCTCTATTAAGCAAGCAACCTGTCTTAAGCAAGCAGGCATTCAGATCCCAAAAGAGGCAAAAGTGTTAAATTTCACCTGTATTAAGCAAGCACCTGTCTCAAGCAAGGACATTTTGGTTATCCCTTAGGTGCTTGCTTAACACAGGTTGGACTGTAATGTATAAATATTTATTACTGATAAGTTATAAACAGAAAATTATATAAGTAATTTGGAGATAACTCTTGTGTGTTTTTCTTAAACTTGTAGGTTGTGGTTTCAAGAATTGATGGACATGTGGGACTCCTTCCAGAACAATCCTTCATGGGAAAATGTAAGTTCTTCTCCATGTATATGGGTCCCTCTTCTGTTGATTTCTCTATGTCGCCCCGAAGCCTCCCCGAAGCAACTGCTTAAACTACTGTCTCATCAGGATCTGAGCCAGCCTCAGTTATGATAACACACCCATGTGATATAGTACATTCTTTCATATCCCAAAAATGGCTACTTTTCCGATGAAAATTTGTGATATTTTTTCTTATTTTAATGCATAAAATAGGTTGTGGGTGCTTGTTAGAACTGCCTCATGGAGGCAGTTCTAACGAGTACCCACAACCTATGTCTTGGAGCAAAAATAAGCAAAATAATGTATACCCCTGTAAACGCCAGTTTTCTCTATATAATGTGGGGTTCAGAGGGGTATTCGTTTCACGGACTTGTTAACATGATGGTCAGATGTACGTCAGACTGATGACCTGGAGATTACAGGGTCAATACCTGCCAGCTGGGTGGGCTACATTCTGTCATGCAGATTGATCATAAAATCTTTTCTTCGGCCCTTCTCATCATCATCATCATCAACGGATTTTTGATTAACGTGCAGGTACAGGGGCAATGTCCACATAAATGGGCCCCCTTCCAGGTAGCTGGCTTGCTGCACGCATGGCAGATCTTACACCAGATCTCCAGGCTTGTCTATCATGAGGATCGATGGCAGAGAGCTTCCATTCTCTGCAATCTCTTTCTGTTAGCTGCTTCCAGGTCATCTTGGGCCTTCCTGGCCCCCGCTTTCCACTTACCTGTATGTCACAGGCAGTCTTGATTGCACCGTTGGAGCGTTCCACATGTCCATACCAGCGAAGTCTTCTCTCTTTCAGGATGAGGTCCAGGTCCTCAATGCCAAGACGCTCAAGTAACTCACTGGACCTGATGGTGACAGTGTCCTGTGGCTTGACATTGCAGATCTGTCTGATCATTGCCCTGTCATTTCGCTGAAGACGTTGGAGGTTTGGCTTTGTCAATGGCCATGTCTCACTGGCATGGAGCATTGCGCTCCGCACACAAGAGCTATACACACGGCCACGTGTCTTGAACGAGAGGTGGCGGGAAGAGAGAACTGGTAGCAACTCCTTGAATTTCTTCCAGGCTGTTTTCACACGTGATGTAGTTGAAAGGTCGCAACCACCCCCTGCAGAGAGCATATCACCTAGGTAGCAGAAGGAAGCTACAACCTCCAGCTTGTCGGATCCGACTTGAACTTCCCTTTGTGGTCTGCCATCCAAGGGGCGTGCAGTTCCTTGGCACCGTGTACACCTGTACTCAGGGTCCTCTATCAAGCGTTTGAGCCCACTGCATTTCTTGTGCACCCAGAACTTGCAGCCATTACAAAAGATACTGTTGCTGCCCACTCCAGTGCGACATACAGCGCATGGGAACTGGCCTGTACTCTGCAAGAGGTCCAGACCTGTACCACAGATCATGATCTTTGTCTTTCCTGCATTCACTCTCAGCCCTTTCGCCTCCATTGCGTCTTTCCAAGTTAAGAGCCTCCTGACACATTCCTCAAGGGATTCAGCTATGATGACAAGGTCATCAGCATACAGGTCCTCCCAGGGGACTCCAGAGCGGAACTCGCATGACAAGGCTTCAAGCACAATGATGAAAAGCAGTGGGCTGAGAACAGAGCCTTGATGAACACCCACCTTCACCTCGAATTCTTCACTGTAACCATCACCAACGCGGACACGGCTCCGAGCATTTGCGTACATCCCTTGGACCAGTTTCACAATCCACTCGTCCACTCCAAGTTTTCTTAGTGCCCACCAGATGACTTTCCGAGGCACTCGATCAAATGCCTTCTCCAGGTCTACAAAAGCCATGTAGAGTCTCTTGTTGGCCGCCAGATACTTCTCTTGCAGCTGTCGGACAACAAAAATTGCATCTGTTGTGCCTCTTCCTGGGACGAAGCCAAACTGGGAATCGTCGATGGACACCAACTGCCTAATGAGGCCATCAACAATCCTCTCCAGGACTTTCATGACCTGTTCTGTCAGCTTGAGACCACGGTAGTTGCCCCGTTCCAATGCATCGCCCTTGCCCTTGTAGAGACAGACAATGAAACTCTGTTCCCAGTCGGAGGCTACCTTCCCATCACGGATGATTGCAGCTGCAAGGTCACGGATCATCGAGGCACCCGCATCACCTGCAGCTCTTATCATCTCCACCACTATGCCAGAGGGACCAGGTGCTTTGCCAGTCTTCATCTGAGAGATAGCCTTCTTAACCATATCAATAGTGATTGGGATGGGTGGCCCTTCCACTGGTGGTTCATCAGACAGGTGGTCTGGGTCCCAGTCGAACTCAACATTGAGTAGCCTTTGGTAGTGTTCTAACCAGGCCCTCTGCTTTGAGTCTTCACTCATTGACATCTCCCCTGCATCATTCTTTACTGGTTTGTCACCTACAACATCAGCATTCTCTCTTCTCATCTGGTTAGATGATTCAAGAAGGGCAGTTGTCAGTTTCAGTTGAAAGAATATGCACAATACTGGTTAATCCTTATCTATAAGCATGCCCAGGAAGTGAGGTTAGGAAAAATAACCAGCTCATTATGACCCTAATTAGTGTTGACTAGGTCATTAGACTCCAAACCTGTGATTGTTCCTATAAATCATCTTAACCTGGCAGATTTTTCTGCCATTTTTCAAAGGGAGACAACTTTCGGGACTTCCTGTATGCTTAAGTCCTGTCCCACGGAAATAGTTGTCTACTCTTAAAGGAAAGAATTTGCTCCTCAGGAGCAAATTCTTTCCTTTAAGAGTTGACCCCTATTGACATGGGAGACAAAAATACTTTTGCAGGAGTTGCCTCCCCTGAAGGTATATTCATTCTCCTCAAAGGGAAATTGTCAAAATTGATATTGTTCTCTTTGTCAAAAAGGGCCTTCTCTGACAGAAAGACTTTATTGTATTGAAGCAAATTTGGGGGAAGGAAACAGATTCTAACTGCACTGAAACTTCATTGACTCAAACACCTTTGTTTGTTTGTTTGATTTAAGGTTTAACGTCCCCCTCAACACTGTAAAGGTCATTTTGGAGACATTGCTTCCAATTTCGTGGGACTTTTACCCGACATTGAGATGAAATGACATCTCAAGCCCTGCCGCCAAATGAAACCAGTAGGGGTTATAAGCATGGATGGCCCGACTCACACCGCTTTGCCAGGGCAGGCATAGATCCTTTAAGCAGTTTACTAGTACTCGTGTGCTGGTCGGTTTCAACTCTGCATGGAAGCATCATGCAGCCCATATATCTCTTCAAGCCCTGATGGGCAGGGGCCGGACTCAAACACCTAAGGCTTGTTTACCATGGCTGAGTCAAACCTGTTCTACAGTCCCTAGGGAATTCCTCGAGATAAGAAGTAGTGAAGGATAATTTAGGGAGACTTCCTTCTTTCATTATACAATTGTATGCTGTATGTATTCATAACATTATGAAAACACGCCTGTACAAATACAATGTTAATTTTACTGCCGAAAAAATGAAAATTTTCAGTTGAAAAACTGCTTTTTTTCTTATTTCAGCTCAAAATATAGATTGTTGGTACTCTTTAGTACTGCCTCAATCAGGCAGTTCTAATGAGTACTCACAATCTATATTAGAACCGCCTTGATGAGGCAGTTCTAACGAGTATTCACAATCTATATTTTGGAGAAGAAATAAGAAAAATAAGGTTTACCCCTGTAAACCCCAGTTTTACTATATAAAAGTGGGGTTCAAGGGGGTCAGCATTATATAGGCGCGTTTTCGTGATGAGAACGACCTTGATGTTGGGGTTCTAAAAAGTACAGGTATTTATGTCATAGAACACTGAAAAAATATCTCAAAATTATCCTAATTATGTCTCCTAGCATGGCTTTATTTATAACTGTTAGTGACTTAAACTAACCCTATCTAAAACAATTCTCGAAGGTACCAAAGTTGATCAAACCATTGATAGTAAAAGTGGTCATAAACCCTCAGTCACATTTATAATATCTTTTTCAGCATCTGATGTCGCTGATGAGTAGACTGGCTCATGATAATATTGGCTACATTGACTGGAGTCCTTACATTTCAAAGGTAAGCCATTAACCCTTATCCTGCTGTTCACAACAACCCCTATCTTTTCAAACAGTGTAGATCCAGATCAGATGGCTTCTAAAGAAGCCATCTGATCAGGATCTACACTGTTTGTCATGCAGTTTGTGCATTAAACAAATAATTATATCGAATAATTTGATTGGTTGATAATCAGCAATCATTTCTTTATTTTTACTTGTATGAAAGTCTTGAATAAAAACCTGTAATATTACTTTGTTGGTTCAGATCTGCAGAAATCAAAGGTTTAAAGGTGCATTATTGAGCTACCGGGTCTCAAATTTTTTTTTCTGGTTTTTATCTTCAATGCATACTCCTTTGTCATGTGTACACTTTTGGAGCCAAATACAGCTTCAGAACTTTGTGAAAGTCGTTTTCATTTGTGTTTACCCTTCGCTCTGAACATGTGATCGGAATTTCTGTTCTAAAAATAAATCTGTCACTTTACACATACATGGCGACAGTGTCGTCTCTGAGTGACGTTACTTATGGCATAGTATTCAGCGTCATATTTCTTCCGATTCAGGCATGGCCTAAGCAAACAAGGCCAAAAATGAACGTCGCATAACGTCATATATGGGGATTCTATTTTTGTCGCAAACTAAAAATAGATCTAACTAGTGTTCAAAACCTAGTTAGGGAATCCCTCTCAAACTCGTTTACCTGTCATCATAATTGTTCGCATTTTTGCATAAAATGCATTCATTTGTATTGTTTTAAAGAAAAATACCTGCTATATGTATTTTATTTTTGGAAGCATTTTTTCCAGAAAGCTCAATAATGCACCTTTAAAGTGAAAGTTTGTCAATATTGTCTAAGCTATTTCACAGCTTCAATACGAAATAACATAAGACTAAGGCTGGCACGTTTAATTGGATAATCAATTGATCGATCAATAAATTCCATAAACATGATTATCATTACTGATTTGTTTGTAATTGATTATTTGTACAATTTACTTCCCAAAGTTGTGCCTAAAATAGCTGGATGAGTGGCAAACAGTGCAGGCCCTGATGAGATGCCACATTCTGCAGCATCTCATCAGTGTCACACTGTTTGGCCATGTTCTGCAGCATCTCATCAGTGCCTACACTGGCCAGGCCTGTCTGTTCAAATACATATGGTAAAATACAACATAAAGTAGGTATCATGCGCATACAGAAAGCCAGACATGTAAAATTATGACCAAATCTTCAGTGATTACCAATCGGTTATCAATCACAATGGCAGGACTGACAATCAATTATCTTTTCAGCTCCGATTAGCCAACCCTACATATTAGACAGACCCAGTGGCTCAGTGGGATGTCTGGTCCCCTAGAGTTCTGGGCCTAGTTGTTATAAGCATCGTTAGCCTAACAAGTTCGTTAGTGGTCAAATTGTTAATCATTCTAATAAAGTACAATATCAAGTAAAATGGTGTTTTTGCTGAAAAACTATGAGCAGCTTTTGCAAATGCAGAAGCTGCTCCTATTTTTTCTGCAAAAATACTAGTATATTTGCCATATTAAATGATCAAAGTTTTAAACGATTTGTTAACCCTTGTCCTGCTGAGCCCAGATATGCCTTATTTTCCAAACAATGAAGATCCAGATCAGATGGCTTCTGACGAAGCCATCTGATCAGGATCTACATTGTTTGTCATTCAGCTCATGAATTTGTTGCAATCATTTGTATCAAAGTAATCTGATTGGTTGATAATCAGTAGTGGGTGTGGCATATATAAATGGGTTAACTATCGTTAGTCATTAGTTTTGAACAAGTGGGCCCAGATCATAGTGGGTTTGATCCCTGTTGGGTCTGGCAACATTGCTTTGTTGATCATGAAACTTTCAGTTGTCATTTTTCTTCTTCTGATGATTCAAGAAGGGCAGTTGTTGCTTACTGATGAAAGAATACCGGTATGCACTGTTTCAGTAAATAGCTTAGAAGGGCTGAGTGTTGCTAGGTCAGTTGAGTGGCTCAACATTAACTTCATAGTGTTGTCCAGGCCATTAAATGCCAGAAACAGAACATGTTAACTCGTATCTTGCTGTTCACGACAACCCCGATCTTTGCAAACAGTGTAGATCCAGATCAGATGGCTTCTGAAGAAGTCTTATCTTGCTGTTCACGACAACCCCAATCTTTGCAAACAGTGTAGATCCAGATCAGATGGCTTCTGAAGAAGTCTTATCTTGCTGTTCACGACAACCCCAATCTTTGCAAACAGTGTAGATCCAGATCAGATGGCTTCTGAAGAAGTCTTATCTTGCTGTTCACGACAACCCCAATCTTTGCAAACAGTGTAGATCCAGATCAGATGGCTTCTGAAGAAGTCTTATCTTGCTGTTCACGACAACCCCGATCTTTGCAAACAGTGTAGATCCAGATCAGATGGCTTCTGAAGAAGTCTTATCTTGCTGTTCACGACAACCCCGATCTTTGCAAACAGTGTAGATCCAGATCAGATGGCTTCTGAAGAAGTCTTATCTTGCTGTTCACGACAACCCCGATCTTTGCAAACAGTGTAGATCCAGATCAGATGGCTTCTGAAGAAGCCATCTGATCAGGATCTACACTGTTTGGCATTCAGTTTATGAATTTGTAGCAATAAATTACATCAAGTAATTTGATTGGTTGATAGACAGAAATGGTTGTGGCTTAAATGAATATTCAGCAAGATAAGGGTTAAAAGACTGTAAGATAAATTGGAATTAATGACTTGTAGACCATGAACGTTTTGTAACACTGTTCATTCCAACAAGGTTTTGGAGGGATCGAAAAATGTATTGATAACCGGCTTTTGCAGCTATGCACAGCCCGTGACCAGTGAAAATCCTGATCAGCTGGCTTCTAAGAAGCATACATGCATACTGTTTTCAAAAAAAGATACAGCTGTGTTCAGTTAGTGAGGGTTACATTTCTGTAAGCTTTAGCATTCCTGTAATTTTCAAGTGATTATTTATTGTATTAAGCTAGTTCTGCAATAGAAGTTCATTTGGTTTTTCTCCACATACTGAAGAAGTTTTCGTGCTTTTTTTTTAATCAGCAATTGGCTCAAAAAAGGGAAATAAAACCAAAACTGGCTTTACTCATCACTGATGAGGCCTAATTGGCCGAAACTAGCTAGTCTGGCCCAGAAAACTTGTACACTCCATATTTTCCAGTTCTGTGGTGTATTCCTTGCTTCCAATGGATAACCCTTTCTAGAGCATATTTATTGTATATTTGACAATACAAAGTAGATTTATTTCCACTCACTACTTCTATCATTCCTCAGATCTTTAACCGGTTGTTGCGAAGTTTTGAGCTCCCTGTTGGTGGACAGTCTGTCAGGATGAACCGTTGTAGCAGTAAGAATAGTTTACAAGCTATGGTCAGTTGGATCGTCTCAATGATGGTAAGAAATATGACACAAAATCTTTTTTTATACCTCATTAATATTCATAAGCTTTTCTAGAATTCTGATTGGTCAAGAGCATACCACGGGCAGGGCCATAAATTATATTTCATTGCAATATTCCCCTCTGATGTCACTGCTAAAAAGTACAAGTGCATTCACTGAAAGAATCTGTAGAAGTCACGTGCAGGGCCACAAATTATCACTTTCCCCTGCAATATTCCGTTGTGATGTCACTGCTCAAAAGTACAAGTGCATTCACTGAAAGAATCTGTAGAAGTCAGAATTCGGTATAATTAATCATTTGTTGCCATTACGTGAGGGAAATATGACAATTTGTTCACCCTCGACAGGTAATATTGCCCTCGGGCTTCACCCTCGGACAATATTACCTGCTCGGGTGAACAAATTGTCATATTCCACTCACACAAGGGTAAAAAATCTTTATAGCCTTAGTCTAGATAAGGAGGAGTAATAAAAAATGAGCCGGGGCACAGCCTTTCCTACAATTTACATGTGTGCCCAGCTAGGAATCAGATCAGCCTGCACATCCATATAGTCTGTCCAGGGACTTCTCTTGCTGCATGAAGGAGCATTGGACTCTTAGCTATCCTTAGAATGCACAATGAAGACTGATCAGACTGCTTGGATGTGCAGGCTGATCTGAGTCTTCGCTGGGCACATACGTAAATTGTTGGAAAGGCTGTGCCCCGGCTCATTATTCTTGAAACCTTTGTTGTGGGTACTTGGTAGAATCTCCTCATGTAGGGTCTGTATAAAAAAATAAGACCATTTGTTGCTCATTGCTGATTGACAGGATTCTAAAATGTACCCACAACAAATGGTTTTATGAAGAAATAAGACCTGGGGCCAGTTGTTCAAAACTAACAACGTCATTAGTTAACGTATCGTTAAAAGTTTGATCATTTATTCTGGCAAATATGCTAATATTTTTGCTGAAAAAATGTGAGCACACATTTTTCCAGAAAAATACCAAAATTTTGAATTTTAAACTTGCTAGAACAGTTAACAATATGACCACTAACGAGCTCTTTAAGCTAACGATGCTTTGAACAGCTGGCCCCAAATGTTCTTTGTAGCTCTTAAGTATTTGAGGCAATGCCAACAAATACCCACAAAAAGGTATTTTTTGAAAGAATAAGACCAATGTCTTCTAATTATCCCTTTTATTCCCCATCCTTATCAGGAGCTATGATGACACTTGTTGGAACAGAAGTCTTTTAACATGCCTTTCATTATGTCACACAGATATGTTATAGTAATAACACGTATTGATAATCTTATTATAGGGAGGTGGTTCAGATGTGCAGGACCACATTGACAAGCTGTTTAAGACTTTACAGACCTTCTATCACCCTTCAAATCTTGGGAAATGGAACGTAAGTTAACAGATACTGTTAAATATCTATGACAGGAACAGCTTTGATTGATTGATTGATTGATTGTTTTGGCAATCCTTGTGGGTCATTTTGTGTCGTCTCCCAGAGAAAGGGAGAAAAGAGATAGAAGAGATAGTAGATGAGAGGAAAGTGAGGGACAGAGTGAACAAAAGTGTAGAAACAGAAGAAATAACAACATTCCCCCCACTACCCTTAAATGCTGCAAGGACAGCAGGCCTTGTCCAACTGTAAGCCAAGATGGATGCCCCAGTGATGCAGGATACATACCTTTGCCTCACCCTAGGGGTGCAATGATACGCCAAAAAGCGTATTGCGATATATTGCGATACGGAAAACCCGTATTGTGATACGTATTGTGATACACCTTGTATCTATATTTCACTCTATTACTGTCCTTAGTTCATTTAATCATGCAATATAATGCCATATTTAAGTGACATGAAATTGCTATGCATAGCGTTTTTCACTTGATGAATTGATAAAGGAAACAACAGACAGTCGCTATTTCTGCTTAAAGTTCTTTCTTGTTAGAATGACAAGACCTCAAAGTTCACGAACTGATAAGACTTTTGGATTACTGTATTCCGGTGTGTATAACTGGCATTTACATAATATTATAACCCATACCTAGATTTGGGGCTAAAAACAACAGAAAGAAAAAAATAAATTCTTGTGTAATATTGTTGCATCCAAGAGTGAAAAAACAAAACAAAAAAAAAGAAATCACGTTTTTGCAAAGAAAAAACGTAACAAGATTGTATGAAAAAAGGCGGGAAAAGCCACATGCTAGCTAAACTCATAATACACCATGCATTGAAGATTTGCTGAATCATTTATTGTACCTGAGAGCGGGCCTGACTGGTGATCAGGAGGTCGCGGGTTCGACTCCCGCCGGGGTCGGCAACATTCTTTCGTGGAGATTGATCATTAAATCTTTACTACGGTCATTCTCTCCCTTCCGCTGATTCAAGAAGAGCAGTTGTCAGTTTCTGGCGAAAGAATGTGCACTGTACTGGTTAACCGCTTACGTATAAGCCTGCCCAGGAAAGTGTTGATAGGTAAACTGACCGGCTCAAAAATGACCTAAATAGTGTTGACTGGGCCGTTGAACTCCAATTCAAACAAACAAAACCTGAGTGCGAACACCCATGAAGTCAACCACCCCCGCCCAACCCCAATCCCAAGAGATGCTTTGGCAAAGAAAACGTCACTTGAGACAATTATCGTCTTTAGCAGTGTTTGTGTTAGCGCAGACGCGATTTCACTTGCGCTGGAAGCGAAAAAATTGATCAGTCTGTACAGGGAACGGTTCCGTTTGTTATAAATATAATAGCACACGTGGTTTTATCGACTACGATGTCAGGAAGTATGAACTCTGTCTTCACTTACTTATGATGCAACAAAGTTGTTAATTATCACAGGTGCGATTTTCGGGTGCCGATACACACAGGTTGAAAAAAAAAAAAAACTCATGTAGACAATAACCAAGAGGCGACATTCTTTTTTTTCGCATCCAATTTTCACGAAATGACACGAGGACGCGAAATAATGAGTCAAGGATGCCAATTTTCTTGCCTGTGTCTTGCGGTTACATAGTAGAAAAAGCTAGCGCTAACGCTGGTTTGGAGAAATACGGGAAGAGCCACATGCTTGCTGCCTGCGTTGAAAATTTGCTGAATCATTTGTTGCATTTGAAAGTGAACAGAAAATCATAAACTAATAAGCGTTTTACTTTCAACCCCAGTTAAATGTTTACTTTGGGAATTCATTTGCATTCATCTATTCATTTTTTTTTTCATTTACCAGTAATAACAATTATCGCTTTTCACAGTTGATTGTCTTTCACAGACTTTGCGCAACTAATTAGTTCTAATTGCTAGGTGACCAGGTGATTTGCAGTAATTGCCCAGATATGACAGATTAATTAATCTGAGCTAAGACACCTTCAGTAGTTCTATCCCTCTGTTTAGCCTAAGTGTCAAACGCCTTGGGGCAAACACGAGACTTTTGAGAAGTTTCACACAAAGAGGTCTTTTGTACCGGTACAGGCAAAAGCCTACCGCGGTACGATACTGTTTTTCGCGAACCGCGGTATACCGATATACCAGTATATAGTTGCACCCCTACCTCACCCATTTATTAACATATTTTGAAGTGAAATGTTTTGTTAGTTTTTTTTTAGATTAAGGCCATAACCACATGTTGCACAAAAATAATGATAACAACAACAGTTATAATAAAATTAACAATGATAATAAATGATAATGACTTTGTTTGGACAGGAAGCTCATAGGCAAATGCAAAATTATCTGAGGCTCACTGTGAATCGTCATATTCAATCATATGCACAAACATAAACAAAATAAATAATGTTCAATTTGGGAAAAACCATATACATGCATATCATTGCCTCCACTTCTATTATGTATGGAGATTTTTGCTTCTTTGCTTTTGAATGTTTGGTTTACCAGAAAGTAGGATGGACATTGCAATCTTTGACTGGCAAGTGTTCAAAACAGGACTAAAATTAGTTTGGTTGAATTACCTGTACTCTGAGTTGCAATGGAAATCTGAGAGTATTAACCTGTTGGTAATATACAGCCAAATACAGTAGAAGGTTTCAGTAAATCTTTTTATTTCTACACCGATTGTCTTCTGTTAAGAAACAACCTTTGGGACTGTTGATTTGTGGTCTTACAGACCACTTTTGAACAGTCCAAGATTGTCTGAATGTAAGAATTTTTTAAACATGGAGTTATCGCCCCCTCCCATCGGGGCTTGGAGAAATAGATTGGGCTGCATGATGCTTCCATGCAGAGCTACATCTGACAACATACGATTACTGGTAAACCGCTTAGAAGGACTAAGCCTGCCCAGGCAAAGCGGTGCGAGTCAGATCGTCCAATGCATATAAGCCTTCTGATTTCATTGGGCGGCAGGGCTTGAGATGTCATTTCACCTCAATGTCGGGTAAAAGTCCCACAAAATTGGAATCCCACGTCTCCAAAATGACCTAAACAGTGTTGATGGGGACGTTAAAGCCAAATACAAACAAAACGTGGAGTTCCTGCAGTTCTAAAGTTTTTTTATGCCCTCGCATCATATGATGCCGGGGGCATATAGTTTTTCGGTTTTCCGTACGTGCGTACATGTGTACGTCCGTCTGTACGTGTGTGTACGTACGTACGTACGTGATCCTGTAACCTCAGGTTAAAGTTTTTGTAACAGGTAGAGCCTGAACTTTTAGAACTCATATTTTCCTAACCATTTGATGGAACTGGTTCATCTTTGGTATGATGATAGATATAGGTCCAAAGTTTTATTAAGCAATACCCCCACCCATGCCTGTGACCTCAAGGTCAAGGTCACAGACTTAGAAATTTTCCATGTTGAAGACTCAGGTTAAGGTTTTTGTAACAGGTAGACTTGAACATTTTAGAACTCATATTTTCCAAACCATTTGATGGAATTGGTTCATATTTGGTATGATTATAGATATAGGTCCAAAATTTTATTCAGCAATACCCCCACCCATGCCCATGGCCTCAAGGTCAAGGTCACAGACTTAAAATTTTTAATTATCCCCTCGCACAACATAGCTCTAGCATCTATATTTCTTCACTGATTTCAATATAACTTCACACAAATGTTCCTTATAAAAATCTCTCGAGCGAGTTCGACTTTCAAGGTCATGGCCTTAAGGTCGAGGTCACTGTGGCTTTCTAAGAAAAAATTTCTCATCGCTCTATGGCCTACATTTCTTCACTGATTTCAATATAACTTCACACAAATGTTCCTTATGAAATATCTCAAGCGAGTTCGTCTTTCAAGGTCATGACCTCAAGGTCAAGGTCACTGTGGCTATTTTTAGAACAACTTTGTCATCGCTCTAGCGCCTACATTTCTTCACCAATTTCAATATAACTTCACACAAATTTCCTTATAAAAATAGCTTGAGCAATTTCAACTTTCAAGGTCATGCCCTCAAGGTCAAGGTCACTGTGGATATTTTGAGAAAAACTTTGTCATCGCTCTAGCACTTACATTTCTTCACCGATTTCAATATAACTTCACACAAATGTTCCTTATGACAATCTCTCTAGCGAGTACCACTTTCAAGGTCAAGGTCACTGTGGCTATTTTTAGAAAAACTTTGTCATCGCTCTAGCGCTTACATTTCTTCACCGATTTCAATATAACTTCACACAAATGACAATATCTCGAGCCATTTTGACTTTCAAGGTCAAGATCACTGTGGCTATTTTTAGAAAAACTTTGTCATTGTTCTAGCGCTTACATTTTTTCACCAATTTCAATATTATTTAACACAAATGTTCCTTATGACAATATCTCTAGGAAGTTCCACTTTCAAGGTCACTGTGGCTATTTTTAGAAAAACTTTGTCATCCCTCTAGCGACTACATTTCTTCAATGATTTCAATATAACTTCACACAAATGTTCCTTATGACAATACCTCAAGTGAGTTCGACTTTCAAGGTCAAGGTCACTGAGGCTATTTTTAGAAAAATTTTGTCATTGCTCTAGCGCTTACATTTTTTCACCAATTTCAATATAACTTCTCACAAATGTTCCTGATGACAAGATCACTCACTTAGAAAATTTTGTTGCAACATGGATTTTCGGAGTGAGGCGGGGCCCTTGGCGGGGGCATCTGTGTCGTCTGGACACATTTCTAGTTTTGCTTTTTTTTTGTATTTTAACAGGTGAAGTTGAGTATGCTGTTGATAAACTTCCCAAAAGCTGTTGTCAGAAGACTTCACAGGTGAGCTAGTGTTGAACTTCTAAGAAGCCTCTTTATGGTGTAGTGGTTAAGCTACTTGCCTCATAAACCCGGGGCCAGTTGTTCAATTCTGGGCTTCTCCAGAAATTTGGATGAGTCTTTAACCCATTGTAAGCAAGAAGGCATCACGAAAACACACCTATATAAGTTTGACCCCCTTGAACCCCACTTTTATATAGTAAAACTGGAGTTTACAGGGGTAAACCTTGTTTTCCTTATTTCTCCTCTTATATATAGATTTTGGGTACTCGTTAGAACCGCCTCAATGAGGCGGTTCTAACGAGTATCCACAATCTATATTTTGAGCAGGGATAAGAAAAATATAAGAATTTTTCATCTTAAAATTTTCATTTTTTTGGCGATAAAGATGGCAATGTATTTGTATAGGCGTGTTTGCGTAATGGGTACCATGGCATACAGCGCAGGCCCAGGTCAGACGCCACAGAATGTGGCGTCTGATCAGGGCCTGCACTGCTAACAGAATTTTCCGTCAAAAATAGAATAAAACTGAAAAAATAGGCCTGGCACACCTTTTATGAGAAATGGACTTGTCCAACATATAGCAGTGGAAGAGGCCACTAGTATACAATGGGTTAAACTGAGATCATATGTCAGTATGATCGGAGTTGTTGCTGGGAGGAAAAACTAAAACACACCATTGAAATTCAGTGGCTCGAACACCTTTGGGACCATGAAAATTTGTTTGAGACAGGGGTAGTTGGAGCCACTGTGGATTTAATCATAGCACCAGGTCCGGAGGCATAAAAGGATAAACGGTATATCTTTTACATTTTCTTTAGAATAAAGGTATGTGGTGTGTATTCATTAGAACGGCTCCATCAAGGAGATTCTGTTGAGTACAAACAACATACATTTTCGAAGATAACATTAACCCTAAAATATTCTGTTGAACATGATAAGCTATGGCTTTGCAAACAGTGTAGAGCCAGATCAGAAGAAGCCATCTGATCAGGATCTACACAGTTTGTCATTCAGTTTGTGAATGGAACGAATACATTGCATCAAGTAATTTGATTGGTGTACAGCCAGAAATATGCGTGGCAAAACTGATTATTCAGCAGGAATTTTGTGAATGAGTTACTAACTACCTTGTTAGAGGAGCCAGCTTGTGTATGTCTGTAGCTCTGAACAAATAGTATAAAGAAAAAACTACAGGAAACAACGTAGTCTTCAGTCAGAATGCTCCAACAGGAATAGTCTGGTCAAGGTCAACACTGGTGCCAGTTGATGCTTTTTTGACAAACACTTTACAGAAATGCCGAGCTATTTGGACTTTTGGATAATTCGCCCCCCCCCCCCCCCCCACCCACCCCCCCCCATAGGGGCTTGAAGAAATATATGGGCTGCATGATGCTTCCACGCAGAGCTGAATCCGGCCCGCACACTAGTACTGGTAAACCGCTTAGAGGATCTAAGCCTGTCCAGGAACGGAGGTGCGAGGCAGACCGTCCATGCTAATAAACCCTATTGGTTTAATTGGGCGACAGGGCTTGAGATGTCATTTCATCTCAATGTCGGGTAAAAGTCCCACAAAATTGGAAGCAACGTCTCCAAAATGACCTTTACAGTGTTGACGGGGAAGTTAAACCTCAAATCAAACAAAACAAACCTTTGGATAATTACAGGAAGTAGATATCAAAATATTATTGGTAATTATTTATGAGCTGGCACACAACAAAATCCACAATAAGACATGCATGAGCTGCAAAGCTACAGCTTACACATCCGCCCACTCACTATGCAGGCCTCATATTTTTCAGGCATTTGCAGGATTTCAGGCTTTTAGAGCTTGATTTTTGTCTTGATTTCAGGCATTTAGATTTTGATTTTTGTGCCTATAATTTGTTTAAAAACTATTTAATGTTTATCCTGCTGAATAAACTTATTAACCCACACCCATTTCTGACTAGAAGTCAACCAAATTACTTTATATTTTCATAAACTGCATTACAAACAGTGTAGATCCTGATCAGATGGCTTCTTCAGAAGCCATCTGATCTGGATCTACATTGTTTGTAAAGGTAATAGTTGTTTCTTGTTCAGCAGGATAAGGGTAGAAACTGCAAAAGCAGGCCTTTCAGGCATGGAAAAGCGTGGTCAGTATGAGGCCTGACTATGACAAAACCTGTCACTCATCTTGCTTTGGATTACTTGCAGGCTATAGAAGTTTCAGGCCTCCAGTGAAGGCTCTGATCAGACTGATCAGAGGTGGCCACTATGACCAAGATTTTCTTATTTTCTGCCAGTTTTATAAGGAAGAAAACTTTGGTGACTTTATCTATGCTTTCTTGTACTCTGAGCCCCTTTGAGAAAAGGGGTCTACTCTTAAAGCAATGAGTTCCTGTTTGCGTTAAGAGTAGACCCCTATTGATAAGAACTTTTTGGTTTGGGCCCAGCCCATTGGGGCTTAGAGAAATAGATTGGGCTGCATAGTGCTTCCATGCAGAGCTGAAACCGACCGCACATGGGTACTGGTAAACCGCTTAGAAGGCCTCAGGTTGCCCATGTAAAATGGTGTTAGTTGGACCGTCCCTACATATAAACCCTGTTGGTTTGTTTGGACGGTAGGGTTTGAGATGTCATTTCATCTCAATGTAGGGTAAAAGTCCCACAAATTAGAAGCAATGTCTCCAAATGACCTAAATAGTGTTGACGCTGAAGTAAAACCTCAATTCGAACAAAATCTCACTTTGGATTGCTGTGGGGCAATAGAAGATTCATGTAATCAGGAAAGGCTCTGATTAGAATGCAAGGATGATCATTTCCCATAGTCCCTTGCCAGGACAAGTGAATTTCCTTGTGGAACAAGTGGATATACAAATTCCATTCAGGACAAGTGCATATCAAGAAAAGTGCTGCTTGGACCAGTGCTTTTGAATTGTTTTGATCAACCCTGAACTGTTCAGATGCACAGTCTGATCTGAGTTTTTGCTGGTCACAAAACAATAGTTGGGGTATGTACAGAAGCACTGCAGAAAATTCTAGAGCAGACTGCATCAAATTTCAAAATTATTTTTCAGCAGAAATAAGATGACATTTCATGAGAATCATCTGCACAGTAGATAATTCACATGCAATGTCATACCAAGTATTGCTGAAAAATAGAAGAAAATAGTTTGAAAATTCCGTCTGCTAAATGTATTCTGCTTTTGAAGCATTAATCATCACGAAAACACACCTATATAATTTTGACTCCCCTTGAACCCCACTTTTATATAGTAAAACTTACCGGGGTGAACCTTATTTTCCTTATTTCTGATCTAAGATATAGATTGTGGGTACTCGTTAGAACCGCCTCATTGAGGCGGTTCTAATGAGTATCCACAATCTATATTTTGAGCAGAAATAAGAAAAATATCACAATTTTTCATCTTAAAATCTTCATTTTTTCGGCGATAAAAGTGGCAATGTATTTGTATAGGCGTGTTTGCGAAATGGAAAGTAATTTAATGCAAAATATTTACAGAGAGAGGTACCAGAAACCTCGGTGGTGGAAACCAGTACCAGAGAGCCATAAACTGACAGAGGATGACATCACACGGTTTGTGGAGAGTATGAAGGACACAGTGTTTACGAGCATGTTCAGCAAATATGGGAGTGGAGATGCTTCATTAGCATTTAAATATCTATCGACGATGAGACCAGAACTGGTTGTTCCTCCATTGTTAGAGAAGTATGTGATTCTGAGTTTGTTTTAGGGGTGAGATGAGGTTGATATTTATCTTGCAGCATCCAGACATTTTACAGATGGACAAGGCCTGCTGTGCATGCAGTAGGTGGGGTAGGGCATGTTTTTGTTTCTTCTGTTTCTTCAGTTTCTTAGACGCCTCCATGGTGTAGTGGTTAAGCTTCTGACCTTGTAAACTAAGGGTGTTAAGGTTTGATTCTATGCTTTTCCAGACGTTTGGATGAGTCTTTAAACCCACATGACCTTATTTGTCATTGGAACATAAATCTGAAACAATATTCACTTTCTTTATTGTTTTCTATATTCTCTGTAGCAGGGCCCAGTTGTTCAAAATATCGTTAGCTTAACGAACTCATAAGTGGTCAAAATATTAACAGTTCTAGCAAGAACAATATGTAATACTCTGATATTTTTGCGAAAAAAATGTGAGCAGCTTTTGCATTTGCAAAAGCTGCTCACATTTTTTTTCTGCAAAAATAGGAGTATATTTGCCATATTTAAAGATCAAATTTTAGCGATATGTTAACTAACAACATCATTAGTTTTGTACAACTGGCCCCAGATCTTTACCAATCAAGTTATATACTCCCTCTCTCACTGGCATCTGTAGCTAAGTTGGAGGCATGTCTGACTCGTATCAGAAGTTGGGTGTTCAGTATCTGCTGGGGCAGCAGCATTCTTTTATGTAAATTGCATATGAAATCTTTCCTATGGGCATTTTCTCCCTTCCTTTGATCGAAAAAGGGCAGTTTTCAGGTTCTGACAAACAAATTTGGGCCATTGAGGCAATTCTGATGAGTACACAAACATAAATTTTCAAGATAAGATACGAAAAACCTCCCTAAATTATCTATAATGTATTGACATCTGGAATTATGGGATGAAATCTCTGGGGTCTCGAGGCGATTCAACATACATTTGCAAGGTAAAAGAGAAAACATTTCCTAAATTTACCCTGATTACACTCTTCTGAAGTCCACGTCTGTTGATCTGAACATTGATATTTGCCATTTGTCTTTGGATTAATGATTTTGGATTAACGCTTTGGTACTATGACCTAAACTACTTATTTTTACATTGTATTGGGAGGAATTCCCTGCAGCCTCAAGAACAGGTTCGACTCGTTCATGGTAAACCAGCCATCGGGATTTGAGCCATTGAAGTTCTTCTGAAAATAACCATGATATTTGAGCCATTGGTGTCGAGCCATTGAAGTCCTACTGTAATTAACCATGATATTTGAGCCATTGGTGTTGAGCCATTAAAGTTCTAGTGTAATTAACCATGAAATTTGACCCATTAGTGGCGAGCCATTGAGTTTTACTATATATATATTTATTACCATTGTAGGCTATATCCAGCACTGGAGACATTGATAGAGCCCCACCGTCTCATAGCCTGTATGAGTTGTGTTGTGTCTGTAGCCAGATCCATGTTGAAGGCTGGGAAGTGGTACCCTGAGGGGCCATCTCATGTCCTGCCCCTTCTCAATCTAGCCTTACCTGGGATAGACCCTAATGACTTCAAGAAATGCTTGGTAAGTTTTAAAAACTGATTTATAATCTTGATACCTGCTAAATATTTGCAGTGGCATGTTTTTATCAGTGTCTTTCTCACAGCATGCCATTCTGATGAAGAAATTTTTACTAAGTATAAGGTCAAAGTTCAATAGCTCCTTTGGGACCATGAAAGTTTGTTAAAGAAAAAGGCCCCAACGATGTGGAAGCATGAGAATATTTTAGTTTACCTTAACCCTTCTCTTGCTGAATATTCAGTTTAGCCACACCCATTTCTGAATTTGAACCAATCAGATTACTTGAAGTAATTTATTCCTACAAATTCATAAATTGAATGTGAAACAGTTTAGATCCTGATCAGATGGCTTCTTCAGAAGCCATCTGATCTGGATCTACACTGTTTCCAAAGATAGGGGTTGTCATGAACAGCAGGATAAGAGTTAAGTATAATTTTCAGTATGTACATGCCTGTTGATACAGCCATAAAATAAACACAGAAATCTTTTGACAAACATGTTTATTTTTTAGTTTGAAATAAAGGTTTATCTAGGTCTTAAAACATCATTTTTTGTTTCCTGGTAGTTTTTACCTAAAATTGAGATTTTTATTTAGGTCTTAAAATAACATATTTCTTTCTAGTTACTTGAAATTGAGGTTTGTCTGGTCTTAAAACAACATTTTTTATTTCTGGTTACTTTTAGCTTGAAATGGAGATTTAGCTAAGTCTTAAAACAACATTTTTGCTTCTGGTTATTTTAAGCTTGAAACTGAGATTCATCTAGATCTTTAATAAGATTTTTATCTTCATCTGACAGTATTCTTGTTTTGTAGGTAACATTCCGTATGATATCCACATTCTCAGCACTAGTGCCTATTATAGATTGCTCGGAGGCTGTGCATGTAAGAACAGATTTGACTGAGGTAAGAAGATTATGATGTACAGCTTTATTAGAAAGTATATGGCCTGAACACTTTTGGAACCATTAAAATTTGTTAGGATTAGTCGAGGAACTAAGGCCGGTTAATCATGCTGAGGATTGTGATGGAACTCTGTGGCCTAGTTGGTAAGAGCACTGACTAGTGATTATTAGGTCCCTCTTACCATTGTGGTTTGAGCTTTGCTAGGGTCACATGTGAGATATCAAGTTCTGCAATGGAAAGTCAGGTGTATTTCCCCGGGTACAGTAGTTTTCGCTTGCCTCTGACTAACAGTCAGCTCGAAATATGTGAAATTATCTTGAAAAGGCAATAAAACCAAAGCCAAAACAAATGAAAAACAAAATGAAAAATAAGAGGATTGTTATAGGAATGAATTTCATTTTTGTCGATTTTATCAATATATAAACACAGGCAAATCACTCACAAACTGCGAAACCGGAAGGGCTTTGTGCTAAGTTTCTGTCAGAGTGATTCACCAGAGTTTACACATCTATTAAATTCCACAACCATGATAATTCATTCCTTGTAATTCCACCTTTTTCATCGAAATATTGAAATTGTCACCCAAATGGTAAATTTTAGGAATTCCTTCTGAAGCGTAAGAATGAATATACCAACGTCCATGACATAATGATTTTTCAATTAGGAGCTGCCATCTTTGAAAGGAACCAAGCGAAAAAAATGTCAAGTTTTTAAATTCAGTTTATTTGTGTCCTAACATTTACATTTTCAATTGTTTCAAAACATTAAATTCAATACTGTTGATGTCACAATATATACAGTGAGCTAACGAGTGGTTCTAAACATGCTCTTTGACATAAAGTTTACCTCAAAGACCTGTTGCTGTCTGAAATACAGTCGAACTTCAATGGCTCGAACACCTTTGGGACCTCGAAAATCTGTTCGAGACAGGGAGAGTTCGAGCCACTGAGGTTATTGTCAAGAGGCATAACGAGATACTTTTAGACATCTTTCCGGTGTTCCATAATGAATATTTATGCTGTATGTACTCATTAGAATCGCCTCATCGAGGCGATTCTAATGAGTACACACAGCATACATTTGTAAGATAAAAGACTGAAATCTCCTTAATTATCCCCCACTATTTCTTATGTAGAGGTTTTCGCTATGGGCTCAAGAATGTGTTCGACTCATCCATGGTAAACGAGTCATCGGTGTTCGAGCCATCCAAGTTCTACTGTAGTTCTGAGATTTATGCTCGTTGAATTTATCGAAGTATAAAGCTTTTATTTCAGCCAATCAAATAGCTTGAAATGTACATAATGATGTAGAATTGGAATAATTAAGGGGTATCTTTTCTATTAGGCCTAAAAAAATACAGTATAACTTCGATGGCTCGAACACAGATGGCTCGTTTACCATGGCTGGGTCGAACTCGTACTTGAGCCCCTAGGGAAATCCTCAAGATAAGAACTGGTGGGGGATGATAAAGAAAATTTAGTCTTTTATATTGCAAATGTGTGCTGTGTGTACTCATTAGAATCGCCTCGATGAGTACACACAGCAAACATTTTCATTATCTAACATCGAATGATGTTAAAAAGTATCTCGTTATGCCTTTTGGCAGTGACCTACAGTGGCTCGAACTACCGCTGTCTCGAATAAAATTTCATGGTCCCAAAGGGGTTCGAGCCATCGAAGTTCGACTGTAGCTGTGTTTCTGCTAACCCAACCATCCCTGCTTCAGACCACCCAACAGTACTATTTTTATCAATAAAATAAAAAAATAAAAATTAAAACATCAACCCTACCATTTTCAATTTCCGACCCTACCCAGTGACATCTTTGCATTTTCCCATAGTAATTTCAAATTTTTAGTACAATACAGTGTTTGAAATCAAAGAGTAGCTTGTGGTAAATATGCTGCAGCGGAAGTGCAAGTATTTGCTGCCTAAGAGTGTCTGACATATGATATAATTCAGGCATTCTGCATTTTCATACAAATGGATTGTTGGATACACATTCTACCATTTATGAAGACAACTCAGACCTTCCTTTAGCTGTCCCTTTGAAAACGGCTCTTACTTTTAAAGGAAACAAATTGCTCCTTAGGTGCTATTTTTTGGTTTGCAAACAAGCCTGCTGCTCACAGTTGTTAACTTTAATGGCTGGCAGCAAGTACACTTTGCCAACCAAACAAATTAATTCAGAACACTGCTTATAGTAGTTTTTAGCTCACCTGAGCACGTAGTGCTCATGGTGAGCTATTGTGATCGGTCACTGTCCGTCGTGTGTCATGCGGTGTCAAGAATTTGCTTTAAATGCTAACTCCTCCTTAACCCTTGAGCCAGTTTCAATAAAACTGCATAGGAATATTGCTGAGGTGACCCTCTACAAAAACAGCTAAAATTGTTCAGCTCTGCTGAACAAGATGGCTGCCAGAGCTAAAAATAGAAAAATCTTTAAATGACAACTTCTCCTGTACCTTAAGGCCAATTTCATTCAAACTTTATAGGAATGTTGCTTAGGTGACCCTCTACCAAAATAGCTTAAACGTTTCCGCTCCGGTGAACAAAATGGCAGCCAGAGCTAACAGTAGAAAATTCTTTAAACGACAACTCCTCCTGTACCCACAACTCCTCCTGTACCCTTGGGCCAAATTCATTCAAACTTCATAGGAATGTTGCTTAGGTGACCCTCCACTAAAATAGCTAAAACGGTATTGCTCAGACGAGCAAAATGGCCACCATAGCTAAAAATAGAAATACATCATAAATTTGGTTCAAACACGAACTCCTCCTCAACCCTTTGGCCAATTTGATTCAAACTTCACAGGAATGTTGCCCAAATGACTAATCAAAATAGCTAAAATCATTGTGCTCTGAATAACAAGATGGCCACCAGAGCTAAAAAAAGAAAAAAATCTTTAAACGACAACGCCTCCTGTACCCTTGGGCCAATTTTATTCAAACTTCATAGGAATGTTGCTTAGGTGACCCACTTACAAAATAGCTGAAAAGGTTCTGCTCTGATGAGCAAAATGGCCACCATAGTTAAAAATAGAAAAGAATCGTAAATTTGCTTCAAACACGACCTCCTCCTTAACCCTTGGGTCAATTTAATTCAAACTTCACAGGAATGTTATGTAGGTGACTCCCTAAAGAAATAGCTAAAATCATTCCGCTCTGACTAACAAGATGGCCGCCAGAGCTAAAAATAGAAAAATTCTTCAGACTACTACTCCTCCTTTACCCTTGGGCCAGTTTCATTCAAACTTCAAAGGAATGTTGCTTAGATGACCCACTACCAAAATAGCTAAAACGTTTTTGCTCTGACGAGCACAATGGCTGCCATAGCGAAAAACAGAAAAACTTTGTAAATTTACGTCAAAACGCGAACTCCTCTTCAACCCTTGGGCCAATTTGATTCAAACTTCACAGGAATGTTAGTTAGGTGACTCCCTACCAAAATAGCTAAAATCGTTCAACATGGCAAACAAGATGGCCGCCAGAGCTAAAAACAGAAACCAAAATAGCTAAAATTCACCGCTCTGACTAACAAGATGCTGTCAGAGCTAAAAATAGAAAAATTCTTCAAACGACAATTCCTCCTTACCCCTTGGGCCAATTTGATTCAAACTTCTCAGGAATATTATGTCATTGACCCTCTACCATATTAGCTAAAATGATCCCGCTCCGATGAACAAAATGGCCACCAGAGCTAAAAACAGAAAAACATTGTAAATTAACTTCAAACTTCACAGGAATGTGGCCCAGGTGACTCCCTACGAAAATAGTTAAAATCATTCCATTCTGATAAACAAGGTGGCCACCAGGGCTAAAAATAGAAAGAAATCTTCAAACGACAACTCCTGTACCCTTGGGCCAATTACATTCAAACTTCATAGGAATGTTGCTTAGATGACTCTCTACCAAAATAGCTAAAATGGTCTTGCTCCGATGAACAATATGGCCACCAGAGCTAAAAATAGAAAAAAATTGTAAATTTGCTTCAAATGCTAACTCTTCCTAAACCCTTGGGTCAATTTGATTCAAACTTCAAAGGAATGTTGCATAGGTGACACCCTACCAAAATAGCTAAGATCGTTAGATGGCCACCAGAGCTAAAAATATAATGTACTAGAGACAGTGACATTCAGATGAGCGAATCAGGGTCCTCTCGGCCCTCTTTTTGTACTTTTCTTTTTTGTGCAAGTAAGATGCTACTTTACAAATTTATGCCCTTGCCCATCGGGGTTTGAAGAAATAGATAAGCTGCATGATGCTTCCACGCAGAGCTGAATCCGACCTGCACCAAAGTACATGTACTAGTAAACCACTTAGAGGATCTAAGCCTGCCCAGGCAAAGCGGTGTGAGTCGGACCGTCCATGCTTATAAACCCTATTAAGTTCATTGGGCGGCAGGGCTGGAGATGTCATTTCATCTCAGTGTCAGGTAAAAGTCCCACAAAATTGGAAGCAGCGTCTCCAAAATGACCTTTACAGTGTTGATGGGGACGTTAAACCTAAAATCAAACAAACAAAACTTTACAAATTTATATGATACTTAAGGGTTAGATAAATTTGATGTATTTGTAATTTCAGGAAGAGAGAGAACTATGCTCTGCCACAGCACAGTTTGAGGATTTTGTCCTCATGTTTGTTGACAGGTAAGTTACAGTAGGTTGTGTACATGCATCCGCTCTCATATTTGTTGACAGGTAAAGTACAGTAGGTTGTGTACATGCTTCCGCTCTCATGTTTGTTGACAGGTAAGTTACAGTAGGTTGTGTACATGCTTCCACTCTCATGTTTGTTGACAGGTAAGTTACAATAGGTTGTGTACATGCTTCCGCTCTCATGTTTATTGACAGGTAAGTTACAGTAGGTTGTGTACATGCTTCCGCTCTCATGTTTGTTGACAGGTAAGTTACAGTAGGTTGTGTACATGCTCCTGCTCTCATGTTTGCTGACAGGTAAGTTACAGTAGGTTGTGTACATGCTCCTGCTCTCATGTTTGTTGACAGGTAAGTTACAGTAGGTTGTGTACATGCTTCCACTCTCATGTTTGTTGACAGGTAAGTTACAGTAGGTTGTGTACATGCTCCTGCTCTCATGTTTGTTGACAGGTAAGTTACAGTAGGTTGTGTACATGCTTCCGCTCTCATGTTTGTTGACAGGTAAGTTACAGTAGGTTGTGTACATGCTTCCGCTCTCATGTTTGCTGACAGGTAAGTTACAGTAGGTTGTGTACATGCTCCTGCTCTCATGTTTGTTGACAGGTAAGTTACAGTAGGTTGTGTACATGCTTCCGCTCTCATGTTTGTTGACAGGTAAGTTACAGTAGGTTGTGTACATGCTCCTGCTCTCATGTTTGTTGACAGGTAAGTTACAGTAGGTTGTGTACATGCTTCCGCTCTCATGTTTGTTGACAGGTAAGTTACAGTAGGTTGTGTACATGCTTCCGCTCTCATGTTTGCTGACAGGTAAGTTACAGTAGGTTGTGTACATGCTCCTGCTCTCATGTTTGCTGACAGGTAAGTTACAGTAGGTTGTGTACATGCTTCCGCTCTCATGTTTGTTGACAGGTAAGTTACAGTAGGTTGTGTACATGCTTCTGCTCTCATGTTTGCTGACAGGTAAGTTACAATTAGTCGACAGGTTGAAGTCTCTCTCTCTAAAATGATGCTCAAGAGTTTGAATTCAACCAAAATAAACTTTTAATAATAACGTGTTCTGTCCCAAGTTTAGAAAAATCGTGCACAGCATTTACTGGAAAGAATGTGCACTGAATTTATTGGACAGTTAGAACGAGGAAATGTGTAGCTAAGTTAACTTCGCAGCTTGACATGAAAAATGCGGCTAAATAAACAAACTGACTGGATGATGACCTTGATAATGTTTTGAAACAAATTAAACAACCATTTCTGTCCATGATTATTGGAAATTTACATGTACTTCTTGGAATCAGCAATTCTTCTTTGTCAGTGAGCAAGCAATGCTTAAATGCTTCTGAATGATACAAATCTTTTGTATACATTGAAACTCCAATAATCCAAACACACATATCTTGTTTACCATGGCTAAGTAAAGCTTGCAATGGAGTCTAGAGATTTATTCCCAAATCGAATGAAATGAAATCAAATCTAGATATCCATATAGGGGGTTATACGAGTATAAGGGTACTTTAGACAATTTTTCTCATTCTGCCTTGAAAAGAAGGGTTGTTTGTACTCAGTAGAATCGCTAATGAGGCGATTCTACTGAGTACATACAACATTCCTTTATTGTATAGAAAATCGAAAAGATTTTTTAAACTCATCCTCATAATGCCTCATTACCTTGCAGTATGATTAATTCTTCTATTTAAAAAAGAACACTGAGGTGACTGTAAGAAGTACCCATAGCGGTCTCCGGACGTTAGCCCCCCAGGACGTTTGCCCCCCAATGACTTAATCTAAAAATGGACATTTGCCCCCCAGTTGAAAATGCGACCCGGACATTTGCCCCCCAGAGCTTATTTTTGGTATGGACATCTGCCCCCCAGTGCTTATTCTACTGGTGGACATTTGCCCCCCAGTTCTTATTCTACTGGTGGACATTTGCCCCCCAACATGTTCCTACAATCTTTGTTTTTGAGCTGAAATTAAGAAAATAATGCAAACCCTTGTATGCTTTAATTTTTTTTCTGAAAACTTACAAGGATATTCATTTTACAGACTTGTATATAGCTACATAATTTACATGATGTTTTGACCAAGAATTAACCATCAGTGTATCCAGTGTAAAAACCACTTGAGTATATGCCTCTGACATTGGACTCTCAGTGAGGCACAAACTCAATATATGGTTCTGTAGCTGACTTGCTTAACCCTAATCCTGCTGAATAAATTAAGCATCTCCAATTGTTGACTATTAACCATCACATTCTTGGTATATTTTTGTTAACTTAACAAATTGCATGACAAACAGTATAGATCTCCATCATATTTGGCTTCTGATCTGGATCCATACAGCTTTCTAAGATTGGGGTTGTCCATAACAGCAGGTTATTATGAGATTTATATTTACATAGATGGAGTAATTTATTGCTTAACATTTAGTATTTCTGATGACAACTAGAGCTGCCGCCTAACGGGTGCCAATTATACCCCCGCTACCGACAAATTTTTACAAGTATTTGACCTTGAGGAAGGTCAACGTAAAGGTCAAGGTCAGGTTTGTGTATATCAATCTTAAGTACTAGTGGCAAGGTGTGTGGTGTGTGAATATTAAAGAAATCGGTCAAAGAATAAGGAAGTTATGAGCAATGTTAAAGTTTTTTTGTAACGGACCGACGACAGACGACAGACGACAAGCTGACTCCTATATACCCCCTTCAAACTTCGTTTGCGGAGGTATAATTAACCAATAAATACATTTTTACAAGTATTTGACCTTGAGGAAGGTCAACGTAAAGGTCAAGGTCAGGTTTGTGTATATCAATCTTAAGTACTAGTGGCAAGGTGTGTGGTGTGTGAATATTAAAGAAATCGGTCAAAGAATAAGGAAGTTATGAGCAATGTTAAAGTTTTTTGTAACGGACCGACGACAGACGACAGACGACAGACGACAAGCTGACTCCTATATACCCCCTTCAAACTTCGTTTGCGGGGGTATAATTAACCAATAAATACATTTTTTCCTCCTTTGTATTAGCCCTGGTCTATCTGGGGGGCAAATGTCCATTTCTGAAATAAGCAGTGGGGGGCAAATATCCACCTGTAAAATAAGCACTGGGGGGCAGATGTCCATACCAAAAATAAGCTCTGGGGGGCAAATGTCCGGGTCGCATTTTCAACTGGGGGGCAAATGTCCATTTTTAGATTAATACATTGGGGGGCAAATGTCCTGGGGGGCAAATGTCCTGGAATCACCCATAGCATAAGAGATAAGGAAAATTGTCTTTTCATCGTGTCAACAAAGTAGAAGTAAAACAAAGATCAGGAATCGATACAGTTAACTTACTCCACCCATCAAAGACACCAAAGGGAAAGAAACACGAACATGAAGCAACCAGACCATAATGGAAACCTAAACAAAGGAAGGCCATAAGGACAGTAACTTTCCCACAAAATGGCCATATGGCCATCCAAAATAAAAAGACACAAGTGATACACACAGTAAGTAACAAACAACAACATAAATAAACCACCACAGAAGAACCGCCTTTGAACGGTCAGTGGAAAGATTTCCACTGGGGGGCTTAAATCGATTTTACGTGGCCACAATCCTCGCCCTTACTTCCGTCGCGATTTAGATAAATAATTTGTTCAGTCTGCATGAAGGCCTCCTAAATCATCAGTGCAACAAGTCCGTGAAATGAACACCCCTTTAAACCCCACTTTATATACAGAAAACTGGGGTTTACAGGGGAATAATTATTTTGCTTATTTCTGCTCCAATATATAGGTTGTGGGTGCTAATTAGAACCCCCATAATGAGGAGTTCTAGCGAGCACCAATTAATTATGTTTGGAATATTAGTAAGAAAAATACCACAAATTTTAATCGGAAAAGTAGCAATTTTGGTGACATGAATGAATGTACTATGTCACACGGGTGTGTTATCATAATTTATCATACGAGCCCCGCCAAGCGAATTTGTGTCTTCGAGCATTCCGTCATGACAAATTTTAACTGTGCATGCCCAGCCATTCAGAGGGGTCAGGGATATGGCTTTCTGTCTGAAGGTTCCTCTTGATTCACTGCTCGCATAGGCGCTAAGTACCAAAATCGCTTGACGGGGCCCATATGACGTCGCATCTGAGAATGTAATAAGGTCATGTAATAAATTCGATAATCCACTAGTGAATCAAAATGCAAATTAGTTAGATACGCCCCGTAACATTACATGTACGACGTCCCTAACGACGTTGCATTTACTAATGGCGGAATATTGACATTTTTGTTAAACAATCGTGAATAAAATGCGTTTTAAATGTCATATGATAAATAGAATCTTGCATTTGTGCACATATATTATTAAATTTATTAAACTAGTTGGCAAAGCCTCGCATTTTATCCCTTTTCCTCAACTCGTTTAAGAAGCTTCATAATACATGAGCACTCATGCACTCTATGTAATTATGCCCCCTGTTCGTCTGTTCGTCCGTCCGTTATGCTTTTGATGCATAGCATAACTAAAGAACCGTGTATGCTAGGGTTTTGAAATTTCATATTTGGATTCCTCATGGAAAATTAGCTGACGCGTATTTTTTTTCTCGTCCGGATTATGCCCCCTCCAAGAGTTATTGCCCTTTGAAATTTTTTTAATAAAATCTTGTCAGCAAGATATCTCAAAAACTATTGGAGCTAGAGCCTTGAAAGTTGGTGATTATATTGGCGGTGATGAGTAGATGAACTGATTAACTTTCGACGAAATTCCAAAAAATACTTTGTGAGTTATGGCCCTTTGTCATTTTGGTAATTTGTGCCCATTGTAATGTATGCTAAAAGTGATGCATAGCATAACTTTATAACTGTGTATGCTAGGGTTTTGAAATTTCATATATGGATTCCTCATGGAAAATTAGCTGAAGCGTATTTTTTTTCTTGTCCGGATTATGCCCCTTTTAAGAATTATTGCCCTTTGAATTTTTTTTAATAAAATTTTGCCAGCAAGATATCTCAAAAACTATTGGAGCTAGAGCCTTGAAATTTGGCGAATATATTGGTGGTGATGAGTAGATGAACTGATTAACTTTTGACGAAATTCCGAAAAATACTTTGTGAGTAATGGCCCTTTGTCATTTTGGTAATTTGTGCCCATTGTAATATATGCTAAAAGTGATGCATAGCATATCTTTAGAACCCTGTATGCTAGGGTTTTAAAACTTCATATATGGATTCCTCATGGAAAATTAGCTGACGCGTATTTTTTTTCTCGTCCGGATTATGCCCCTTTTAAGAGTTATTGCCCTTTGAAATTTTTTTAATAAAATCTTGTCAGCAAGATATCTCAAAAACTATTGGAGCTAGAGCCTTGAAAGTTGGTGAATAGATTGGTGGTGATTAGTAGATGAACTGATTAACTTTTGACAAAATTCCGAAAAATACTTTGTGAGTTATGGCCCTTTGTCATTTTGGTAATTTGTGCCCATTGTAATGTATGCTAAAAGTGATGCATAGCATAACTTAAGAACCGTGTATTCTAGGGTTTTGAAATTTCATATATGGATTCCTCATGGAAAATTAGCTGAAGCGTATTTTTTTTCTTGTCCGGATTATGCCCCTTTTAAGAGTTATTGCCCTTTGAAATTTTTTTAATAAAATTTTGTCAGCAAGATATCTCAAAAACTATTGGAGCTAGAGCCTTGAAATGTGGTGAATATATTGGTGGTGATGAGTAGATGAACTGATTAACTTTTGACGAAATTCCGAAAAATACTTTGTGAGTTATGGCCCTTTGTCATTTTGGTAATTTGTGCCCATTGTAATGTATGCTAAAAGTGATGCATAGCATAACTTTAGAACTGTGTATGCTAGGGTTTTGAAATTTCATATATGGATTCCTCATGGAAAATTAGCTGACACATATTTTTTTCTTGTCCGGATTATGCCCCTTTTAAGAGTTATTGCCCTTTGAAATTTTTTTAATAAAATCTTGTCAGCAAGATATCTCAAAAACTATTGGAGCTAGAGCCTTGAAAGTTGGTGAATAGATTGGTGGTGATGAGTAGATGAACTGATTAACTTATGACAAAATTCCGAAAAATACTTTGTGAGTTATGGCCCTTGGTCATTTTGGTAATTTGTGAAAAACTTTGTCATCGTTCTAGCGCCTACATTTCTTCACCAATTTCAATATAACTTCACACAAATGTTCCTTATAAAAAAATCTCGAGCGAGTTCGACTTTCAAGGTCATGACCTCAAGGTCAAGGTCACTGTGGCTATTTTTAGAAAAACTTTGTCATCGCTCTAGCGCCTACATTTCTTCACCAATTTCAATATAACTTCACACAAATATTCCTTATAAAAAAATCTCGAGCGAGTTCGACTTCAAAGTCATGACCTCAAGGTCAAGGTCACTGTGGCTATTTTTAGAAAAACTTTGTCATCGCTCTAGCGCCTACATTTCTTCACCAATTTCAATATAACTTCACACAAATGTTTCTTATGACAATATCTCAGCAAGTTCGACTTTCAAGGTCATGACCTCAAGGTCAAGGTCACTGTGGCTATTTTAAGAAAAACTTTGTCATCACTCTAGCGCCTACATTTCTTCACTGATTTCAATATAACTTCACACAAATGTGCCTTATGACAGTATCTTGAGCGAGGTCGACTTTCAGGGTCATGACCTCAAGGTCAAGGTCACTAGCTATTTTTAGAAAAAAATTGTCATTGCTCTAGCGCCTACATTTCTTCACCGATTTGAATATAACTTCACACAAATGTTCCTTATGACAATATCTCTAGCGAGTTCCACTTTCAAGGTCAAGGTCACTGTGGCTATTTTTAAAAAAACTTTGTCAATGCTCTAGCGCTTACATTTCTTCACCGATTTTAATATAACTTCACACAAATGTTCCTTATGACAATATCTCAAGCCATTTCAACTTTCAAGGTCAAGGTCACAATGGCTATTTTTAGAAAAACTTTGTCATCGCTCCAGCGCCTACATTTCTTCACCGATTTTAATATAACTTCACACAAATGATCCTTTTGACAATACCTCGAAAGAGTTTGACTTTCAAGGTCAAGGTCACTGTGGCTATTTTAGAAAAACTTTTTCATTGCTCTAGCGCTTACATTTTTTCACCAATTTCAAAATTGATTCACACAAATGTTCCTTATGACAATATCTGTAGCGAGTTCCACTTTCAAGGTCAAGGTCACTGTGGCTATTTTTAGAAACACTTTGTCAATGCTCTAGCGCTTACATTTCTTCACCAATTTCAATATAATTTCACACAAATGTTCCTTAAGACAATATCTCAAGCGATTTCGACTTTCAAGGTCTAGGTCACTGTGGCTATTTTTAGAAAAACTTTGTCATCGCTCTAGCGACTACATTTCTTCAGCGATTTCAATATAACTTCACACAAATGTTCCTTATGACAATACCTCGAGTGAGTTTGACTTTCAAGGTCAAGGTCACTGTGGCTATTTTTAGAAAAACTTTGACATGGCTCTAGCCTTTACATTTCTTCACCGATTTCAGTATAACTTCACACAAATGTTCCTTATGACAATATCTCGGACTATTTCTACTTTCAAGGTCAAGGTCACTGTGGCTATTTTTAGAAAATCTTTGTCATCGCTCTAGTGCCTACATTTATTGATGGATGTTAATAGAACTTCACATAAATGTTTCTTATGGTAATATCTCGAGTTGCTTTGACTTTCAAGGTCATGACCTCAAGGTCAAGGTCACTATGGCTATTTTTAGAAAAACTTTGTCATTGCTCTACCGCCTACATTTATGATTTTAATCTAACTTCACACAAAAGATGCTTATGATAATATCTTGAGCAAGATCTACTTCGCGGCCATGGTCTCAAGTCAAGGTCCCTATGACTATTTTTAGAGAAATATTGTCATCACTCTAGAACCTACATTTATGGATGGATTTTTAAACAAACTTTACACAAATGTTGCATATGATAATATCTCAAGCAAGTTAGACTTTTGCCATTTCAGTGTTTTCCACACACGAAGTTGTCTTGTGCAAGGGGATTTGTATCGCATGCCTTGTTTTTTAGCTCACTGTCACGTAGTGACAAGGTGAGCTTTTGGGATCACTTTTTGTCCGTCGTCCGTCGTGCGTGCGTCCGTGCGTCCGTGCGTGCGTCCATAAACTTTTCTTCAAACGACATCTCCTCCTAAACCACTGATCTGATTTTGACCAAACTTCACAGGAATGATCCTTAGGTGGTCCCCTTTCAAAGTTGTTCAAATGGTTCCGGTCCGTTGCACATATAGGTCACAGTAGCCAAAAATAGATTTTTTTCACCGAAAACTTAAAAAATCTTCTTCTCTGAAACCGCAAGGCCCAGGTCTTTGATATTTGGTATGAAGCTTCATCTAGTGGACCCCTACCAAGATTGTTCAAATTATAGTGCTGGGGCCAAAAATGCCCCCGCACCGGGGCCTTTTGGTTTTATATGGGCTTATATAGGGAAAATCTTTAAAAATCTTCTTCTCTGAAACCGCAAGGCCCAGGTCTTTGATATTTGGTATGAAGCTTCATCTAGTGGACCCCTACCAAGAGTGTTCAAATTATAGTGCTGGAGCTAAAAATGCCCCCGCACGGGGGCCCTTTGGTTTTACATGGGCTTATATAGGGAAAATCTTGAAAAATCTTCTTCTCTGAAACCGCAAGGCCCAGGTCTTTGATATTTGGTATGAAGCTTCATCAAGTGGAACCCTACCAAGATTGTTCAAATTATAGTGCTGGGGCCAAAAATGCCCCCGCACCGGGGCCCTTTGGTTTTACATGGGCTTATATAGGGAAAATCTTTAAAAATCTTCTTCTCTGAAACCGCAAGTCCCAGGTCTTTGATATTTGGTATGAAGCTTCATCTAGTGGACCCCTACCAAGATTGTTCAAATTATAGTGCTGGGGCGAAAAATGCCCCCGCACCGAGGCCCTTTGGTTTTACATAGACTAATATAGGGAAAAATTTGGTATGAAGCTTCATCTAGTGGACCCCTACCAAGAGTGTTCAAATTATAGTGCTGGAGCTAAAAATGCCCCCGCACGGGGGCCCTTTGGTTTTACATGGGCTTATATAGGGAAAATCTTGAAAAATCTTCTTCTCTGAAACCGCAAGGCCCAGGTCTTTGATATTTGGTATGAAGCTTCATCTAGTGGAACCCTACCAAGATTGTTCAAATTATAGTGCTGGGGCCAAAAATGCCCCCGCACCGGGGCCCTTTGGTTTTACATGGGCTTATATAGGGAAAATCTTTAAAAATCTTCTTCTCTGAAACCGCAAGGCCCAGGTCTTTGATATTTGGTATGAAGCTTCATCTAGTGGACCCCTACCAAGATTGTTCAAATTATAGTGCTGGGGCCAAAAATGCCCCCGCACCGAGGCCCTTTGGTTTTACATAGACTTATATAGGGAAAATCTTTAAAAATCTTCTTCTGAAACCGCAAGGCCCAGGTCTTTGATATTTGGTATGAAGCTTCATGTAGTGGACCCCTACCAAGATTGTTCAAATTATAGCCCTGGGGCCAAAAATGCCCCCGCGCCGGGGCCCTTTGGTTTTACATAGACTTATATAGGGAAAATCTTGAAAAATCTTCTTCTCTGAAACCACAAGGCTTAGGTCTTCGATATTTGTTATGAAGCTTCAGCTAGTGGACCTATATAAAGATTGTTCAAATTATAGCGCTGAGACCAAAAATGCCCCCGCCATGTGGCCCTTTGGTTTTACATAGACTTTTATAGGGAAAATCTTTAAAAATCATCTTCTCTGAAACACAAGGCTTAGGTCTTTTATATTTGTTATGAAGCTTCAGCTAGTGGACCTCTACCAAGATTGTTCAAATTATAGCCATGGGGCCAAAAATGCCCCCGCTCCGGGGCCCTTTGGTTTTACATAGACTTATATAGGGAAAATCTTGTTTTACATAGACTTCTATATGCAGGGTAAACCTTTAAAATCTTGTTCTTTGAAACTACAAAGCCCAGGTCTTTCATATTCGATATGAAGCTTCATCTTGTGGACCTCTACCAAGATTGTTCAAATTATAGCCCTGGGGCCAAAAATGACCCTGCCTGGGGCCCACTTGTTATACATTGGATCAGGTGAGCGAACCAGGGCCCTCTGGGCCCTCTTGTTTTTAATAAAATCTTGTCAGCAAGTCCATATCTTGAGAACTATTAGAGCTTCATTAATCATTCTTGGTACAAACTTGCATCCAGGCATTGCAACTTCAACGCAAGCATCCATATCTGACATTGACCTATATTTCATGGTTCACTGACTTCGTGAATTATTGCGACCACCCTGACTTTCACCATTTCTCGAAAACTATTAAAGCTTTTTAAATTATAATTGGTACAAACTTGCATCTAGGAATTGCAACTGCAACGCAAGCATCCATATTTGACTTTTACCCATATTTCATGGTTCACTGACTTTGTGAATTATTGCGACCACCCTGACTTTCTATCTAATGTAAGAGTCCATTTCTCAAGATCTATTAGAGCTTCATTAATTGTATTTGGTACAAGCTTGCATTTAGGAATTGAAACTTCAATGCAAGTATCCATTTCTGACCTTGACCTACATTTCATGGTTCACTGACTTTGTAAAATAGTGTGACAACCCTAACTTTCACCCTGATGTAAGAGTCTGTTTTTAAGAGTTTCATTGATGATACTTGGTAGATGCTTGCAACTAGGAGTGAAATTTTTATGCAGGCATCCATGTTTGACCTTGACCTAGATTTCATGGTTTGGTGACTTTGCGCCCCCACAGGCGTGACATAGCCTTTGGGGGAATTCTTGTTGTATGTTTTTGAGTCTTTAACAATATTTGTTGAATATTTTGCCATCTAAGGACAAGCAAAGGTTGGGGGCATTGTGTTTTACAAACACCATTTCTAGTTATCCTTGTAACTCCTTATTTAGAGGTATGGAACTTGCATGTAATATTTTTCTCTCTCAGGATATTTGTGATGATAGAGAACAGTGCACAAGAAAATATCCACGGAGACCAGACCAAACTGAATCCTGAACAGACCATGATGGAGATAGGTCTTGCATCTAGTTTTGCCTCGGTTTTACAGCAATGTTCTACTCCCATATATATGGTATGTAGTTATAACATCTATTCTAATGCGCTTACGTATGTAACGCGACGTCTGATTGGATAACGTCAAAAATTTGCGACAGTATATTCCACGATATACTGTCTGAAATCCGATGTCACCACGTAACGTCGTTTTTCATTGGCTGACATTTGGTTTTAGGCAGCTCACAACGCCTGCCGCTTTGTGTAAAATAGTACAATTTTTAACAAAACAACCGAATAAGTGCATTAGAATGGGGATAACTGTATTGAAAATTGTCATTTGGGGAGGTAAATCGGTGGTTTTACGGTCGCAAATTCCGTTTTACGGCTCCGCTGACGCGTCGCCGTAAAACGAAATTTCCGACCGTAAAACCACCGATTTACCTCCCCAAATGACAATTTTGAATACAGTTATCCCCTCAATTACACCATCTAACTCTTATGCTGAGACAAAACTCAGAACAAACTGGAAATCTCATAAAAAGAGATGTAATGTGCAAGATAAGATAACATCCAGAGCTCATTTGTTCAAAGCATCATTAACTTAATGAACTTGTTTGTGGTTGAAAGTTCTAGCAAGTACAATTTGCTAAAACACTGCTAATTGTGCTGATGAAAATGTGAATAGCTTCCGCAATATAAATGTGCTTTGCAAGGCTATTGCAAAATCTACTCACATTTTTATCATGCATGCTTTTAGCATGCTACAATATAGGTCTAAGAAAAAATATCAACTCTAGCATTGAATTGTGGATTAATACTAAAGAGGTCAGTTGTTTCATGGATGAATCATGAGCGCATTGTGTGAGTGATTTTTACTTACAGCTGACTGACAAACTGTGATTTGTTACACTGTTAGAGATGATCTGATCCATTTCTAACACACTTAAAATCAGCATATAATTGTGTAGTTTCCTTCAAATTCTCCCAAATGTTAGTGATTCATCATCATCAACGGATTTTTGATTAACGTGCAGGTACAGGGGCAACGTCCACATAAGTGGGCCCCCTTCCAGGTAGCTGGCTTGCTGCACACATGGCAGATCTTACACCAGATCTCCAGGCTTGTCTATCATGAGGATCGATAGCAGAGAGCTTCCATTCTCTGCAATCTCTTTCTGTTAGCTGCTTCCAGGTCATCTGATTACTGATTACTGCCCATGATTACTGGGAGAAATCCTGCCAACATTGTTTAACACTCCATTTAATTCCTTTTGTAATGTTTTTGATGTACGAAAATTCCATTTCATAGTCTGACACCAAAGAATCCATAAGTGATGTCATTAAACTTTGGCTTTTCTTTCTTCCACATGGTAATATGTTGCAGAATTATCACTTTTTTTCCATTGCCTATAAAGTTCAACACCATTCATGACTACACATACATTTAATTACTTTTGAAATATTTTTGGTATGAGAAATGACGTTACACCGTCTAAAAATGACGTTACACCGTCTAACACCATAGAATCTCTAAGTGACATCATGCAACAGCGGCTTTTCCCTCTTTTAGCACAGTGAATTGATTTATTGCAGAATAAATGACAGTTCTTTTGCATTGCCCATATAGTTGTGCTGTATAAGATTTTACTTTCCCCCCAAATTCTAATTTCCTTGAAACATTTTGATGTGGAATTCAGGTCCTGCTTATCTTACTGGTGCCTGAAATTTGTAATGCTCAGAATTTTAAAATTGTAAACAAATAATATTTCTGCTCAGATGAGAAAAGACTGTTGTTTGTCCTGCTTATAAATTTTAAAATGCCAGGACTCTTAAGTGAGTGGAGCATGAAAAAAGTTTAATATCCTAAGGCCTAGAGACACAGTTATCAGAATGCCAATCTCTTGTGAATACTGTCCATAAATGTCATATTTTTCAGTCTGCCTTAAAACGCCTTCATCGCTTTGTGACTACCTCAGTGTTTGAGAGTCATGTGGGTGGAAGGTTTGCCGCTAATCTAGTCAGAGCTGCTGCAAAGGTATGTACATATAGTGTCACAGGTATTGTTAGTTTTAATCCTCTATTATGTTAACAAGTCTGTAAAATGAACGCCCCTCTAAACCATACTTTATTATACAGAGAAAACTGGGGTTGATAGGGGTATACATTATTTAGCTGATTTCTGATCTAAGACATAGGTTGTAGGTACTCGTTAGAACCGCTTCAATGAGGGGGTTCTAATGAGCACCCACCACCTATGTTTGGTGTATGAATAAGAAACATATCACAAAATTTCATCGGAATTGTAGCTTTTTCTGAGAAATGAAAGAATGCACTATTCACACAGGTTTGTTACTGTAATGTTTAGGGTTGATTTCTATCAACCAAAAGTTGAAAATACTAGTTTATCAACTTGTCACGGAATGGAGTCTTCTGCCTTTTATTCTGCAGGGTCAGCCCTGGTAGCTCAGTTGGATGCATGTCTGACTATTGACCTGGAGGTCGCGGTGGATATTGATCATGAAATCTTTTCTACAGTCATTCTCTTCCTTCTTTAATGTAATGCTTTATTCTACAGTCATTCTCTTTCTTCTGCTGGTTGTAGAAAGGCATTTGTCAGTTTCTGGCAAAAGAATGTACACTGTACTGGGGTATAAGATTGCCCAGGAAAATGGTTAGTAAGGTATATTGACTGGCTCAATATGACTAAAAAAGTGTTAACTGGGCTGTTAAATGTCAAACAAACAAATAAATTGAAGATTGGAAGGCAATTTAGCCTGATGTCGCCGCCATTAGTTGTGGGTACTCATTAGAACCGCCTCAATGAGGTGGTTCTAATGAGCACCCACCACCCATGTTTGGTCTATAAATAAGAAACATATCACAAAATTTCATCGCCATTGTTGCTTTTTCTGAGAAATGAAAGAATGCACTATTTCACACAGGTGTGTTACTATAATGTTTAGGGTCGATTTCTATAAACCCAAAGTTGCAAATACAAGTTTACCAACTTTTCACCGAATGGAGTCTTCTGCCTTTTATAAAGCAGGGTCAGCCCTGGTAGCTCAGTTGGATGCATGTCTGACTATTGACCTGGAGGTCGTGGTGGATATTGATCATGAAATCTTTTCTACAGTCATTCTCTTCCTTCTTTAATGTAATGCTTTATTTATTTAACGAGGATTCCTAACAGCCCAGGGGCCACTAGTAGGTCTCCTCACATACAACATATACAGACATTTACAAAGGACAATACATATTCAAACACAATGACAAGAAATAACATATAAAATATGTACATATTTACATCCGGTTCTGCTGGTTGTAGAAAGGCATTAGTCAGTTTCTGGCAAAAGAATGTACACTGTACTGGGGTATGAGATTGCCCAGGAAAATGGTTAGTAAGGTAAATTGACTGGCTCAATATGACTAAAAAAGTGTTAACTGGGCTGTTAAATGTCAAACAAACAAATAAATTGAAGATTGGAAGGCAATTTAGCCTGATGTCGCCGCCTACTAATGAAAAAGTTCAGTAGAAGCCTCCACGCAGAAGCCTCCATGGTGTAGTGGTTATGCTACTCCCCTTGTAAACCAGGGGTTGCAGGATTGATCCAGGGCTTCTCCAGACTTTTGGATGAGTCTTTAAATCGAGGTCTGGTCTCTGTATGACCTTAGCTGTTGGTGGGACGTAAAACTCAAACACTAAATTACTGAGTAATATGCAGCCTTGTGCCTTTGGACTAAATTACAGCTGAATTCGTTCAAATTCATTTTTATTTTAGGTTAAACCAGCAGCAGCTGTTAAGATGTTCCTGAAAACTTTCTGTGATAACATTATGGATCACATCAGAACTCGTAAGTTTTTATGAAACAAAAATGAAACGCCGTATGTGAAAATGTACAACGGGCCTCCGTGGCCTAGTGGATAAGAGCGCTGACTCTTAGCCATTAGGTCTCTCACCGCCGTAGGTTCGAGCCTCGCTCGGGCCACGTGTGAGACGCCAAGTTCTGCAACGGAAGGTCAGGTGGTTTTTCTCCGGGTACTCCGGTTTTCGCCCACCTCTGAATAACGATCGGCTCGATATGAGTGAAATAATCTTGAAAGGGCCGTAAAACCCAAACCAAAAAAAAAAAAAATATGTGAAAATGTACACCCCCTTAATGCATTTGACACCAGTGTTTGCCCCAATAAGGATATTAGTTTTGATGTCACCCTTTATTATACCCATGGCATACAACATACGTTAGTGGCTAATAGTCATTAGGCCTGTTTGTTTATCCATCCAGTTATCCTTTTTTTCTGTGTTAATACTTTTTGTTAAGATTTTTTTTAGCTTCTATTCGATCCTTGCTGGGTTCGGCAACATTCTTCCGTGGAAATTTGTCATGAAATTTTTCTACGATGATTTTCTCCTTTTCCCCAATTCAAGAATGGCAGTTGTCAGTTTCTGGTGAAAGAATGCACACTACCCTAAAAATGCTAAAAATTGAAACAAATCTGTTAAAATTTTAGGAGAATTATAGCAACTCCTCTTGAGGAGTTGCTATAATTCTCCTAAAATTTTAACAGATTTGTTTCTCAATCCAGCAAGGAGTCCAAAAGATGCAGATAGAATGGCAAACAGTTAGACCCTGATCATTTTAGAAGCAGTCTGATCTGGGTCTGCACTGTATGATTTGGCTTATCTGTCCCAATACTTAGGGTGATTAAGGTATACTTGTTAACCGCCCAGGAAAAGTGTTATTAGATAAATTGTCCAGATCCTTCATGACCTAATTGTATTGACAGGGCCATTAAACTCCAAAAGAAACCTAAATTCTGAGCTTCTGTTTTGTCAGTCATACACTTCACTGAATTTTCACAAAACTAGATCACTATGACTTAATCTTTCTTATGTTGTCAGTTTGCATGGAAGTTTTATATGTAAATAATTAATACTGATGTTCCACGTGTTACATTCTTTTATAGATATTAATTGAGTCATATCTTGACTTCTACAGTCCACTCTTATAAGAATAAAGCACTTGTTGCCAGTAAATATGATCCAACCTTCTGATATTTCTTTTGATAGTGTAATGCCTATTTACATGTACATACCTAGCAGATTCCAGGTAAATTGATTACTCAGATAACTTGGTCACTAACTGAACAGCCAAAAAATGGATGAAACAAGAAACCAGTTTGAATTCTAATGCACATGCGTATGTCATGCGACGTCTGATTGGATTTTGTCCAAAATTTGAGACCATACAGTCGAACTTCAATGGCTCAAACACCTTTGGGACCTCGAAAATCTGTTCAAGACAGGGGTAGTTCGAGCCACTGAGATTACTGTCAGGAGGCATAACGAGATACTTTTAGACATCTTTTCGGTGTTCTATAATGAAAATGCATGCTGTGTGTACTCTAATGAGTACACATAGCATACATTTGCAAGATAATAGACTGAAATCTCCCTAATTATCCCCCACTATTTCTTATGTAGAGGATTTCGCTAGGGGCTCAAGAATGGGTTCGACACATCCATGGTAAACAAGCCATCGCTGTTCGAGCCATCGAAGTTCTACTGTATGTTCTGCGATATACTGTTGAATATAACATAACATCACTTTTCAATGGCTGACATTTAGTTTTACACAGCTCACAGCGCTTGTTGTTTAGTGCAAAACAGTACACTTTTTAACAAAACAGCCAAATAAGTGCATTAGAATGCAGATAACTGTATTGAAAATTTGTCATTTGGGGAGGTAAATTGTCCGATTTATGGGCGCAAATTCTGTTTTATGGCAATGCTGACGCCTCGCCATAAAACAAAATGTCCGATTGTTAAACTGCCAGTTTACCTCCCCAAATGACAATTTTGAATACAGTTGTCCCCTAAATAGTGTTTCTGTTACAGATGAGGATGTTAAGAGTGAAGAACAGCTTGATAATTCATTTGTCTGGAATCTTCAGATGTTGTCACAGGTCAGTAATGTAATCACTCTACATTGTATATCATAACTAAAACATGTCTATTCAAATATATTGAAAATTTTAACACCAAAAAATGAAAATTTACAGATGAAAAATTTTGATATTTTTCTTATTTTTTGTGGGTCTTTGTTAGAACTGCCTCGATGAGCGAGTACCCACATTCTATGTTTTTGAGCAGAAATAAGAAAAATGAAATAAATGTATATATCCCTGTAAACCCAAGTAAAAATGGAGTTTAAGGGGTCTATATAGGCGTGTCTTCATGATGTATTGGGACATATTTTACTAAAAATTTTAAAACTGGACTTTTCGTATTGCTCATTGAACAGAAACAGTGGTGTACTGGACCCAGTTGTCTTTTCTACTATCATTCTCTCCCTTCACCTGATGACTCAAGAAGGGTGGTTGTCATTTTCTGGTGTATGATTCTGCACTGTATTGACTAACTGCTTATGTATAAGCCTGTGCAGCTAAAGTCTAATTAAATAACTGACCACCACAATATGACCTAAATAGTGTTGACTGGGCCATTCAACTCCAAACAAACAAATTGCAAATGCAAAATTAGTTGAAAAACAAAATCATAAAAATTTCAGGTTACAGCTTCTTAACACTTATCCTGCTGCATAAATTAAGCCATGCCCATTGCTGACTATCAACCAATCAAATTACTTGATATTATATTTGTGTTCAGTTCACAAACTGCATGATAAACAGTGTAGATCCTGATCAGATGGTTGCTTCAGAAGCCATCTGATCAGGATCTACACTGTTTGCAAAAGTAGGGGTTGTCATGAACAGCAGGATAAGGCTTCTTCAGAAGCCATCTGATCTGGACCTACACTGTTTGCAAAGGTAGGGGTTGTCGTGTACAGCAGGATAAGTCTTCTTCAGAAGCCATCTGATCAGGATCTACTTTGTTAGCAAAAGTAGGTGTTATCATGATCAGTGGTTTAAGGGTTAATCATGCCTTTTTTGTCAATTACAGTTGGTGAGGTGTGATGGTAAGGAGCTACTTCCATACAAAGATAATTTTCTGGAGGTGCTAGGTCATGTACTGCATCTGCATCAACCAATCAAATTACTTGATAATAAATATGTTTTCATTTCATTAACTGCATGACAAACAGTGTAGATCCTGATCAGATGGCTTCTTATCCTGCTGCATAAATTAATTGAGCCATGCCCATTGCTGACTAACAACCATTCAAATTACTTGATATTACATATATTATCAGTGCACAAACTACATGACAAACAGTGAAGATCCTGATCAGATGGCTTCTGAAGAAGCCATCTGATCTGGATCTACACTGTTTGCAAAAGTAGGGGTTGTCATGATCAGTGGTATAAAGGTTTTTCATTCCATTAACTGCATGACAGTGTAGATCCTGATCAGATGGCTTCTTTTTTGATCTGGATCTACACTGTTTGCAAAGGTAGGGGTTGTCGTGATCAGCGGTATAAGAGTTAAATATGCCTTTTTTTGTTGTCAATTACAGTTGGTGAGGTGTGATGGTAAGGAGCTGCTTCCATACAAAGATAATTTGCTGGAGGTGCTAGGTCATGTACTGCAGCTCAAGTGTGTCCATGGTTACGAGTTGGCTGGACAGTTATTGCGGTTCGTACTGCGGGCTCTCACACTAGAGTACATCTTAAACTTCCAGAGCATAGCAGAGTCGTATGACAGACCGGTGACAGAGTACCTAGCCATCAGGGTGAGTGTGTGAATCTTAAAATTAAAATCCTAAAATTGATCAAGTGTTCCAGACAGAAAGGTAGAAATTGTAAAATGTGAAATACACCACAATGTCTTTATAACATTTTTAATGGGGTCAAATAGGAAACTGTTAGTTAAACAACTGTATTATATCCAAACAAAATGTATAGATTTTATAGAAAAATGACCATTTATGGTCATTTTTTCTATATAATCTACACATTGTTGGGATCCATCTTGTAACCATGCTTACCCAAAACAGTGTTATAAAGAACCGTGTTATAATGAGGTTTTTGTGTAACACAATCATGGTTGTTAACAAGACAAGGATAGGCTGAACCACAGGGGTTTTCATAGCACTATGTCAAGAGGCATAATGTTTCAATAAAATATAGGTATGTTGGGTGGAGGCAATTCTTATGAGTATACACAACATACCTTTTCATTGCAAAATATCTTCCTAAATTATGCCTAACTACAGTCAAACTTCAGTAACTCAAATGCCATGAAAATTTGTTTGAGATAGGTGTAATTCAAATTACTGAGGTTTACTAATAGTGCCAGGCCATGGAGAATGATGAGGATTACTTAATAATATTTTTATGATCTTTTACAAAATAAAGGTATGTAGTGTGTACTCATTAGAATCGCCTCCTTGAGGTGATTCTGATGAGTGCACACAACATACATTTTTAATAATGACATGTGGTGTGCACTCATTAGAATCGCCTCCTTGGGGCGATTCTAATGAGTACACACAACATACATTCTTAAGATTACATCAGGAAAAATCCATATACAGTCGAACTTTGATGGCTCGAACCACTTTGGGACTATGAAAATTTGTTCGAGACAGCAGTAGTTCGAGCCACAGAGGGATACTATTAGTGCCATACCAGGAGGCATAATGGAGATAATTGTGGATATATTTTCGGTATTCTGTATTATAAATGTATGTTGTGTGTACTCATTAGAATCGCCTCATTGAGGCGATTCTAATGAGTACACACAGCATACATTTGCAATATAAATGAAGAAAATCTTCCTAAATTACCCCTATATCATATTTGGAGGAACTCCTGCGGACTCAAGAACGGGTTCGACTCATCCATGATAAACTAGCCATCGGAGTTCGAGCCATCGAAGTTTTACTGTATTATCCTAAATATATGGATATCTGGAGCTTTGGGAACTCCAGAGCTAGACCATTAAGCCATGGTAAACAAACTATCCATGTCCATCAAGGTTTCATTGTAGTTCTTAGTAGAGGGTATGGGAAGAATTTTCAAGAACAAGTTCAAAACAGCCAACCAAATCACTTGATCTCCAGTATTCATTCAATTCAAACGGCATGACAAACAGTAGAGATTCTAATCAGATGATTCAGAAGCCATCTGATCTGGATCTACACTGTTTGCAAAGGTAAGGGTTGTCCTGTTCAGCAGGATAAGGGTTCTTCAGAAGCCATCTGATCTGGATCTACACTGTTTGCAAAGGTACAGGTTGTCATGTTCAGCAGGATAAGGGTTCTTCAGAAGCCATCTGATCTGGATCTACACTGTTTGCAAAGGTAAGGGTCATCCTGTTCAGCAGGATAACAGTAAACTTTTAAAAGCAGATTTATTTTGCTTTGGATGGCCGATTGGCCATTTAGGGGGAAAGTAACTGCCCTTTTGGCTTTCCACTATTGATGTTTCCATTAGGGTCTGTTGTTTCATGTTTGTGTTTCTTTCCCTTCGGTATCTCTGATGGGAGCTGTGGGTTAATTGTATCATACCTGTTATAATTCTTTTAACTATATGAGGGAGATTTTCCATTGTGATGTGGGAGATGTAAAGAATATATAGGGAAATTCTCAGTTCAAATGAGGCTGCCTCTAAAATTGTACTAAAATTTAGCGAAATTGGACAAAATTAGCATCAAAATGAGGGAGTCTACCTCCTGATGAGGGAGGTATCACACATATGTTGTATCAATCCCTGATCATTGCCTTCACTTCTATTTATAGGTATTAGAAACATCATCAAAGTTTCACCCAAAGAATTTGGTTGTTATCATGAATTCAAATAACAAGCTTTGAGAGTTTGTGTTTTAGTGTACAAACAGGGCATAGCGTGTCAGATTTTCTTCATTTCAAAAATGCAATTGGCATTTCTTCAAACTACCTGATTTGTAGTAGTATGAAAGAAATATGATGCTATAATTTTTGAAAGCAAAAATGTAAGAAAATAAAATTGCAAAACAGTACCATAAAGTAAACATTTTCGAAAGCAAAAATGTAAGAAAATAATATTGCAAAATAGAACTTAAAAGTAAACATTTTTGAAAGCAAAAATGTAAGAAAATAATATTGCAAAATAGTACTTAAAAGTAAACATTTTCGAAAGCAAAAATGTAAGAAAATAATATTGCAAAATAGAACTTAAAAGTAAACATTTTCGAAAGCAAAATTGTAAGAAAATAATATTGCAAAATAGTACTTAAAAGTAAACATTTTCGAAAGCAAAAATGTAAGAAAATAATATTGCAAAATAGAACTTAAAAGTAAACATTTTCGAATGCAAAATTGTAAGAAAATAATATTGCAAAATAGTACTTAAAAGTAAACATTTTCGAAAGCAAAATTGTAAGAAAATAATATTGCAAAATAGAACTTAAAAGTAAAAATTTTCGAAAGCAAAATTGTAAGGAAATAATATTGCAAAATACATGTAGTACTTAAAAGTATACATTTTCTTCAGGACTGGGCAAAGCCAGGTGATATTGACAATCTTGGTATAAAATGGCACTTACCATCTGAGGAGGAGACACAGTTTACCACAGAAATACTGGAGAAAATACTTCAACCAGAGCTATCAGCATTACAGCAGGTCTCTGACTCCAATTCTATGCCAAGGTAACGCACATATACCTCTTAACCCTTATCCTGCTGAATATTCATTTTAGCCACACCCATTTCTGACTTTTAACCAATCATATTACCTTATTTAATTTATTCCTATAAATTCATAAGGGTAATGTCAAACAGTGTAGATCCTTATCAGATGGCTTCTAAAGCCATCTGATCTGGATCTACACTGTTTGCAAAGATTGGGGTTGTTGTGAATAGCAAGATAATAGTTAACAGCACTGTTCATGATGCCATGTTTTTGGACATAATGCTTATTTTATGTAACAATAAATTTTTTGCACTATAGTTTTATGAGGAAAGCCACAGAAATGTCAGGATTAAATTTGTATGCAGCTTTCTCTAAGAATATCAGTTTCTCTCGCACTTATTATAAATAGGGGTCAATTTTTTAGGGATAGAATTTGCTCCTGGGGTAGGTGTCTGTTCTTTAAGGAAAGAATTTGCTGCTGACAGGGGTCTACTCTCTAAGGAAAGAATTCGCCCTCAGGAGATCCTGCATGTATTGCATAATTATCATATGAAATATCGACATATGTGAGCTCCTGTATATATTGCATAATGATCATATGATGCAGTCACATTTGTGAGCTCCTGTATATATTGCATAATTATCATATGATGTGGTCACATTTGTGAGATCCTGTATATATTGCATAATGATCATAGGATGTAGTCACATTTGTGAGCTCCTGTATATATTGCATAATGATCATATGATGTGGTCACATTTGTGAGCTCCTGTATATATTGCATAATGATCATATGATGTAGTCACATTTGTGAGCTCCAGTATATATTGCATAATGATCATATGATGTGGTCACATTTGTGAGATCCGGTATATATTGCATAATGATCATATGATGTGGTCACATTTGTGAGATCCTGTTTGTATTGCATAATGATCATATGATGTGGTCACATTTGGGAGATCCTGTTTGTATTGCATAATGATCATATGATGGGGTCACATTTGTGAGATCCTGTTTGTATTGCATAATGATCATATGATGTAGTCACATTTGGGAGATCCTGTATGTATTGCATAATGGTCATATGATGTAGTCACATTTGGGAGATCCTGTATGTATTGCATAATTATCATATGATGTAGTCACATTTGGGAGATCTTGTATGTATTGCATAATGATCATATGATGTAGTCACATTTGGGAGATCCTGTTTGTATTGCATAATGATCATATGATGTAGTCACATTTGGGAGATCCTGTATGTATTGCACAATGATCATTTGATGTAGTCACATTTGGGAGATCCTGTTTGAATTGCATAATGATCATATGATGTAGTCACATTTGTGAGATCCTGTATGTATTGCACAATGATCATTTGATGTAGTCACATTTGGGAGATCCTGTTTGCATTGCATAATGATCATATGATGTAGTCACATTTGTGAGATCCTGTATGTATTGCATAATGATCATATGATGTAGTCACATTTGGGAGATCCTGTTTGTATTGCATAATGATCATATGATGTAGTCACATTTGTGAGATCCTGTATGTATTGCATAATGATCATATGATGTATTCACATTTGGGAGATCCTGTTTGTATTGCATAATGATCATATGATGTAGTCACATTTGGGAGATCCTGTATGTATTGTTCAATGATCATTTGATGTAGTCACATTTGGGAGATCCTGTTTGAATTGCATAATGATCATATGATGTAGTCACATTTGTGAGATCCTGTATGTATTGCATAATGATCATATGATGTATTCACATTTGGGAGATCCTGTTTGTATTGCATAATGATCATATGATGTAGTCACATTTGGGAGATCCTGTTTGTATTGCATAATGGTCATATGATGTAGTCACATTTGGGAGATCCTGTATGTATTGCATAATGATCATATGATGTAGTCACATTTGGGAGATCCTGTTTGTATTGCATAATGATCATATGATGTAGTCACATTTGGGTGATCCTGTATGTATTGCATAATGATCATATGATGTAGTCACATTTGGGAGATCCTGTTTGTATTGCATAATGATCATATGATGTAGTCACATTTGGGAGATCCTGTATGTATTGCATAATGATCATATGATGTAGTCACATTTGGGAGATCCTGTATGTATTGCATAATGATCATATGATGTAGTCGAATTTGTGAAATCCTGTATGTATTGCATAATGATCATATGATGTAGTCATATTTGTGAGATCCTGTATATATTGCATAATGATCATATGATGTAGTCACATTTGTGAGGTCCTGTATGTATTGCATAATGATCATATGATGTAGTCACATGTGTGAGATCATGTGTATATTGCATAATGATCATATGATGTAGTCACATTTGGGAGATCCTGTATGTATTGCATAATGATCATATGATGTAGTCACACTTGTGAGATCCTGTATGTATTGCATAATGATCATATGATGTAGTCACATTTGTGAGATACTGTGTGTATTGCATAATGATCATATGATGTAGTCACATTTGGGAGATCATGTGTGTATTGCATAATGATCATATGATGTAGTCACATTTGTGAGATCCTGTGTGTATTGCATAATGATCATATGATGTAGTCTCATTTGTGAGATCCTGTGTGTATTGCATAATGATCATATGATGTAGTCACATTTGGGAGATCATGTGTGTATTGCATAATGATCATATGATCTAGTCACATTTGTGAGATCCTGTATGTATTGCATAATGATCATATGATGTAGTCACATTTGTGAGATCCTGTGTGTATTGCATAATGATCATATGATGTAGTCACATTTGTGAGATCCTGTATGTATTGCATAATGATCATTTGATGTAGTCACATTTGTGAGGTCCTGTATGTATTGCATAATGATCATATGATGTAGTCACATTTGGGAGATCATGTGTGTATTGCATAATGATTAATGAAATAGTGACAGTTGTGAGATCATGTGTGTATTGCATAGTGATAATTTAAAATTTTGACATTTGTTAGACACTGTGTGTATTGCATAATGATCATAGGCACATTTGTGAGATCCTGTAATTATTGCATACTGGTCATATGAAATAGCCACATTGGTGAGATCCTATATGTTTTGCATAATGATCATTTGAAATAGAGACTTTCTTTTAGATCTTATGTGTATTGCATAATGATCATTTGAAATACTGACTTTTTTAGATCCTACATGTATTACATTATTAAATTAAATAGCCACATAGGTGAGATTCTGTATGTATTGCATAATGTTCATATGAAATAACAGCATTTGTGAGATAATGTAGGCAATGATTAATGAACATATAAAACAGCCCACATATGTGAGATATAGAGGATCTTACATGAGTGCTCATGTATTATTGAATTTATTAAACGAGTTGAGGAAAAGGGATAAAATGCGAGGCTTTGCCGAGCATTTTATCCCTTTTTCTCAACGAGTTTAATAAATTTAATAATACATGAGCACGAATGCAAGATTCTTTTTATCATATGACATTAAAAGCGTATTTTATTCATGATTGTTTACAAAAATGTCAACATTCCGCCGTTAGTAAACGCGACGTCATTAAGGACGCCGTACATGTAACGTTACGGGACGTATCTAGCTAATTTGCATATTTAATCCACTAGTGGATTATCGAAAATAATACATGACGTTATTACACTCTCAGACGCGGCGTCATATGATAACATGTATGTATTGCATATTGGTCCTATATGTGTATGTTTTGTATAATGATGGTATGGATTATCCATATTAATGAGATCCTGTGTGTATTGTACAATGATCATGTGAAATAGGCAGATTTGTGAGATCCTGTTTGTATTGCATAATGATGTTATTCTTATGTTGTAGAGAGGATTTGTTGAGATCCTTGAACACAGTGTTGGAATGTCTTAGTGGAGCAGGAGCGGTGCTACCTGGGTGGGAGGGAGAGAATATACAACTGTAAGTAGCATCATTACATCAACCTTTTCAGAAGCCTCTATGACTTAGTGGTTAAGCTACCTTCCTCACAATCCAAAGGGCATGGGTTAGATTCTGGACATTATACAGATTTTCAATTGAGTCTTTAAACCAAGGTCTTACCTCTATATGACCTCAGTTGTTGGTGAGATCTAAGAATCAAACATACACATAAACATATAAACCCCTTCAGCCCTATTGACCAGTACAGATACTAATATATCCCCCCCCCCTCCCGCATTTGCAAGAATGGATGTGTCCAAATTCAAAGTTGGAAGAGCCCACTTCAGAAACTAAGGCATGAAAGGGCCAAGGTGAAAGGCTACTTCTCCATCAGTGTATACACAGCACAACATTTTTAGCCTACAAGTCTTAAATGCAGTGAAAAACTGCATCTGAAAATGTTGTTTGTTTATCTCGTCTGCAGTGTCTTCTTGCAAACTTTTCATAAATAATTTTGCATACAGGCAAACAGTGTGACCCTGATCTCTAGCGGAGCAATCTTATTTGGGTCCACACTGTTAGCAAAAATACTTTCCAAGGTTCCAGGGGAGGACAAAGCAGACAACAATTATTTTGTTTTGCATCTTATGGGTTCAGGTGAGTGGCTACGTTTCCATCAGTGTAGGCACAACATTTATAGCATACATACCTTATAAAAGTATCGCAGCCATCAATTTTGCATTGAGCTTTGTAGGAGCATTTATTTTTGAAACATTAAAATGGATTACATCACGAAAAACATGCCTTTATAATTTTGACCCCCTCGAACCCCACTTTTATATAGTGAAACTGGGTTTTACAGGGGTAAAGCTTATTTTTCTTATTTCTGCTCTAACATATAAAGTGTTTGTACTCGTTAGAACCGCCTCGATGAGGCGGTTCTAACAAGTACCCACAATCTATATTTTGAGCAGAAATACGAAAAATATCACAATTTTTCATCTTAAAATTTTCATTTTTTCGGCGATAAAGGTTACAATGTATTGGTATAGGCGTGTTTTCGTAATGATTCTCTTCTACTTAGCATGATGACACAGACATTTAAAATTCATTATTTCTATTTCACTGAATGCTCACTCAGCCTTTTTTAAGCATGGTGTCAAAAGCAGTAACGGTGTTTGTCATATAACCATGTTATATCCAAACAAAAATTATAGATTATATAGAAAAATGGCCATTTATGGTCATTTTTCTTTATAATCTATACATTTTTGGGATCCATCTTGAAACTGTGTTATATCCGAAACTGTGTTATAACGAACAGTGTTATAGTGAGGTTGTGGTGAATAGGATTTTCAAAAAAGCAGTTTTGAAGAACGTTTTCTCCTAAATGGAGTGCTTGATTACAATGATTGAGACTTGTACTTTCTGTTATTGTGTTTACAGGATTGAAAGTCAGGTGCCTATGAAAAGATTTGGTTGCAGAAGAAATGGTAAAATGAATCCAGGTTGGTATTTAAGAAAATCAATACACCTTGAAGGGAGGCAACTCTTGACTTCGGGTTAACAAGTCCATGCAATGAACATCCCTCTAAACCCCTCTAGATATAGACAAAAGTGAGGTTTATCGGGGTATTAATTATCTTCCTAATTTCTGTTCAAAATCATCGATAGTGGGTACTCGTTAGAACCACCTAATTGAGGCCGTCCTAATAATCACCCACAATCTATATTTGAGCTAGAAATAAGAAAAATATTAACGTTTACCCTGCTGTAGGCGACAAGCCCTATCTTTGCAAACAGTGTAGATCCAGATCAGATGGCTTCTGAAGAAGCCATCTGATCAGGATCTACAGATCAGATGGCTTCTGAAGAAGCCATCTGATCAGGATCTACACTGTTTGACATTCAGTTTAAGAATTTGTAGGAATAAATTACATCGAGAAATCTGATTGGTTCAAAGTCAGAAATGGGTGTGGCTTAATTGAATATTCAGCAGGTTAAAGGTTAAACATTTTCATCAGAAAAATACTAGTTCTAGAGATAGGAGAGATGCCATTTTTGCACTGCGGTATGTTATCATAATGACTTTTAAGGAGATTGAATACACCTGTCATATTTTAGCCATTTTTTGCAAGATGACCATTTTTGTGACTTCATGTTTACTTTACTTTACATCAAACCCCTGTTACCCCCGCCCATTGGGGCTTGGAGAAATAGATTTTTGCTGCATGGTGCTTCTGCACAGAGCTGAATCTGACCACACACAAGTGCTGGTAAACTGCTAAGAAGGACTAAGCCTACCCTGGCAAAGCGGTGTGAGTCATATCAGCCAATGAATGTAATCTTTCTGGTTTCATTGGGCAGCAGGGCTTGAGATGTCATTTCACCGCAATTTCGGGTAGAAGTCCCATGGAATTGAAAGCAACTTCACCAAAATGACCTAAATAGTATTGATGGGGACTTTAAACCCCAGTTCATACCAATTAATATCAAACCCCTCCGATGCTGTGGTTTGAGCCTTGCATGGATCATATGTGAGACGTAAAGTAATGCAACGGAAGATCAGGTGATTTTTCTCTGGCTACTCCAGTTTTTGCTCACCACTGTTAAATGATTGTGACCATATCATTACAATAACACACATCATCATCATCAACGGATTTTTGATTAACGTGCAGGTACAGGGGCAACGTCCACATAAGTGGGCCCCGTTCCAGGTAGCTGGCTTGCTGCATGCATGGCAGATCTGTCACCAGATCTCCAGGCCTGTCTATCACGAGGATTGATAGCAGAGAGCTTCCATTCTCTGCAATCTCTTTCGGTTTGCTGCTTCCAGGTCATCTTGGGCCTTCCAGGTCCCCGCTTTCCACCTACCTGTATGGCAGTCTTGACTGCACCGTTGGAGCGTTTGACATGTCCATACCAGCAGAGCCTTCTCTCTTTCAGGATGAGGTCCAGGTCCTCAATGCCTAGACGCTCAAGTAACTCACTGGACCTGATGGTAACAGTGTCCTGTGGCTTGATATTGCAGATCTGTCTTATCATTGCCCAGTCCTTCCGCTGAAGACATTGGAGGCTTGGCTTTGTCAATGCCCATGTCTCACTTTGCTCTGCACACAAGAGCTGTACACACAGCCACATGTCTTGAACGAGAGGTGTTGGGAAGAGAGAACTGGTAGCAACTCCTTGAATTTCTTCCAGGCTGTTTTCACACGTGATGTGGTTGAAAGGTCACAAAATGTGTGACAGTGCATTTTTTCACATCTCCAAAATGGCTACTTTCCTGATGAAATTTTTTTTTATTTAGACTCCAAACATAGGTTGTGGATGCTCATTAAAACTGCTAACAAGTACCCATAACGTAAATGAGGCGGTTCTAATGAGTACCCGCAGCCTATGTTTTGGAGCAGAAATGAGAAAAAGTAATCACACCCTGTAAACCCAGTTTTCTCTATATAAAGAAGGGGTTTAGGGGGTGTTCATTTCACAGGCTTCTTCACATGATGAAGTGAGATAATTTTAAAAGGGCTGTATGTAGAAGCCTGTTGATAAGGGGACAAAAATACTTTTCAAAGAGTTTTCTCCGCTGAAGATGTATTTATTCCCATAATAATTTGGTTTTATGGCCCTTTCAAAATAATTTCACTGTATCCAAGCCAATCTTTAATTAGAGATGGTCAAAAACTGAAATACCTGAAGAAAATTCACCTGGCCCTCCATTGCAGAACTTGGCATCCTACATGTGATCACCCATAGCATAAGCACTCTTAACCACTAAGCAAAAAGGCCTAGTATTTACAGGTGCTCCATATTCAAAATAAACGGCCCCCGCCCATAGGGGCTTGAAGAAATATATGGGCTGCATGATGCTTCCACGCAGAGCTGAATCTGGCCCGCACACTTGTACTGGTAAACCGCGTAGGGGATCTAAAGTAGAAGTAAGACAAAGATCAGGAATCGATACAATAAACTTGCCTGCCCAGGAACCGCGGTGCGAGGCGGACCGCCCATGCTAATAAACCCTATTGGTTTCATTGGGCGACAGGGCTTGAGATGTCATTTCATCTCAATGTTGGGTAAAAGTCCCACAAAATTGGAAGCAACGTCTCCAAAATGACTTTACAGTGTTGACGGGGATGTTAAACCTCAAATCAACCAACCAACCAACCATATACAAAATAAAGAGTGAACTCGTCAGTGGCCTTTGCAAGGATTTGGTCTATATTTATCGTACACTGAAGTGTGCTTTCTTTCTCTCTCTTTTTTCAGAAGTAACCCTGGCTGGCAACAATGTAAGACAGGCAGTGGCTAACACCATCAGATCTTTGCTCAGTAAGTAATCAACTACTAACATGTAAGTTAAGACTTACTACTACTAACATGTAAGGTTGCTCAAATATCTTCCAAGGGACTCAGCAAGTTAATGCAATGAAATAATTGTTGATGATTATTATTTTTGCAAAACTTATGATTCCAATTGCACAGTGTGATGAAAATACCCCCGAACTCCATATAAACCCTGCAGATGTGACCGTAAGACCATCATGCCAACTAGTTCAGAACGTTGTTAACAAGAACATCAGCTCTGTATTGACGTTTTGAAGTCATCGTAAAATCTTAAATTACTACGTTCAGGGTGACAACCTTATGTTGCTCAACATAACGTAAAGAAAGCATAGTCTATTTGTGATATCAAAAGTTCAAGACCCAAATTCAAACAGCACGTGAATTTCATGATTTGACCATGGATTTTGTTGTTTGAACATGGCTTCTGGTCCATTCAAGAATAGATTCAAACAGCTGTGGTCATAGGATTTTATGCAAAAAAAGAGGATCTTACATGAGTGCTCATGTATTATTGAATTTATTAAACGAGTTGAGGAAAAGGGATAAAATGCGAGGCTTTGCCGAGCATTTTATCCATTTTCCTCAACAACTTTAATAAATTCAATAATACATGAGCACGAATGCAAGATTCTATTTATCAAATGACATTAAAATGCATTTTATTCACGATTGTTTACAAAAATGTCAATATTCCGCCGTTAGTTCGCGCGACGTCGTTAAGGACGTTGTACATGTAATGTTACGGGACGTATCTAGCTAATTTGCATATTTAATCCACTAGTGGATTATCGAAAATAATACATGGCGTTATTACACTCTCAGACGCGATGTCATATGATAAATATAAATTCACAATGGGGAATTAAGAGCTAATGTATACAAAATGACTTCTCGGGTTTCACATGAAGTGGTTTACCATAGGATATATAGGGAAAATGATGGTCTCATGGTAGAGTGATTCTTATGTAGTCAACCACAATCTTTGTTTCAAATCAAAAGCAAAGAAAATATTTTATCCTTATGAATCCTCATTTTCCCTATATAAAGTGGGGGTTTACAAGGATGTTCATTATAAAGACCTGTTAACCATTGCATGTGGAAACCCCTAAAGGGGTACCTTGGCAAACAGTGCAGGCCCAGATCAGATGCCGCTAAAGCGGCATCTGATCAGGGCCTGCACTATTTGCTAATAGAATTTTCCTTCAAAAATAGATTAGTCGCAGGATCCATCCCGGGCTTCTCCAGACCGTCGGATGAGTCTTTAAACCGAGGTCCTGTCTCCGTATCACCTTAGCTGTTGGTGGGACGTAAAACTCAAACACTCACTCACTCGCTCAAAAATAGATTAAAAATGAAGAAATAGGCCTGACTCCCCTTCTATGACAAATGGACTTGTCCAACATATAGCAATGGAAGAGTCCACTAGTATACAAAGGGTTAAAGTGGGGTTTACAAGGGTGCTCATTACATGGACTTGCTAACATGATTAGCCTGTTTAGTTGTCACTGTTCTCAGATGGTATCTGTTGGGTTTTGATGTGTTAAGAGTGTTTTCATCCGTGATATTTTATTGTTTCAGAATACATGTTATCATCGTGTGAGGATGATACAAAGAGTTTATTTAAACTGATAAGGGTGAGTAAAATTAGTTATTGGTCAGAATGATGAGTATCGTTTTAGCTATCATATGCAAAAGTACATCAAGCAATGTGGTGTTGAGATCATCATGTTTATTTATAGCCCCGCTTGAAAAGTGGGGCTATATTGGATTTGCCCTGTCATTCCGTAATTCTGTAATTCCGTAATTCTGTAATTCTGTAATTCCGTAATTCCGTTATTCCGTTATTTTTTCGTCACAGTTTTCCCCGAAACTAAGAGAGCTAGAAAACTAAAACTTTGTATACACGTGGACAATGGGTGCCTCCACGGACCTTACCGAAATTATGACCAAGGGCCCATAACTCTTGGAGTTATCTCCCCTGATAGGTTTTTTTAAATGAAAATGTTTGGTCACAGTTTTCTCAGGAACGAAAGAAGCTAGAAAGCTCAAACTTTGCATAAATGTGGACAATGGGTGGATATAGGGAGCTTACCAAAATAATGGCCAAGGGCCCATAACTGTTGGAGTTATCTCTCCTGATAGGTTTTTTAAATAAATGAAAATATAGGTTTTTTTTAAATGAAAATGTTTGGTCACAGTTTTCTCAGGAACTAAAGAAGCTAGAAACCTCAAACTTTGCATAAATGTGGACAATGGGTGGATATAGGGAGCTAACCAAAATAATGGCCGAGGGCCCATTACTTTTGGAGTTATCTCCCCTGATAGTATAGTTTTTTTTAATAAATGAAAAGGTTTGGTGACAGTTTTCTCAGGAACTAAGAAAGCTAGAATACTGAAACTTTGTATGAACATGAAAAGTGGGTGGATGTATGGCCCTTACCAAAATAATGGCCAAAGGCCCATAACTCTTGGAGTTATCTCCCCTGATAGGATATTTTCTGCAAGTAAAAAAATCATTTCACTTTTCTAACCATCAAACCATGAAAAATATTTTCGATACAGTTTTCTCAGGTACTAAGAAAGCTAGAAAGCTGAAACTTTGTATAAACATGAACATTAGGTGGATGTAAGTAAATAATGGCCAACAACATTACTCTTGGGGTTATCTCCCCAGCAAAGAAAAAAAAAATATTAAAGTTTTCTCTGGAACTAAGAAAGCTCCCCTGATAGGTTAAAAGCTTTTAGAGTCAATGTGTCTTACTCCTCTGATAGCGCTATAGCGGGGCTATAGTCAGATCCTCTGACAGCTCTAGTTTGTTGTTGATAAAATTGTTTTAGAGTTTACATCCATTTTTCAGTATAATATTCATTTTATAGTCTAAATCCATTTTACAGTCTAAATCAATTTTACAGTCTAATTAGTACAGTTTAAATCCATTTTACAGTCTGATATTCATTTTACAGTCTGTCTAGATCCATTTTACAGTCTAAATTCATTTTAGGCAAACTATATTTTACAGTCCAAATCCATATTACAGTAAAGTATTCATTTTTGTCTAAATACATTTCACAGTCTAAATACATTTTATAGTCTAAATACATTTTATAGTCTAAAGTCATTTTATAGTCTAAGCCATATTGCAGCATTAAAATTATTTTGCAGTCTATATTCAGTGATCCTACATTGTCTGAGATCCTTATTGATAGAATTGACTCATTCTGGAATTTCTTTTATTCCAGATTTATGAGACAACATTATTCTTCACTGGTGGTGCTAAGTCAGACTTTGATGCCAGATGGAAAAACTTCCACATTGTTAAGGCAGCTCTCCAGGATAAGGTACATGAATACAGTTGAACTTTGATAAATCCTTTGGGACCATGATATTTGTTCGAAACAGGGGTAGTTCGAGATATTGAGGGTTACTTATACAGCCAGGACATTAATCATCATGGGGATGAAGTAGTATATATTTAGACTTTTTATCAAATAAATGTATGTTGTGTGTACTCATTAGAATCACCTCAATGAGGTGATTCTAATGAGTACACACAACATACCTTTTCAAGTTAAAGTGAAACAAACAGGCCTCTGTGGCCTAGTGGATAAGAGCACTGACTCTTAGTCATTAGGTCTCTCACTGCCGTAGGTTCGAGCCTCGCTGGGGCCACGTGTGAGACGCCAAGTTCTGCAACGGAAGGTCAGGTGGTTTTTCTCCGGGTACTCCGGTTTTCGCCCACCTCTGATTGACGATCGGCTCGATATAAGTGAAATAATCTTGAAAGGGCCTTAAAACCAAAACCAAAAAAAAAAAAAAAGTGAAACAAACCTCCATAAACTAACTTAAACACATGGATATCTGGAGCCAAAGAAACAATTCTCTAGGGACCCAAGAGTGCGTTCGAATACTAGGGACCCAAGAGTGCGTTCAAATACTAGGGACCCCAGAGTGCCTTCAAATACTAGAGACCCAAGAGTGTGTTCAAATACTAGGGACCCAAGAGTGCGTTCAAATACTAGGGACCCAAGAGTGCGTTCAAATACTAGGGACCCAAGAGTGCGTTCAAATACTAGGGACCCAAGAGTGCGTTCAAATACTAGGGACCCAAGAGTGCGTTCAAATACTAGAGTGCGTTCAAATACTAGGGACCCAAGAGTGCGTTCAAGTACTAGGGACCCAAGAGTGCGTTCAAATACTAGGGACCCAAGAGTGCGTTCAAATACTAGGGACCCAAGAGTGCGTTCAAATACTAGGGACCCAAGAGTGCGTTCAAATACTAGGGACCCAAGAGTGCGTTCAAATACTAGGGACCCAAGAGTGCGTTCAAATACTAGGGACCCAAGAGTGCGTTCAAATACTAGGGACCCAAGAGTGAGTTCGAATACTAGGGACCCAAGAGTGAGTTCAAATACTAGGGACCCAAGAGTGCGTTCAAATACTAGGGACCCAAGAGTGCGTTCAAATACTAGGGACCCAAGAGTGCGTTCAAATACTAGGGACCCAAGAGTGCGTTCAAATACTAGGGACCCAAGATTGCGTTCAAATACTAGGGACCCAAGAGTGTGCCCGAATTAGCCACAGTAAACAAATTATCCGTGTTCGAGTTACCGAAGTTCCACTGTAGATAGTGTAGCTCCAGATCAGGACAAAGTAGGATAATTCAGGGATAATTATTCTTATTTCCACATTAAAACATATGTTCTGGGTTCTTGTTAGAATTTCCTCGATGAGGTGATTCTTACAAGTAACCACAAAATGTGTTTCAAACACAAAAATAAGGAGCACCACCACACCCCCCACCGCACCCCCGCCTATCTTGGCTTGAAAAAATAGATAGGGGTTGCATCATGGTGCTTCTGTCCAGAGCTGAAACCGACCAAACTTTAGTACTGGTAAACAGCTTAGGTCTAAGCCTGCCCAGGAGAAGTGATGTGAGTCTGATGGCTTCCTAAACCCTAGTGGTTACTCTGAACAGTAGGGTTTGAGATGTCATTTCATCTCAGTGTCAGGTAAAAGAACCACAAAATCTAAAAGTCTCCAGAATGACTTAAATAGTGTTGAAGAGGACGTAAAACCTCAACACAAACAATCAAAATAAGAAATAAGGAAATACATCCTCATTACGCCTAAGGCTGACACGATTAATCATATAATCAAGTAATCGATCGATTAATTCCATAAAAATGATTATCATTTCTGATTTGCTTTTAATCGATTACTTGATAGGTATAATTTACTAGCCAAAGTTATGCCTAGAATAGCTGGATGAGTGGCAAACTGTGCAGACCCTGATGAGACGCCGCATTATGCGGCATCTCATCTGGGTCTACACTGTTTGCTCAGGCCTGTCTGTTCAAATATACATGTGGTAAAGTGCAACATATGGTAAGAGTCATGCTCAGACAGAAAGACTGACAGGTAAAATTATGACAAAAACCGTAGCGATTACTAATCCATTATCGATCGCAATGGCAGGACTGATAATCGATTATCCTTTCAGCTCCGATTAGCCAGCCCTAATTACGCCACCTGACCTGGAGATATGGGATTGCTTAAACAGATTTTCTTCAATGCTACAACAGAGGCAAACACATAAATCATTTACACCACTGAATCTGATACTAAATCCCAACACAATCAATCAATCACCCACTAAAACAATTGTGACTGGGTTCGTTTTAGAATTTTAGGTTATCAGTAAAGAAACCAATGATTTCTTCAGAGTTCTACATTTCAAACGTTGAAGTGGAGTGATGGTTGATCTACACTGTTTGGAGGACCACAGGACAATGTAACACATTAATTCTGTTGTTTGTTTTATTCCCAGTAATTAACAGGCCGACCTAGGGCTTAAGAAACAAAGGTCTTTCAATACTGTAGGCAAGTGCCTACCTTGGAAAACATGTAAGCCACTAAGTTCTGCAACAGAAGTTTTTTGCCCACCCCTGATTGTCAATTGGTGTGATAGAACAGAAATAATCTTTAAAGGGTCTTGAACTAAAGAAAAAAAATAATCCAGATATTTTTCATTACAGATGCGAGGCGGAAAGAAACACATCCGTACACTGCTGGTGGACAGGGTACAGTTACAGAATGAGGTGAGTATTGACAGTTTAGATTGTCAATTGTATTATGGGTTTCAGCATATTTCTTGTCTATTTCAACCTTGTACACTTGAGCAGAAAGCCTAAGCAAAGATTGCAGACCCAGATGAGATGGCTCATAAGGCGGGGTCTCATCAGGATCAAAAATGTTTGCCATCCTGTTAATGATTCGACTAAACCCCTCTTAACAAAAATGGACCTTCATGCGAACTGAAAAAATTATTTGTCTTGATCGCGAAGGAAGTAAGAACGAGGATTGTGGCCACGTGAAATCGATTTAAGTCCCCCAGTGGAATTTGTTTCCGCTGACCATTCCAAGGCGGTTTATTTTTGTTATGGTTTGTCTTTGGGTGTTTGTGTCATTTATATTATTTTATTTTGGATAGCCTATTGGCCATTTTGTGGGAAAGTAACTGTCCTTTTGGCTTTCCCCTATTGGTATTTCCATTAGGGTCTGTTTTTTCATGTTTGTGTGTCTTTCCCTTTGATGTCTCTGATGGGAGCTGTGGGTTAATTGTATCGATTCCTGATCATTGCCTCTACTTCTGTTTTGTCCAAATTTAAAGATGGAAGAGTCCACTTCAGATACTCAGGGGTGAAAGGTTTGTAACACATCTAGGCCCAGTTGTTCAAAACATAGTTAGATTAATGAGCTCTTTAGCGGTCAAAACGTTAACTGTAGCGCTAGCAAGTACAGTATCTCACTCTGCGGTATTTTCGCTGAAAATAAATGAGAAGCTTTTGCAGTGAAAAAACTGCTCACATTTTTTTTTTTCCTTGCAAAAATGTTTACATATTTGTCATACTGTAATGATCCTAAGTACTAGGACAGATGGGCCTAAGCAAACAAGTGCAGACCCAGGATCAGTCTGATGAGGGTCTACACTGTTAGCCATTCTGTCTGCACCTTTTGGACTCCTTGCTGGCTTGTGAAACAAATTTGTTAAATATTTTAGGAGAATTATCGCCAGTCCTCAAGGTGGCTGAATTTTTAGGATTTTTATTGTACTAAATGAGTATGTTAACTAAGGCCTTTGTTAGATTTGAACAACCAGACCCTGTTCACTGGCTGAAAACTACACACTGCAAAAACTGACTTCGAGCTAACCTATTTATAGGAAGTAGAGCTGGCCCCAGTAGCTCAGTTGGATACGGGTGTGACTGTGATCAAGAGATAGCGAGTTTGATGCCTGCCCGGTTAACAGCATTCTGTTGTTGAGATTGATCATGAAATCTTTACTAAACTCCGTTCAGAAAATCTGAATCATCGATTTTTTCGTTTCTCGTTTTTAATACTCATTTTAGCCCATACATCACTATGGGAAAGTTTTACACCTCATCCGCCGCCGATTTCTCCAGCAAGTCGTATGCCACCGCGACAGCCAGGAAAGGCTGTGATTATTTGGAGAAAATTGCAAAATCTAAATTTTCTTTCATAGACTAAGACATTCTGACAGGTTCGACGCACCCTTTTAAACCATATATAGAAGTGGTTACTGCTCTTGTAAATTACAAGGGTGTCCTCGTATTTGCACAATCACTTCATGGAAAATCATTAGCTGTGACACCACACATGATATCGCTATATATATCTTTTTGACCACTGTTGACAGCACATCATGATAGTGGCTCCCCGTTCCTAGTGAGCCTCTATCTAGCCATTCGAATATAAGGTGTGTCGAAATTGCATACCTGTTTATAAAGTGCAACACATGGATTTGAATATTTATTATTTTACCTGACAGTCATCATCAAACGGACTTAGTCTGTGCTCTCATTTCTTTGTTTTGCAACTTTCTCCAAATAATCACAGCCTTTCCTGACTTCGCAGAGGCATGCAACTTGCTGGAGAAGTCGGCAGAGGGTCAGGTCTAAAACTTTCCCATAGTGTTGTATGGGCTAAAATGAGTATTAAAAGGAAGAAACGAAAAAATCGATGATTCAGATTTTCTGAACGGAGTTTACAGTTGTTCTCTCCCTTCTGATGATTTAAGAAGGGCAGTTGTCAGTTTCTTGTGAAAGAATGTGTGTGGCACTGGTTAACTGCTTACGTATAAGCCTAGGCAGAAAACTTGTGGTTAGGTAAACTGACTGGCTAGAAATGACCTAAATCATGTTCACTGGACCATTCAACTCCAAACATAGCAAGTAGAGTCTGCTAATAGGGTGCATTTGCAGTTTAACTCCTATCCTGCTGTTCACGACAACCCTTTTCTTTGGAAACAGTGTAGATCCAGATCAGATGGCTCATGAAGAAGCCATCTGATCAGGATCTAAACTGTTTGACATTCAATTTATGAATTTGTAGGAATAAACTACTCAAGTAATCTGATTGGTTCAAAGTCAGAAATGGGTGTCGCTAAACTGAATATTCAGCAAGAGAAGGGTTAAAGTTATCTGATATATTCTATTTATTGTAAATTTTATGAGAATTCCTGTCCTTTAAGCAAAAAATATAAAACCTGATCAAACATTGCATTCTGTGGTGTGTGGTCTGGATCTAAACTGTTTGCCATATCCCATTTTGGGATCCTTAGCATAAATGGGTACTGTTTCATCACAAAAATCATATGAGCCAGTCCATAAGAAAAGGGATCTTATCACATAGATCACCAGCAAAGGTTGACACAAGCCTGCGCATGTACACAGTCTGCCCAGGGCCTTGGCTGCTTCCAGATACAAGTATGTGGTAGAGACTTTGAGGGAGCGTCTTACAAAAAGTGATGCATCTAGCCCTATTAGTTGCCTGTACAGTTTCATTTAAGGGGAATGGGAATGCATAGCACATTTTCCACCATTTTTCAAAGGGAGACAAGTTTTCGGACTGCCTGTTCGCTTTTCTATAAACCCTGTCTCACTGAAAAAAGGGCCTACTCTTCAAGGAAATAATTTGCTCCTCATGAGCAAATTTTTACCTTAAAGAGTTGACCCCTATTGACATGGGAGGCAAAAATACTTTTGCAGGAGTTGCCTCCCCTGAAGATGTTTTGATTACCCTAAAAACAAGGTCTCTTCAACATGTCTGTGATCAACAAAGACTCTGCTGAGACTGCATAAATGCAGGCTTGTTTCAGCGTTAACTGTTCGCCTTTGCGCTACAATAATGACACTTTTCTCAGCAATTGTTTTTGCCAACATTCCTTAATGCTTTGAGCTCCAAACCAAGGTAGCAGATGATACTTTCAGATATTCTTCCTTTTTGGTAGAGAATAATGTGAATCAACTGCTAGTAGAAAATTATACATGCACTTCAAGTCTTATTCTCTTAGAAAAACAATGAAAACCTTCAGTAGCATGCCTTCTGCTATATACAGTACAACTTCGATGGCTGGAACACCGATGGCTTGTTTACCATGGATGTGTCGAACCCATTCTTGAGCCCCTAGAGAAATCCTCCACATAAGAAATAGTGGGGGTAATTATGGAGATTTTAGTCTTTTATCTTGCAAATGTATGCTGTGTGTGCTCATTAGAATCGCCTCGATGAGGCAATTCTAATGAGTACACACAGCATACATTTTCATTATAGAACACCGAAAAGATGTTTAAAAAGTATTTCTTATGCCTCCTGTCAGTTACCCTCGGTGGCTCGAACAACCCCTGTCTCGAACAGATTTTTGAGGTCCCAAAGGTGTTCAAGCCATTGAAGTTCAACTTTAGCATCTCATCTGGACATTTGCTTGGTTTATAATTCCTACTCCTCATCCTTTGGTAGATTTTGAGTGATTTGATTGGTTGAAATAAAAGTTTTATACTTCAATAAATTCTATCAGCAAGACAGTAAAGAGCATTTTCACACAGTGACAGGTAGTAATGCAATGTTATGTCAAAGAGCATGTTAAGAGCCCACGCATTACGCCATTGTATATGAAGTAACGTCAACAGCGTTCAATTAAAGGTTTTGAAATAATTGAAAATGTAAATGTTAGAAGTCAAATAAACTGAATTTAAAGACAATGTTTTTTTCGCTTTTTAAGATAGCAGCTTCTAATTGAATAATCCTGGCCATTTGGTAAGTTCATTCTTATGCTTTCAAAAGAATTACTCAAAATAACCATTTTGGTGGCATTTTTGGATTTTGTTGATATGTAAACTCGGGCAAATCACTCACAAACATAGCATAAAGCCCTTCAGTTTATGAGCAATTTACTGGAGCTTACACATAAATGAAAATCCACAAAAATGAAATTCATTCCTATAATAAAGTTTTTAGCTCACCTGTCACGTAGTGACAAGATGAGCTTCTGTGATCACTTTTTGTCCGTCGTCCGTTGTGCGTGCGTCCGTAAACTTTTTCTTCAAACGACATCTCCTCCAAAACCACTGATCGGATTTCGACCAAACTTCACAGGAATGATCCTTAGATGGTCCCTTTTCAAAGTTGTTCAAATGGTTTCGGTTCTTTTGCACATCAAGGTCACAGGAGCCAAAAATAGATTTTTTTCTAATGAAAACTTAAAAAATCTTCTCCTGAAACCGCAAGGCCCAGGTCTTTGATATTTGTTGTGAAGCTTCATCTAGTTGACCTCTACCAAGATTGTTCAAATTATAGCCCTGGGACCAAAACTACCCCAGGGCCGAGGCCTACCAGTTTTACATAGACTTATATGGGGAAAATCTTTAAAAATCTTTTACTCTGAAACCAGAAGGCCCAGGTCTTTGATATTTTGTATGAAGCTTCATCTAGTGGACCTCTACCAAGATTGTTACAAATATAGTCCTGGGGCCAAAAATTCCATGCGCCGGGGTCAACTGGTTTCACGTAGGCATATAAAACCAGAAGGCCCAGGTCTTTGATATTTGGGATGAAGCTTCATCTAGTGGACCTCTACCAAGATTGTTCAAAATATAGTCTCCGGTGCAAAAATGCCCCCGCGCTGGGGCCTATTGGTTTCACATAGACGTATATAGGAAAAACCTTTAAAAATCTTCTTGTCTGAAACCAGAAGGCCCAGGTCTTTAATAGTTGGCATGAAGCTCCATCTAATGGACCTCTACTAAGATTGTTCAAAATATAGTCCTGAGGCCGAAAATGCCCCTGCGCCGGGCCCAACTGGTTACACAGGATTGTTCAAATAATAGCCTTGGGGCCAAAAATGTCCCTGCACCAGGACCCACTAGTTTTACATGACTTATATAATAAAAACCTTGTCTGAAACCAGAAGGCCCAGTTCTTTGATGTTTGGTGTGAAGCTTCATCTAGTGGACCTCCACTGAGATTGTTCAAATTTTAGCCCTGGGGCCAAACCACTAGTTTTACATGGGCTTATATAGAGAAAACCTTTAAAAATCTTCTTGTCGGAAACCAGAAGGCCCAGGTCTTTGATATTTGGTATGAAGCTTCATCTAATGGACCTCTACCAAGATTGTTGGGACCCACTTGTTTTACATAGGCTTATATAGGAAGAACCTTTAAAAATCCTCTTGCCTGAAACCAGAAGGCCCAGGTCTTTGATATTTTGTGTGAAGCTTCATCTCGTGGACCTCTATTGAGATTATTCAAATTATAGCCCTGGCACCAAAAATGTCCCTGTGCCAGGGCCCACTGGGTTAACATAGGCTTATATAGGGAAGACCTTTAAAAATCTTTTCTGAAACCAGAAGGCCCAGGTCTTTGATATTTGGTATGAAGCTTCATCTAGTGTAGGGTGTCAAGTTACCTATATTTACCTATATTTTCCTATATTTCAGATCATTACCTATAATAACCTATAAAATCCTATATTTTACCAAAATACCTATAAATACCTATAATTTGGAATTTTGGGTAAGCAAGGAATACAAAGTTTGTAAAAAATATTTTACAGTTGATTTTTTCTATAATATTTGAGCTTAATAGGCTGTTTTCTTTTAGGAATTTGTATTCCCTTCAGGTGTAGTGACCCAGTCAAGCCCAGCTTTTGGAAAGCTTTAGCTAGTGGAAGTTCTGCTATTTTTAGCTCACCTGAGCCAAAGGCTCAGCGTGAGTTACGAGGGTAGGCTGAAAAGTTCTGAGCCTGACCAAGATCCAATGGTTTGTCCATGCTGAAAGTGCCTTATTTTTCAACATAGTCTCCCTTCCTGTCCACACACTTCCTCAAGCGATGCTGGAGTCCTTGGATCCCAGGGGTATAGAAGGTCTCATCTTGATCCCTGAAAAACTCCTCCACAGCAGCTATCACTTCCTCGTCTGACTGATAATGCTGCCCAGCCAAGTGCTTTTTCATGTTTGGAAACAGGAAATACATGTAATCTGATGAAGCTAGATCTGGTGAATACGGAGGGTGATCGACAAGTGTGAAGCCACAGTCATGCACAGCAGCCATTGTGACAACCGATTTATGAGCAGGCACATTGTCCTGATGGAACAAGACCCCTTTTGTCAATTTTCCGGGCGTTTAGCCTTAATTGCTTTTCGCAATTGTTTTAACAGATCTGCATAATACTCCCCATCAATTGTTCTGCCATTTTGAAGGTAATCTATGAATATTATTCCCTTGGCATACCAGAACACTCATGCCATCACCTTCCCTGCAGAGGAGACGACCTTTGCCTTCTATGGAGGGGGTGAGACAGGGTGCTTCCATTGCATGGATTGTCTTTTGGTCTCTGGCTCAAAGTGATGAACCCAACACTCATCCTGAGTGACAAAACCGCCAAGAAAACCATCTTGGTCTTCTTCAAAAATAGCCAAGTTGGCTTGTGACAGGTTCAGTCTGGTCAACTTTTGGTCAGGCGTCAAAAGCTGTGGCACCCATCAGGCGGAAACCTTTGACATTCCTAATTCACTGTGTAGAATGTTCTCTACTCGTTCACGGGAGAAGCCAACAGTGTTAGCTAACTGATTCACAGTTAAACGCCTGTCATCCATCACGGCCCTGTGCACTTGGCTGATGGTTTCCTCAGTTGTTGCAGTTGTGGGTCATCCACTCCGGTCATCATCTTCCAGGCTGTTCTTGCCCATCTTAAAATTTGCTGCCCACCTTTTCACGGTTGCATAGTAAGGAGCATCATCCCCTAATGTAGCAACCATATCGGCATGAATGTCCTTAGGAGCTAACCCCTTTTTTATGGAGGTACTTGATGACACCACAATGCCAGATTTTGTCCATTTTCTCAAAAACGTGCTAGTATCAGTTTTCAAAGTCTAGAATTTCTACGTTATTGCTGGTAAACTTGAACTCGTCAAATCAAGTAATAAAGGTTTGGATTTAATGAATACAAAATTTCATGGCTGTTCGATGCCTGCATCTTGGTCAGGTTCAGAACTTTTCAGCCTACCCTCGTATTGTGATCACTCACCATCCGTCGTTGTCCGTCCATCTGTCCTTCAGTTCACAATTTCTTTAAACAACATCTCCTCCTAAACCACTCAACAGATTTTGACAAAACTTGGCAGAAATAATCCTTGGGTGGTCCTCTCAGAATTAGTGCCATGCAAAACTCTGGTTGCCTTGGCAACAAAAAAGGGAAAATTATATCGTCAAAACATCTAAATGATCTTGTATGAAACCAGAAGGCCCAGGCCTTTGATATTTGGTATGAAACTTCATCTAGTTGACCTCTAACAAGATTGTTCAAATGATAGCCCTGGGGCCAAAAATGCCCCCACACACCCAAACACACACCCACACACACACCCCAGGGCCCACTGGTTTTACATAGGCATATATAGGGAAAACCTTTAAAAAATTTCTTGTGTGAAACCAGAAGGCACAGGTCTTTGATATTTGGTATGATGCTTCATCTAGTGAACCTCCAGCAAGATTGCTCATGGAAAATCTTTAAAAATCTTCTTGTCTGATGATGATGATGATGATTTCATTCTTCTTGTCTGAAACCAGAAGGCCCAGGTATGAAGCTTCATCTAGTGGACCTCTACCAAGATTGTTCAAATTATAGCCCTGGGGCCAAAAATGCCCCTGCACCAGGGCTTAATGGTTTTAAATAGGCTTATATGGAGAAAACCTTGAAAATTTTCTTGTTTGAAACCAGAAGGCCCAGGTCTTTGATATTTGGTATGAAGCTTCATCTAGTGGACCTCTACTAAGACTGCTCAAATTATAGCCCTGGGGCCAGAATAATGCCCCCACGCCAGGGCCTACTGGTTTTACATTGGCTTATGTAGAAAAACCTTTAAAAATCTTCTTGTCTGAAACCAGAAGGCCCAGGTCTTTGATATTTGGTATTAAGCTTCATCTAGTGGATCTCTAACCAAGATTGTTAAAATTATAGCCCTGTGGCCAAAAATGCCCCCACACCAGGGCCTACTGGTTTTACATAGGCTTATATAGGGAAAACCTTTAAAAAAATCTTCTTGCCTGAAACCAGAAGGCCCAGGTCTTTGATATTTTTACGAAGCTTCATCTTGTGGACCTCTACCAAGATTGTTCAAATTATTGCCCTGGGACCAATAATGCCCCCTCACCAGGGCCTTCTGGTTTTACTTAGGCTATAAATATAGGGAAAACCTTTAAAAAATCTTCTTGTCTGAAACCAGAAGGTCCAGGTCTTTGGTCTGAAGCTTCATCTAGTGGACATCTACCAAGATTGTTCAAATTATAGCCCTTGGGCCCAAAATGCCTCCGCGACGAGGCCACTGATTTTACATAGCCTTATATAGGGAAAACCTTTTAGAATCTTCATGACTGAAACAGAAGGCCAAGGACTTTGATATTTAGCATGAAGCTTCATCAAATGGACCTCTAGGAAGCTTGTTCAGATAATAGCGCTCAGGCCAAAAATGGCCCAGCCCCAGGGCCCACATTTTATATAGGCTTATATAGGGAAAACCTTTAAAAATCTTCTTGTCTGAAACCAGAATATTAAAGATTTTTTCCTCGATTATAACCAGCTGTCCACCTTATCTATTTCTATATGTTGTATCATTAATAAAAGAGAGAGCTGATAGGTGGTGGACAAATCTGGCTTGTTTTCTTCAGTGTAGGCAACCTATAATATCCTATATTTCTGGCCGCTAGATACCTATTTTTCTGGACCTTACCTATATTTTTGCCTCCTAATATCACTTGATGCCCTGCTAGTGGATCGCTACCAAGTTTGTTCAAATTATAGCCCTTTGGCCAAGAATGTACTAGAGACACTGATTCTCAGGTGAGTGATTCAGGGCCCTCTGGGCTCTCTTGTTGTATTTGTTACCGAAAGTTTTTATGTTTAATTTTTCAGCTGCGGTGCCTCAACAAGACCAAGCGAGCATTTACCCAGCAGCATAGAGATCTCCTAGAGGACTTGTTCACATTGTCAATCAGTAGATATAGTGAGGTAATACACTCAATGTGAGAATCCAAAGACTTGGGTCCAGTTGTTCCGTTCAAAGCTTCGTTATCTTAACAAACTTATCAGGGGTCGAATTGTTAACAAAAAAATGTTCTAGCGAGTGCAAAATATAATACTTCTGGGGCCAGTTGTTCAAAACTAACGATGTCGTTAGTTAACGTATCGTTAAAACTTTGATCATTTATTATAGCAAATATGCTAAGATTTTTGCTGAAAAAATGTGAGCAGCTTTTGCTTCTGCAAAAGCTGCTCACATTTTTTTCAGCAAAAATACCAAAGTTTTAGATATTGTACTTGCTAGAACAGTTAACAATATGACCACTAACAAGCTCGTTAAGCTAACGATGCTTTGAACAACTGGGCCCTGGTGTTTTAGCGGGAAAATTGTGAGTAGCTTTTGCACTTGCAAAGGCTGCTCACATTTTTTGAGCAAAAATATAAGTATAACATAAAAATCCAAAACATTTGGACACCTTGAGGACTTGCTGTAATTCCCCTAAAATTTTAACATATTTATTACATGATCCAGCAAGGAGTCCAAAAAGTGTGGATCGGCCCCCGCCCATAGGGGCTTGAAGAAATATATGGGCTGCATGATGCTTCCACGCAGAGCTGAATCCGGCCCGCACACTAGTACTGGTAAACCACTTAGAGGATCTAAGCCTGTCCAGGAACTGCGGTGCGAGGCGGACCGTCCATGCTAATAAACCCTATCGGTTTCATTGGGCAACGGGCTCATCGGAGTCTAACTGTTGGTTTTCTTTTGCTCCAGCATTTCAGTGGTTTCTTGCTGTCGACTCCTCACCGTTGTCTCACCTCTGTGGTCCTTTGATTTTTGTGTTCACGGAGATGTTGCACTGATGAGTTAGCAGGCCCTCATGCGGACTGAACAAATTATTTGTCTAAATCGCGACGGAAGTAAGGGCGAGGATTGTGGTCACATAAAATCGATTTAAGCCCCCCAGTGGAAGTCTTCCACTGACCGTTCCAAGGCGGCTCTTCTGTGGCGAGTTATTTATGTTGTTGTTTGTTACTTACTGTGTGTATCACTTGTGTCTTTTAATTTTGGATGGCCATATGGCCATTTTGTGGGAAAGTAACTGTCCTTATGGCCTTCCTTTGTTTAGGTTTCCATTATGGTCTGGTCGCTTAATGTTTGTATTTCTTTCCCTTTGGTGTCTTTTATGGGTGGAGTAAGTTAATTGTATCAATTCCTGATCTTTGTTTTACTTCTACTTTGAGATGTCATTTCCTCTCAATGTCGGGTAAAAGTCCCACAAAATTGGAAGCAACGTCTCCAAAATGACCTTTACAGTGTTGACGGTGGCGTTAAACCTCAAATCAAGCAAACAAAAGTGCAGATGGAATGGCAAACAGTGTAGACCCAGATCAGACTGCTCCTCCAGGCTTATACGTAAGCGGTTAACCAATACAGTGCACATTTTTTTTTTTCGCCAGAAAGTGACAACTAACCTTCTTGAATCAGCAGAAGGGAGAGAATGACCGTAGAAAAGATTTCATAATCAATCTCCACGAAAGAAAGTTGCCGACCCCGGTAGGGATCGAACCCGCGTCCTCCTGATCACCATTCAGACGCGCATCCGACTTAGCTACCGAGGCCAAAAAATAAATAAATATATATATAAACATGTTAACAAATATAAGATTATCCCCCATCATCACCATGTTTGACGAAACCGAGGAATGATTTTTTTTGGGGTTTTACGGCCCCATCCACCTTTCCATCCAATTAATAAGGATATTTAGGTATCATGATCTTATTGAAATTAATTTAAAAAGTATTTTAGTGGTGTGGAATTATTTCGGATAATAAAAAAGCCTATAGATGATCAAAAGAGAAGAAAGGTAGAAAAAAAAAAAGAGCCTGCTCTAAAGCATGCTGCAATGCAATTAGAATTATACATTGAAATAAAAGAGGGGAATTTTCAAATGTATCTTCCATTCTTCTTAAATGGACATATAGATTTTCTATTTAGTGACGTTATAATATATAATAAATATATATATATATATTATAGGTTCAAATATTCGTGGCTCCCTATCAAAATAGTCAAATCAGCAAATAATAAAAAAAAAACCCTCATCGGGCATCCAATCCGATCACCTATTTAAGTGGAAGCCCCGTGAAAAGCAAAGTCAGGCCGAAGTGTCTAGGTATATTGGGCCGACGTGTCTAGGGGCCGAGGTGTCCAGGGGCCGACCCGTCTAGGGTTTCAATTTTATGTGGGGCCGAGGTGTCTAGGGGCCGAAGTGTCTAGGGGCCGAGGTGGTTTTGGGGCCGAAGTGTCCTGTTACCGGCGGGTTCATACATAAGTGGTTAACCAGTATGTTGCACATTCTTCTGCCAAACTGACAAGTGCCCTTATTTAATCAGGGGAAGGGAGAGAATGAATGTCAAAAAATGATTTCATGATCAAGTGCCAAGCACCAAGAAAGAATGTTACTGGCCCATCAGGTATCAAACCTTTAACCTCCTGATCCTCAGTCAGACATGCAGCCAGCTGAGCTACTGAGACCTGCACTTACGAATGTAACACATCTGATTGGATAATGTCAAATATTTGCCACAGTATGTATATTGTGCGATATGCTGTTGCAAACTTGATATCATAATACAAGTTCACTTTTTGTTGGCTAGTCTTTGGTAGTGTTAGCAAAACAAATGAATAAATCCATTAAAATGGGGATAATTATATTTAATATTATCATTTAGGGAAGAAAACCTATGGTTTTATTGTCATAAATTGCGTTTTACAGCAATTTTGGCTGATTCAATTCGAAGTTTTGTATTTCATTGTTTGATACCTTGCAGGTTCGTAAGAAGGCTCAGGGAGCACTATTCCAACACTTCCACTACTATCCCTATTCCTACCGTGCCCTACTCTCACAACTGGTAGAGAAACTCAGAAATAAGGAAATACCAGAACATCAGTTTCAGGTAAGACACAGGCACACCTGCATGTGTGCACACACATTTATGTTCACACACATGTACACACAGGAATGCTCAGACACATGCATACACCAGTTTCTGGTAAGACACATGCACACCTTCATGTGTGCACACACATGTATGTTCACACAGGAATGCAAAGACACATGCATACACCAGTTTCAGGTAAGACGTGTGTACATACATGTATGTTCACACACATGTACACACAGGAATACACAGACACATGCATACACCAGTTTCAGGTAAGACGCATGCACACCTTCATGTCTGCACACACATGTATGTTCACACACATGTACACACAGGAATGCACAGACACATGCATACGCAGACAAACACATCTTCACTGGTACAGGGTTTGAAATGTAAGTCGCTTGAGCCACATGTGAGATGCCAAGTTCAGCAACAGAAGGTCAGGTGGTTTTTCTCCAGGTACTCCGGTTTTCATCCACTAAAGATTAACAATTGGCGTGAAATAATCTTGGATTGGCAGTAAAATCAAAAGCAAAAAAAACAAACAAAAAAAAACAGGATAGTCTACGTAAAGACACTTTATGGAGAATTTATACACCTTCAGGGGAGGCAAGTCTTTGAAAAAATATTTTTTTTTTATCAACAGGGCTCAACTCTGTTTGGCCCGACAGGCTCAGCAAAAAAGGCACGATGTTGAGTCAGTCTGAAAGACAAATATTAATAAACATTATGGAAGATCAAGGCCTGGAACAAATTGTTAACTGCCCCACTCGTGATAAGAACAAATTGGATCTGATTCTTACAACTTTGCCAGGACAGGTTGAAGACATTGTCTCCAAACAAACTAAGTGATCATGATATTGTTTCCAGATATTTAAAAATACACATTCCACCAATAAAGAAACTTTGGAGGAAGGTGTACTTATATCAGAAAGGTGACTATGAAACTATGAGGAAGGATGCACGCAGATTTGCAAAGGAGAAATACTTTAATGGTCATTCTGATGCTCGGTCTGTCCAGGAGAACTTTGATTTGATAACTTCTTTCATCCATACTTCGGCTGAAAATCATATTCCCTCAAAATCTAGTAGATCTGTATCTTCGATTCCCTGGATCACACCAGAGATAAGAAGAAAAATTCGCAGAAGAAATAAGATTCTCTCAGATGGATAGATTCTTTCCTTTGCTACAGAAAACAGTGTGTTGTTGTTAATGGTGAATCTTCAGAGTGGGCACCAGTTTTGTCTGGAGTCCCACAAGGGACTGTTCTTGGTCCACTGTTATTCTCCCTATACATCAATGATATACTACTCAAAGTTTGATAGGGATCACTTTTTTAATGCAAAATAATTTTTGGATGAATTAATCAGCTGAATCCAAATTTGATAAATAATGATAGAAAACGTATCCTTCACAAAACCTAGTGATTTATTTTGTCAACTGGTACTGCATTCAAGCGTGACAACAGCAAACGTCTTGGCACCCCCAAAATTTGCCGTAACACGAAGGGATTTGGACAACTGATTTTTCACAAATTTCCAAATTTGTTTAGACAAACGTGCTTAATAGCGTGTATGGCGTACAAGGGCATCAATTACAGTACGACATCGCTTGCGCATGCTCGTAATCCGAGTCTGTATCCGGTTTGGTGAAATCAGCTTTCATTCAGCAACCAATGCATCTTTGAGCTCCTGTAAAGTCCTCGGATTCACAGGTCGGGCTGAAACAGCACTCTGTAGCATGTCCCACGCATGCTCAATCGGATTTAAGTGCGGTGACCGAGCAGGCCAGTCCATACGAACGATTGTCTCACGTTCCAGGTAGGAATCAGTGACGTTGGCAGGGTTGGGACGGGCATTATCATCCATCAGAATAACGTCCGGGCCAATAGCATCTGCATATGGTCTCACAAACTCATCAAGAATCTCATTACAGTACCTCACTGCCATTAACGTTCCGTTTTCAACGACGTACAAGTCAGGTTTACCGTTCACGCTTACCCAGCCCAAACCATGACTGACCCCTTTCCATAGCGATCATGCTCTGCCACATTCAAGTCATCGAATCGCTGTTTAGACATTCGCCACACTAATTGACGTTTATAAGTGAAGTCTAGACAGAATCTGGACCCCTCAGTAAACAGTACTGGCGTCAAGTCACGAACCGTCCACTTGACGTGAGTTCTGACAAAGTCTAACCGGTCTAGCACGTGCTGTCTCGTCAATGGGACACGTACAGCAGGCCTCATGGCATTAAGTCCGAACTCGTGCAGTCCGTTTCTGACAGTTTGTGTAGAAATTTGTACTCCAGTTCCGTTCATAAGCTCGTTATGCAAACGCGTAGCGTTCAGGAACCGTTGACGTCGAGACTGAATCAACAAGAAACGGCCCTGACGTTGAGTTATAGCCCTTTCTCGATCCCGCCGCGGCTGTGTGAAGGATTTCCGTGGGTAAGATGCCGACTCCACATTCGTGAAACCACGCTCTGAGACACATTCAGAATCCCAGCAACACGACGTTGAGAGACGCAAGATTCCAACATTCGGACGCAACGATTCATTTCTTCGGGGCTCAGATGGTTTCTTAATTGTCCCCCTAGGCATTTTAGTGTTTCACAAATCAAATGAAGTCCTTTTTACACTTGGTAAAGGAACACTGACAAGTTTGATTGGTCTGTTGGAAAGCAGTGCTACGCAAGATTTTGGGGGTGCATGAATTCATTTGCGAATTGTGAGAAGTGTACACTTTTATGAGTACTGAACTGCACACAAGTTTCTGCTTAAGTTATTTATCAATATACCGAGTACAAATTCTGTCAAGAACTTATAAATTTTCTGTGCAAAATTTGGTACATAAAAAGTGATCCCTATCAAACTTTGAGTAGTATATTTCCATTGGCATTGAATCAGAAATAAGACTGTTCGCAGACCACTGTGTTTGCTACCGGGAAATTAGAGATACAGAGGACTTCAGAATGATATACAGTAAAACCTGTCTTAGTGGCCACCTCTATTAAGCAAGCAACCTGTCTTAAGCAAACAGGCCTTCAGTTCCCCAAAAAGGTGATTGTGTTCAATTTCACCTGTATTAAGCAAGCACCTATCTTAAGCAAGCACATTTTGGTCATCCCTTAGGTGCTTGCTTAATACAGGTTGGACTGTACATAGATTAGGATGTTGGCACACAAATGGGGCATGAGATTTCAGCCCGTTAAATGCAACAGTATGCAGATAACTAGGAAGAGAACAAATAAAATTGAGGCTTCTTACACCTTAGAGGGAACTGTCCTCGAGAACGTGGATTCCATTAAATACAGTCAAACCTCGATAATTGGAAGTGATAGGGACCGCCAGATTGTCTTCGAATTATCGGGAGTTCGAATTTTCGAAATCGGTAGTTTTCGGAAATGTTTGGAAGTTTCTTTTGGTATAATATTTGACTGCATTTTGTCCATGTGCAAGAACACAGACTTTCTATATAAGAGCAAAGTACCTCATCTAAAAGGAAACAAAACAACATGAACCATTTAACATCCCACAACAATTGTGTAATGTAAAACAATAAATCTCTAACAGACGAACTATTGTACCAGTAAAAAGGCGGGATAGAAATGGCTCACGGGAGTAGTCAGCAACAATCTAGATCAGAATGCAATAAGCATACAGTTGAAGTCTGTTCTGGCAAACCACATGTTTCTAGTCACTCGTCTACTGCATTTTTATTTTCTATTTTCACTTTCAACTGTCTTTAAACTCTCTGAAAATTGTCTACTTTCAGTTTCCTAAAAATCACATATGCTCTAATGCTTTGAACAGAAGGTCTCAGATTAAAGTCACTTTGTTTAAAATATCAAACCGGATAATCTTCTTAATGATGCTCATTACCAATTACCGTTATATCAATTAAGATAGGTCTCTATTACCTGTATACACAATAAACGTGTGAAATCAGTCGGGTGTGAATAAGCTCAAAGAAAACATGCTCTTCAAGCATGAATAATGTGCTTGACATATTTTGACTTCGAATTTGGAGATGGATTTTAATAGGAATTTCTTTGATGGGGACCGACAATTTTATTCGAAAAATCGAATTTTTCGAATAATCGAAATTCGAAAAATCGGTAATATTTTTACATAAAATAATAGCAAAAAAGATCGGGACCGACACACACTTTCGAAAAATCCAGTAGTTTCGAAAAATCGGCGTTCGAATCACCAAGATTCTACTGTACCTTGGGGTGACACTCACGGAATACACATGATAGCAATATGTGTACAAAGGCAAATAGAATGCTTGGTTTCCTGAGGCGAAATCTTCATCAGTGTCCTCAGGATGAAAAAGAGGATCATATAAAGGAATTGTTTGCCCAATCTTGGAATATGGTAGTTGTATCTGGGACCCCAGCGGAGTGGTCCTTAATGAAGAAATTGAAAAAGTTCAGAATAGAGCTGCTAGATTTGTAACAAGCAATTACTGCTTTGAAACTGGGAGTATGACTGGAATACTAGGAAAATTAAGATGGGAGGCTCTCAAGAAAAGGAGAAAAGACAGTAGGCTCATACTTTTATACAAAGGTCAAAGGGTGCTGCCAGCATCCTAACAGATACCTTGTTCCACCAGCTAGGCACTGTACAAATCATCATTCATTGGCGTTTCAGAACCTTGTTGCAAGAACTGACATTTATAAGGAATCATTCTTCCCTCAAACCATTAGAGATTGGAATGCCCTTCCCGATTTGATTATTTCAATGCCTGAAGGTGCTGAGGATTGTGTAGCTAAGTTTACCTCTTTGGTGAGAGCTAGGGACTAACTTCCCATCACAGGTCCTGGTGTATGAATGTAATTTATAGTGTCACCGGTAACAATCCTGATTCTGAACTCATTAAAGAGCAAATTCTTTCCTTTACGCATAGACCGATTTTTCAGAGTGGTCCTATTTATAGAAAAGCAAACACAATTTCTAGTTTCCTCACATTTTGTTACATGTGATATAATCTTTATTTCAGGGTTCCTTGTTTGTGTTGCTAGGCAATGGTAGACGTAGCATAGCGATGAAGAGAAGTTTTGAGGTGTCCACACTGATATGGCCGGCCATTGTACAGTGTCAACATTCTGAGAAACCAACCATACTGAAAGTGATTGATGATATTGTCAGTAAGATAGTGAAGAATGTGGAGTCAGCAGCAATAGAAATTAAGGTACAAAATTGGTATTTTACATACAGTGTTCATGTATTATTTAATTTAACACGTTGAGGAAAAGGCGTAAAATGCTTGGCTCTTCGCCGAACATTTTACGCCTTTTCCTCAACGAGTTTAATAAATTCAATAATACATAAGCATAAATGTAGGATTTACATACAGGATCTTACATGTGTGCTCATGTATTATTGAATTTATTAAACGAGTTGAGGAAAAGGTGTAAAATGTGAGGCTTTGCCGAGCATTTTATGCCTTTTCTTCAACAAGTTTAATTGTTGATATAGAGGATGAGTGTCCATTATTGAATTTATTAAACAAGTTGAGGAAAAAGGATAAAATGGGAGGCTTTGCCGAGCATTTTATGCCTTTTCTCCAGCCAGTTTAATATATTGTTGCCATAGAGGATCTTCTTACATGAGGGTTCATGTATTATTCAATTTTTAAAGGGGTTGAGAAAAAGGGATAAAATTTGAGGCTTTGCAGAGCATTTTATGCCTTTTCTTCAACGGGTTTAATAAATTGTTGATATAGAGGATCTTACATGAGTGCTCATATATTATTGAATTTATTAAACAAGTTGAGGAAAAGGTGTAAAATGTGAGGCTTTGCCGAGCATTTTATGCCTTTTCTTCAACAAGTTGAATTATTTGTTGATATAGAGGATGAGTGTCCATTATTGAATTTATTAAACAAGTTGAGGAAAAAGGATAAGATGAGAGGCTTTGCCGAGCATTTTATGCCTTTTCTCCAGCGAGTTTAATATATTGTTGCCATAGAGGATCTTCTTACAAGAGTGTTCATGTATAATTCAATTTTTAAAGGGGTTGAGAAAAAGGGATAAAATTTGAGGCTTTGCAGAGCATTTTATGCCTTTTCTTCAACCAGTTATAGGAAAAAGGATAAAATGTAAGGCTCTGTTGAGCATTTTATGCCTTTCCTTTAAAGAGTTTAATAGATTGTTGACATAGAGGATCTTACACGAGTGTTCATGTATTATTGCATTTATTAAACGAGTTGAGGAAAAAGGATAAAATGTGTGGCTTCGGGGAGCATGTTATGCCTTTTCCTGAACAAGTTTAATAAATTCAATGCTGAGCATGAATGAAAGATTCTGTTTATCATATGACATTTAAAACAAATTGTATTCACAATTGTTTAACAAAAATGTCAATATTCTGTCATTAGTTAATGCGACCTCATTAAGGACGTTGTACATGTAATATGCATATTTAATCCACTGATGGATTATTGAATTTATTACATTGCATGGCATTATTTTGTTCTCAGATGCGACATCATATGCCCCTTTATCGACTTAGAATTTTTGCAGCCAAGCTTTGGTACCCGCATGCGGTGCTCTTGTTACATATACTTCTCCACACGATACATGTATAGTGAACTTCCACTAAAATGCAGACTAATTCTTCTTTTACAAGCATATTTAGTTTTTGTTTTTCTGCCTTTGTGTTTTCTTCACCCAGTGAGCTCTAGTGAAAGACCACCTTTAGGGATGTTCAAAAGTGGTCTTAAAGACCACTTTTGAACATTCCAAAAGTGGTCTTAAACACCACTTTTGAACATTCCAAAAGGCAGTGGTAATAATAGTCTAAAAGGTGACCTTTGTATTGGTGGTCTTGATATAGGTATAATTTACCCTTATATAGAGGATCTTACACTCGTCGTCATTTCATATGAAATTTATGAAACGAGCCTTTGGCGAGTTTCATAAATTTATATGAAATGACCACGAGTGTAAGATTCTGTTTATCATATGACCACTTTAAATTTGATTTTATCGCCTTTAAATTTGACATTTTCCTCACAAACATGCATGGTTGACATGGACGTCGTCATGTCAACGACGTCATATGATACAAAGAATTTGCCATTATGGAGTATGATAGGTAATAGTAGGGAATAAAGGGTCTTTTCTTAGATTACGGAACCAAGACTTAGCATTCACCTAAAGACTCATTCCATTGAAATTGTTGTTATTACGGGTTTTGTTGTTAAATGGACGTCGGTATAACGAGGGTTGACTGTATATATAGAGGATCTTACACGAGTGGTCATTTCATATGATATTTATGAAACGAACCTTCGACGAGTTTCATAAATATCATATGAAATCACCACGAGTGTAAGATTCTCTTTATCATATGACTACTTTAAACTTTATTTTATCGGCTTTCAATTTGACAATTTTTCTACGAAACATGCATTGTTGTTATGGACGTCGTCATGACGTTACTTAATCCCGCCAAAGTGTTATTACATGTGTGGTCATACGATTTTTATTACACGATGTTATCCACTGATTATCAACGACGTCATATGATAAGTTTAAATATGTTACAGGTAAATGAAAAGGCCTTACTGTGTGCTGAGAAGGTGTTGGATAACAGGACCCCTACCCCCAGCTCACAGCTGGCTACACCTACAGAACTTCAGTCAGGGATAGAGTATGAAACAATGAAAAATAATCAAAACCAAAGGTAATTATTTCTTTTTATCATATGACGTCGCGTCTGAGAGTATAATAACGTCATGTATTATTTTCGATAATCCACTAGTGGATTAAATATGTAAATTAGCTAGATGCGTCCTGTAATGTTACATGTACGACGTCGCGTTTACTAACGGCCGAATATTGACATTTTTGTAAACAATCGTGAATAAAATGAGTTTAAAATGCCATATGATAAATAGAATCTTGCATTCGTGCTCATGTATTATTGAATTTATTAAACTCGTTGAGGAAAAGGGATAAAATGCTTGGCACAGCCTCGCATTTTATCCCTTTTCCTCAACTCGTTTAATAAATTCAATAATACATGAACACTCATGTAAGATCCTCTTTAAATTGCACACTATGCCCAGATAGTTTTCTGGTACCTCTATGCAACCTCGTCTAAGGAATGATTGCCAACCAATTCAGCTAAATGCTGTCACAAACAGACCTCTGGGAGATGAGTCATCTAACCCGCATGCTGACTGTCAAATTCTGTATTTCTCACCACTTTTATGGGTTCAGTATGTTCAAGTATGTTCAAGTCATGTGTTCTGCAATGGAAGGTCAGGTGTTTTTTTTTTTTTTGGTTTGTTTGTTTATTGTTTTTTATGTGGGTATTACAGATTTTGCCCTCAGTTTATTAACCTTTGGCTCAATATAAGTAAGGTATTCTTGAAATACACTCCAACCTCTTTATAATAGTATTGTTAGGGACCAAAGTAGAAACCATGTAAAATTCAATGGCTGTGTTGTTGTCGCACAAAAAAGTACAGATAATTATTTCTCCCTGTAACGGAAATGAAAAAAATGTCACAAATTGAAACATAGGTTACAGAGATTGATACTGAAAGCATACGTTAGCCAGTGATGATGGTTTTGGGGTAGGCAACTCTTTCAAAGTGGGCCTGAGTGGCCTAGTGGTTAAGAGCGCTGATTCTTAATCATTAGGTCTCTCACAACTGTGGTTCGACCCTGGCTCGAGTCACATGTGAGACGCCAAGTTCTGCAATGGAAGGTCAGCTTGTTTTTCTCCAGGTACTCTGGTTTTCACCTACCCCATTTACGATAGGCTTGATATAAGTGAAATAATTTTGAAAGGGCTTTAAAACTAAAACCAAAGAAAAAACACTTTCAAATCGTTTATCTCCCATAGCAATAGGGGCCTACTCTAGAGGAAATAGTTTACTCATTTGAAGCAAGGCTGGCCTTGGCAGCTGAGTAGGATACATATCCAGCTAATGATCTGGAAGTTGCAGGTTTGATTCCCATTATGTATAGCTACATTCTTCCATGGGACTGGCCGTAGTAGCTCACTGGCTGATAATTAGGTCATGGATTTGATACCTGCCTCATGGAGATTGATCATGAAATATTTCTATGGTCATTCTTCTGCTGATTCAAGAAGGACAGTTGTCAGTTTCTGGTAAAAGAATGTGGACTGTACTGGTTAATCACTGATATATGAGCCCCGCCAACCGAATTTGTGTCTTTGAGCATTCCTTCATAACAAATTTTAACTGCACATGCCCAGCCATTCAGAGGGGCCTGGGGTATGGCTTTCTGTCTGAAGGTTCCTCTTGATTCACTGCTTGTATGCGCGAGCAGCGAAGGTTCTGGCGAGACTGCGCGGATGCGCAGGCTCGTCTGAACCTTTGCTGCTTGCATAGGCGATAAGTACCAAAATCGCTTGACGGGGCCCATATAAGTATGCATAGGAAAAGTGTAATTAGGTAAACTGACTAGCTTAATATGACCTGAATAGTGTTGACTGGGCCGTTAAACCCCAAACAAACCTTTCCTTGATAGGAAATAAAGGAGCAACGACCATCAAAACTAAGGGTCTATGGGTCCTGTGATAGGTGATAACAATTGTAACCTTGCACAACGATATCATTAGTTAACTAGTCATTAAAACTTTTATCGCTAAATATGGCAAATTTGCTCATTATTTTGCTGAAAAAATGTGAAAAGCTGCTCACAATTGTTCAGCAAAAAAACATAATTATAGGTATTGTACTTGCTAGAACGGTTAAGCATATGACACTTTCAAGCTTCAATAGAATCTTGCATTTGTGCTCATTTATTATTGCAAAGCCTCACATTTTATCCATTTTCCTCATCTCGTTTAATAAATTCAATAATACTTGAGCACTCCTGTAAGATCCTCTAATTAACCCTTTTTGTACCAAATGGAATCTTCCTCCTTATATATAGCAGGAGTTCATTTCAAAATTTAGGGGTGTCAGGTTGTTTTCATCAAACTTTATTTGGAAAATGACTGAACTTTTAGCAAACAGTGGAGGTCCTGATCAGATGCCGCATTCTGCAGCGTCTGATCTGGGCCTGCACTGTTTGCCAGGGTACCCGTTTTGCGGTTTCTGGTACTAAATGGGTTAATAGTCATTGAAATATGAACAACATTGGGTCATGAGTCAAGTTTAAGGGGGTTCACTGACTTTGCTTGTGACCCAGTTTTGTTAATACCTCAATGAATATTAAAAATGGCATTCATTTCTTAATTAAATATATGTATGATTTCAGATTATACGAACAGCTGGTGACAGATATTGTTGATCTTGTCAGGAATGGAAATCTGTAAGCATATTGTCTGTTTTAAATAACTATACCCTGTCACATGCTGAAGATGGGTACATGTATATTTATATGCTAATCTTGATTGTTTCGTTATCTGTAATTGTTTGGATAAAAGTTTTATCCATGTTAATCCATTATATACAAAAGGAATCTCCTGCCTTGGGTGTAGCAGAAAACCATACTGAAATTTTGGGCTTCTTGTTGAGTTATTAGAAATTTATTTAGAAAATGACTGATTACTTTGCGGCCGGCCTCAGTGGCTCAGTCGGATGCGCGTCTGACTGGTGATCAGGCGGACGCGGGTTCGACTCCCGCCGGGGTCGGCAACATTCTTTCGTGGAGATTGATCATGAAATCTTTTCTACGGTCATTCTCTCTCTTCCGCTGATTCAAGAAGGGCAGTTGTCAGTTTCTGGCGAAAGAATGTGCACTGTACTGGTTAACCGCTTACGTATAAGCCTGCCCAGGAAAGTGTTGATAGGTAAACTGACAGGCTCAAAAATGACCTAAATAGTGTTGACTGGGCCGTAAAACTCCAAAAAAACAAAACAAACAAACTGATTACTTTGCAAACAGTGAAGGTCCTGATCAGATGCCACCTAATAGGCGGCATCTGATCAGGTTTCCCGTACAAACTAGTGTGAAAAGGTCACTCAGGAAAGGCCACAATCAAAGAACACAGCCAGCTCAAAGCACCTAAAGGAAGTAAGCAACATGAAGACACACACACAAAAATATCAGATGAAATATGAACCAACAGCACAATAAAAAAGTGAAATGTTTTGGGTTCCATTCTGGTTTCTCTAGACTTTCCAATGAGTCCAATAACCTTTTCTATCCATATAACCCTAATTGTTGGCGGGATGTAAACGTCAAGCACTTTGATACATAGTTTTCACTCTTTAAGTACATGCCCATTCTTATATTGATAATTATGCATTCATTATGTCTCCCTCGAAAAAATTTTTTTCAGAGAGACATATTGTTTTTCCCCCGGGCGTCTGTCTGTCCACACCCACGAAAAGACATTTAGGGGGCAAAAAATTTGGACAGTTTGACACTTAAGTATATATTCGTGAGTCCAAATGGACTTTATTCCGTTATTTTGGTACTTAAGTGGCAAAAATTGTCTCTTAGGTGGCTTGCCGCTTAAGAGAATTTGCCGCTTAAGTAGTCAATATGCCGACGCCTAGCCACTTAAGTATCCATTCGTGAGAACGTCCGTCTGTCTGTCTGTCTGTCTGTCCGTCTGTCACACATTCGTGTCCGTTCGCTGATTTATATATATACTAAGTTTCGTGAAGATAGCTTGAACGGTTTTCAAGTTATAGTGCCCAAGAACTATAACTCTCACACTTATTCTTTTTGAATAATCTCCCTTGAAAGTTTGTTGGTATGTATATACGTATGGGTAAATTGTGTCCGGTCAATAACTTTCTTATTTTCAGATGGATTTTAAAATTACTTGGCAGAAATATTAACAACCATAAGACGATGTGTGGTGCACATGAGGCAGGTCGGTACCTCAAAGGTCAAGGTCATACTTTGAGGTCAAAGGTAAAAAAAGGGGTCTTGTTTTCGTATTTGGTCAATAACTTTCTTATTTTGAGATGGATTTTAAAATTACTTGGCAGAAATATTAACAACTATGAGAGGATGTGTGGTGCACATGAGGCAGGTAGGTACCTCGAAGGTGAAGGTCATACTTAGAGGTCAAAGGTCAAAAAAGGGGCCTTTTTTCGTGTTTGGTCAATAACTTTCTTATTTTGAGATGGATTTTGAAATCACTTGGCAGAAATGTTAACCAATATAAGACGATGTGTTGCGTGCATGATTCAGGTTGGTACCTCAAAGGTCAAGGTCATACTTAGAGGTCAAAGGTAAAAAAGTTTTTTTTCAGGTTTTGTCAATAACTTGCTTATTTTTAGATAGAATTTGAAGTAACTTCAAGGTCATACATAGAGGTCAAAGGTCAAAAAAGGGACCTTTTTTCGTGTTTTGTCAATAACTTTCTTATTTTCAGATGGATTTTGAAATTGCTTGGCAGAAATGTTAACCACCATGAGATGATGTGTTGCACGCATGACCCAGTTTGTTACCTGAAAGGTCAAGGTCATACACGGAGGTTAAAGGTCAAACAGGGGCCTTTTTGTGTTCTGTCAATAACTTTCTTATTTTTAGATGGATTTTGAAATTACTTGGCAGAAATGTTAACCACCATGAGATGATCTGTTGCATACATGACCCAAGTTGGTACCTCAAATGTCAAGGTCGTACTAAGAGGTCAAAGGACAAAAAGGGGCCTTTTTTAGTGTTTAGTCAATAACTTTCTTATTCCTGGATAGATTGTGAAATTACTTGGCAGAAATGTTAACCATCATGAGACGATGTGGTGCACGCTAGACCCAGGTCAGTATCTCCAAGATCAAGATCATACTAAGAGGTCAGAGGTAAAAAAAGTTTTGTTTTTTTTTGTGTGTCCAGTCAATAACTTCTTTATTTCTGGATGGACTTTATAAAGTAACCATGCAGAAATGTTCACCTTCATTTGACCATGAGTCATGGACCAAGACCAAGGTCCATATACCTCCAATGTCAAGGTCATACCTAGAGGTCAAAGGTAAAAAAGGGACAGTCAATAACTTCCTTATTGTTTGATGGATTATGAAATTACTTGGCAGAAATGTTAACCAACTTGAGACGATGTGTTGTACCTCAAAGGTCAAGGCCATACTTAGAGGTCAAAGGTAAAAAAGGGATTTTTTGTGTATGGCCAATAACTTTTTTATTTTTCTGTGAACATTTTTAAAGTTACTATGCAGAAATGTTTATCTTCATTAGATGATGTGTTGCACGCAAGACCCAGCTCAATACCTCCAATGTCAAGGTTATACTTAGAGGTGAAAAACGGGGGAGACATCTGTGTTTTTGTAGAAAAACAAATCCTAGTTTTAATATCAAATATAACTACCCATCACTACAATTATAGCCTTTTCACCAGACGCAGGTCTGGGTCAGTCTGACAAAAAAAATCTAGCCAGAAATGCCACCGGCATGTCCCATTTCCCGTGACCTCCCTAGTGTCGAGTCCTGATTGGTCGCTGATGTCACATGACCTATCAGACCAATAGGCAGACGATACAGGTCACGTGACCGCAGTTTAATACCTTAAAGGTCAAGGTCATACATAGAGGTTAAAGGTAAAAAAAAGGGCCTTTTTTGTGTTCTGTCAATAACTTTCTTATAATGCCCCCAACTTTGAAAAAGTTGGAGGGGCATATTGGTTCTGGTTCGTTCGTCCCTTCGTCCGTCAGTTACGCTTTTGATGCATAGCATAACTAAAGAACCGTGTATGCTAGGGTTTTGAAATTTCATATATGGATTCCTCATGGAAAATTAGCTTACGCATATTTTTTTTCTCGTCCGGATTATGCCCCCTTCAAGAGTTATTGCCCTTTGAATTTTTTTTTTAATAAAATCTTGTCAGCAAGATATCTCAAAAACTATTGGAGCTAGAGCCTTGAAAGTTGGTGAATATATTGATGGTGATGAGTAGATGAACTGATTAACTTTTGAAAACATTCCGAAAAATACTTTGTGAGTTATGGCCCTTTGTCATTTTGGTAATTTGTGCCCATTGTAATGTATGCTAAAAGTGATGCATAGCATAACTTTAGAACCGTGTATGCTAGGGTTTTGAAATTTCATATATGGATTCCTCATGGAAAATTAGCTGACGCGTAATTTTTTTCTCGTCCGGAATTTGTCCCTTTCAAGAGTTATTGCCCTTTGAAATTTTTTTAATAAAATCTTGTCAGCAAGATATCTCAAAAACTATTGGAGCTAGAGCCTTGAAAGTTGGTGAATAGATTGTTGGTGATGAGTAGATGAACTGATTAACTTATGACAAAATTCCGAAAAATACTTAGTGAGTTATGGCCCTTTGTCATTTTGGTAATTTGTGCCCATTGTAATGTATGCTACAAGTGATGCATAGCATAACTTTAGAACCGTGTATGCTATAGTTTTGAAATTTCATATATGCATTTCTGATGGAAAATAAGCTGACACATATTTTTTTTCTCGTCCGGATTATGCCCCTTTCAAGAGTTATTGCCCTTTGAAATTTTTTTAATAAAATCTTGTCAGCAAGATATCTCAAAAACTATTGGAGCTAGAGGCTTGAAAATTGGTGAATATATTTGTGGTGATGAGTAGATGAACTGATTAACTTTTGAAAAAATTCTGAAAAATACTTTGTGAGTTATGGCCCTTTGTCATTTTGGTAATTTGTGCCCATTGTAATGGATGCTAAAAGTGATGCATAGCATAACTTTAGAACCGTGTATGCTAGGGTTTTGAAATTTCATATATGGATTCCTCATGAAAAATTAGCTGACACGTATTTTTTTTCTCATCCGGATTATGCCCCTTTCAAGAGTTATTGCCCTTTGAAATTTTTTTAATAAAATCTTGTCAGCAAAATATCTCAAACACTATTGGAGCTAGACCCTTGAAAGTTGTTGAGTATATTGGTGGTGATGAGTATATGAACTGATTAACTTTTGACAAAATTCTGAAAAATACTTTGCGAGTTATGGCCCTTTGTCATTTTGGTAATTTGTGCCCATTGTAATGAATGCTAAAAGTGATGCATAGCAGAACTTTAGAACTGTGTATGCTATGGTTTTGAAATTTCATATATGCATTCCTAATGGAAAATAAGCTGACGCGTATTTTTTTTCTCATCCGGATTATGCCCCTTTCAAAAGTTATTGCCCTTTGAATTTTTTTTTAATAAAATCTTGTCAGCAAGATATCTCAATAACTATTGGAGCTAGAGGCTTGAAAGTTGGACCATGAGTCATGTGCAAGACCTAGGTCCATACCTCCAATGTCAAGGTCATACCTAGAGGTCAAAGGCAAAAAAAAGGACAGTCAATAACTTCCTTATTCTTTGATGGATTATGAAATTACTTGGCAGAAATGTTAACCATCATGAGACGATGTGTTGTATCGCAAAGGTCAAGGCCATACTTAGAGGTCAAAGGTAAAAAAGTGCTTTTTTTGTTTACGGACAATAACTTTTTTATTTTTCTATGAACATTTTCAAAGTTACTATGCAGAAATGTTCATCTTCATTATATGATGTGTTGCACACAAGACCCAGCTCAATACCTCCAATGTCAAGGTTATACTTAGCAGTCAAAAACGGGGGAGACATCTGTGTTTTTGTAGAAAAACAAATTCTAGTTCTTTTTTGATTTTGCACTTAACTTGAGTTTCCACAACGTACTTAGGCTTTTTAAGCTTATTGTTTATTCCGAAATTCTTAGAGACTTTATTTCGTGTGTTTCTGCCGACATTACATGTGTAGTGGTTGTCCGCCATTATGAATTTTCAACCGTTTTTGGTTTTTGATAAGCACCACACTTCTTTTCACGTTATGTGCCAGGGTATACACTCGTATTATTCCTGGTAATGTTCTAATAGAAGTCGGCGTTGTGGAAACTTAAATTGCCAGAAAAGAGGAAGGTTTTTGTGCGTGTTCCTTCCACTTCCGGTATCGGAAGACGTTGTATTGCTGAATAGAAATTCTCAGCAATATTTTAGTTTTGAACATGTGCAAGACACGTCTTCGTCTAGCACTTATAAATCCCACGATGCAGATGGATAATATTCAGGTCCCTTTGCGGCCTTTCTATAGTATCTTCTAAACAGAATCCATCCAATTCTTGTGGGTCACCATTGCCGAATCAAGATGAGCCAGTCTATGTCCCCACCTCCCATTTTGGCCTGGGTTGACTAGGATAGGTTCGTCGACCACCCCGTAGAGACCCTGCTCATAATTGCGGGGACTCCGGGGTGCGGGGAACCTATGCCCAAATTTTTTGCCGAATCCATGTTACATACGAATTTTGGTACGGCTCCGATCCCGGTTTTTATCGGGTAACCTTTCCGGACCTTCGGTACTTAGTTTACCTTGGTCATATGCTTCTTTCCTCTTATTATGATAAATTTTTGTTATCATAATCATTAATTTTCTCCCGTTAAGGCTGACATGCCCACCATTCTGATTTTTGCGGAATCTTACCGAATTTCAGGTCTGATTTCCACTTTACGATTTCGGACATCAAAATTCTGGCTAAAACGGTTCCTGATAAAAGTAACGGAACTTGTGTTTTCCTATACACCGGTAGTAAATTGGATTGTTTTCCTTTGTAAAACATACTGATTTGGGCATTGTTTATGGGAATACCATAACTATTGCAAGAGAATCCGGGCATTTCGGTACTGAGTCGTTTCGCCTGGGTCGTTTCGGCCTATTTCGGTGGGTCGTTTCAGCCTTGGGTCGATTCAGCCTGGGTCGTTTTCGGTCCTATTTTATTAGATGCATAAATTCATCTCAGATTACTCAATCTGTTACCCGTACTGAAGTCATCGAGGGCGGGACAATATTACGCTTTCTGCTATGTTTGTAAGACGGTCATTGCCATCTCACGGCTCCTTGAATGCTCAATTTTGATTCGGCAATTTCGCATGTTCAGTGCACTATACACAATTAAGGGCCTAACACTGGGGAAGTTTAATTGAGCCTAAAGTGTTTTGCCCCTAGAGCTGAATCTGGGCCTAGAGCTTTGTCCTCTGGGGATATATCAATACTCAGAGGTTGGTCTTCTTTCGTCCTTACTAATTAGCGATTATGAGAAGGACATATTTAGATCTAAGTATTTTGATTAGTTAATTAAAGTTTCTAAGGAAACAACCCTCCTTTCAGTTGTTATCTTGGAACATTGGTTCTAACAACAAAAAACATCATGTTTTCCCTGTTCACCAACTTAATAGAAATTAATTAAGCAGCTCTCATCAAGGAATTAGGCCTCAATCTCATGTAGTGTTCCAATGATGGGTTTTGTCATCATCTTTCCAGATACTGTTTATCATACCTTTTCCTAACGTGTACAGGTTATTGTGAATTTAGATTTCATCCACTTTATCGAGAAGTTGACATTGATTCTATCTCAAAGATACTTCTCCAAGTTTTCACGTCCCAAAAAACTTTCGATTTATGTTAGGGGTTTGTTAACCCTTTTAGAAACTTAGTAATTGGATCCAGTTTCCCTGGACAATCTCATCTTAGACCTTTCCAGTTTTTTGCTAATATATCACTGGAAATACCATATGGTCTTAGGAGCAATAAATTCCATTATCAAGATTGCTCTCTACTGCTTATAAATCCCTCAGTATCAAATGGGGTCTCCTCTTTTTAGAGGCTATTCCCTATTTGCTTTTCGCATGCCAGCCTTTCAGGTTGGTTTCCCTCTTCGAACCTCAGGGATTAGTTGTTCAGGGAATGTGGGGCCTAGATTAGGCGGGGCTATATATATGTGTATATATGTATATATGTATGTGTATGTGTATGTATATATATATATTCTGAAACTTCAGACAAATTTCCTTTGTTTATCAGTTCTTCATAGCTCCAAACTGAGGAACAACTTCATTATTGTTACTCCAGACAAATGACCATAGTGTGGTTTTTTCTCTGTAACAGGAAGTGACTCATTACTCTTCCCTGTTGGCTTTTGCATGGAAGATTCTGACTTGGTGCCTTCAGGAAGGTATGTCTATCCTTGTCGGACACCTCCAGGGCAGATTATGTCATTGGGATCGCTCCTATAGACCAGTTCACCATCCGTTCTCTACAGGGCGTTTTCTCAAATGGAGAGAACCTTTATTGGGCCTTTTTTAATCAAACGTCCAAACAACTCGGTTCTCCAATCAACTTCCATTGTGTCTCCAGTTTCAGATCACCTGGAACGTGCAGTTGATTTAAAATCTCTAGTTTGGGGGAATCTTTTACATATGCGTTTACACCATGCAACTGAATTCCTCTAGTTCTAGGTAAAAATTCAAGCGTCCAAAAAGCCGAGCCATTCTGATTACGCCTCTATGGCCTCAGAGATCTTGTTTTTTTAGTCATTCTGAGCCTAGTCTCAAGACTTTCAACCCGTCTTCCAGTAGTTCCAGATCTAGTATCTTAGATGTGTGGGTCAAGCATTCCATTTCAATCCAGAAATGCTTTACCTACACATTCAGATGTTGTCAGGAATCAAACCAGAGGTAGACACTTTTCTGGTTTCTCTGCCGAGTGTATTTTCAAATATAGAAAGAGCTCCACTCTCAAGTTTTACTCTGGAAGATGGAAGGTATTTTCTAGTTGGTGTAGGGAAAGGGAAATAAATCCAGACAATCCCTCTATGGAGGTTTTTTGCTGGATTTCTTTTTCTGTCTGTTCTCTACCCTTCATTTTCTATTTCATCTAAGGAAGGGTACAGATCAGTAATCTCAAAAACGTTAAGATTTTTAGTTGGCTTCACACATTTCATTAAACCCTACCATCACCAGATTATTAAAGGGGTTTGCACTATGCCGACAGGTTTCCAGGACTTTGAATCCATATGGAATCTTGCATGAGTGTTGTGGTTTTTTCTAAACCACCTTACGATCCGGTGAATTCAGCTTCTTTTGTTCATTTGATAGTCAGGCTGTATTTCATTAGACATTTGCTTCAGTTCGTTGAAGTTATAGTCATGCTTTGCCAATTGCAGAGGGTTGTTTTCAGGTATGAGAAGAACAATGACTTCTTTTTCTCTTCTCACTCAACCTATTTTTGTTTCAGGCTATAAATCACCTTGTCTGAAACTATTATTTGTCCTGTCATTTCCAGGATTCGTGGATCGTAGGCTAATGAGAATTTTTTGTGTACATCAGAACGTTTAAAGCGTTTCGAGATTATCATGAGAATTTTTTTCTTTTCAATCAAGGGGTTTTGGATATATTTCTCCATCCTTGATTGCAAAATGGATTTGTAAAGTGATAAAGCTTCTATATGCTTATTTCACTTCTGCCCTATTATCATTCCAGAATACAGTATGAGGTTATAACCTTCTACATTTTGGGCATATTGGAACTCCGTTTTTTTCTTCAGAATGTTTTTCTTACTGCGTATGGACGTTCCAACTCTACTTTTCATCCCTTCACCTAAGGAGCTTGGTTCCCATTCGTAGTGGTACTCATTCCTTGGGTAGTTTAGTAGATTCTCAATCTATTATGAGCAGCACTTATTTTGGGATTTTGTTTTCCTTGGTTGTTTGTTAGCCTGTTTGAATAGGTGTGACCCTTCTATTTTGACTCCGGTTCCTTTCCATTTATCTTCTCCACTTATTGTGATTTTTGGATTTGGATCCCTTGCAGTCATGGTGGATACTCCCTTACGTTACCATCATTGGATGGTTTTAAAAGGGGTATAAACAACCAAGGTTAGAGGAGTTAGGTATGTATAACTTTATTTTTCATCCAACCCTCCACTTGCTTTGAATTCAGGCTATAATTGTAGTGATGGGTAGTTATATTTGATATTAAAATGATATTTTTAATGTAAAATTAATTTTAATTAATAATATACCTACCCATCACTACAATGGCATGTCCCGCCTCCCAGCCCCGCCTGAAATATTTGTTTTGCTGAAAGAAATAATGACCTCCCGGCGCGAAAACCGTGGTCACGTGACCTGTATCGTCTGCCTATTGGTCTGATAGGTCATGTGAGATCAGCGACCAATCAGGACTCGACACTAGGGAGGTCACGGGAAAAGGGACATGCCGGTGGCATTTCTGGCTAGATTTTTTTTGTCAGACTGACCCAGACCTGCGTCTGGTGAAAAGGCTATAATTGTAGTGATGGGTAGGTATATTATTAATTAAAATTAATTTTACATTAAAAATATCATTTTTAATTATTTTTAAATTCTCAGTGCATTTAAAAACAACAAAAAAAAAATCCTATACACCACAACCTCATTATAACACTGTTCATTATAACACAGTTTTGGAGCCCCAAAAATGTAAAGATTATATAGAAAAATGACCATATAATCATTTCCTAATACATGTACAATCTAAACATTTTTGATGGGATATAACACAGTTTTTAACTAACACGGTTTCTGCTTTGGAGTGAGTGAGTGTTTGAGTTTTAGGTCCCACCAACAGCTAAAGTCATACAGAGACGGGACCTCGGTTTAATGGCTCATCCGAAAGTCTGGAGAAGCCCAGGATCGATCCTGCGACTCCTGTTTTATAAGGCGAGTAGCGTAACCACTACACTAGGGGGGCTTCTATTTCTGCTTTGGAACACAACAATAGTTTTATATTGAGGTTGGGGTGTAGTTAACTTTCCCGCCATAATGCTGTTATACTTCAGTGAATATGTCACATGATCATTAAGTGATGTCAAAATAAATCATGCTCTGCTCATAGCAACAGATAAGGTGAGTTAGTGTGTTTTAGTTTTATGTCCCACCAACAGCTAAGGTCATATGGAGATGAGACCTCAGTATAAAGACTCATCTGAAAGTCTGGAGAAGCCCAGGATCAAACCCATAACTCCTTGTTTATGAGGCGAGTAGCTTGTCCACTACACCATGGAGGCTTCTAGAACAGATAAGATCAGTATTTTGTGATAATCGAAGGAAAGTTTTTGTCAATTCTCCATAAAAACCTATGTTGTGGGTATTCATTCGAACCGCCTTGCTGAGGCGGTTCTAATGAGTACCCACAACATAGGTACATAAAAACCTATGTTGTGAGTATTCATTAGAACTGCCTTGCTTAGGCAGTTCAAATGAGTACCCACAACATAGGTTATGGAGAAATAAGGAAAACTATCCTTAAATTATCACAAAATGCTTACCTTAACTGTTGCTGTGATACTTCTCTCCAAGATGATTGGATGATAGGGATGTTATGCCTTTTTGTAGCAGACCATTCACATGTTGAAATATAAGTAAAAAATTATTCCAAAATGCATGAATTTAAAACATGCTTAGCACACGAAAAGTTAATTGACGAACATTTGAGATACATGATGCTCCTAGCTTTGTGTCTTCACTCTGACATTTTCACAACACAGATTTCTCATGAGCTGTTCCTATCTCTTACAGGATGTGGAAATTCTGTCAGATAGGAATGGAGTTGTTGATGCTGATGCTTCGGCATGATACGCCTGCCCCTGTCTGTGCAATACAGTTGATAGCAGACAGTTGTATACATGAATCTCTGTCAATTAGGAAGGTAAGTTTGTCAATCAACCGGCCCCTGTCTCTTCTGTACTGTTGATAGCAGGCTCTTGGATTCATGAATCGCTCTCAGTTTGGAAGGAAAGTTAGCCAGCCAACCAGCCCGTCTGTGCTGTACAGTTGATAGTGGATTCTTGTATAAATGAATTTCTCTCAGTTAGGAAGGTAAGTTTGTCAACAACCAGCCCCTGCTTGTGCAAGGGATCTCTCTCAATGAGGAAGGTGAGGTTGTCAAACAACCAACCTGTGTCTATGCTGAACAGTAGGTAGCAGACTCTTGTATACATGGATCTCTCTTAAGAAGGAAGGTAAGTTTGTCAATCAATTAACCACTCTATGCTGTCAAGAAGGTGAGGTTGTCAACGAACCCGCCTGTGTCTGTGCTGAACAGTTGATAATAGACTATTGCATACATGAACCTCTCAATAAGGAAGGTAAGTTTGTCGACCAACCAGCCCCTGCCTGTTCTGATAGCATACTATTGTATACATGATTCTAATGCACTTGCGTATGTAACGCGACGTCTGATTGGATAACGTCAAACATTTGCGACAGTATATTCCACGATATACTGTCCGAAATCTGACGTCACCACGTAACGTCGTTTTTCATTGGCTGACATTTGGTTTTACGCAGCTCACAACGCCTGCCGCTTTGTGCACAATAGTACAATTTTTTAACAAAACAACCAAATACACGCCTACGGAACGATAGAATGCGTAACCATTGGTTAAGAACGTGAAGCAATTAGAGCGACATCCGGTTAGGAATTAGATCACTAAAAAAGGTAAAGAAACTGTGCAGTTTCTGTGTTTCATAAGTTATATAATTTTTACGAGGAAGTTATTTAAAAAACGGGGAATTACATTCAGGAGCCCATTGATATCGGCATCTTTGGAGTAAATACCAAATCCCGTACTTCACACATTTTGGCTAAATTTAGTTTCTCCTGCTGAAGGTGAACTCAAGCCTTAGAAAACGAGTGGTTTTGGAGGTGTTTGTTGCCTTTTATTTATTACTGCGCTTTGCTACAAGTTCAGCGTATTAACATGCACACACAATAAACATATATGGTTAAATGTGTTGTGGATATTTTGCTTGTCAATGCAGCACTAGCGAGAAATCACCACGGAAAAGGTCGAAAATGGTTGGTTACGCATTAGATCTATAGAAATGATAACAGAACTTTCAACTATAAAGCGGATCTGTTTTCATCTCCACGGCCTCAGAATCACCCGCACCTTGTTCTACGGAACCATTTTTAGCCAACCTGATAAGCAGTGCGCTATTGATTCGATAATGACATAGTATTTTATGGAAACATTTTCAGTCTCCAGAATCATAGTACCGAATGATTTTCACTGACTTCTACGCTGTGTTTGTTTTGTCAATGGTCCGGTAATTGACTGAAATGAAATAAAACAGGTTTTGGAGTTTTAATTTCTGCGAAGAACTCCTCATCTGCCAAAATTTGCTGGTTAAGCATTAGATCGTCTGGTTAAGCATTCGATAACCAGAGGAGAAAATCAAACCAGTTGCTGCCAAAGTAAATGCCAGCAGCTTACTACAATAAAAGGTGGTCTACATATGATTTCTGAATTGTGTTAAAATCACCAGAGAAAGAAAGCTGTGATGAAAAATACTTTTCTGGACAAGACCATTAAATGTCTGGGTATCATGCTTATCTGACCGAATGACGCGCCGATTCATAAATAAGAGGTCATTACTTGCTTTTGTAGAAAACAAAATGGCCAGCTTACGCTTTGTAATGGCGATTAAAACTATATCCGGATGGGACGGCCATTAATGAACCGTCTCATCCGAGAATCAAAGCTGTTCGCCATCCTGTAAATGAATTTGACTAAATCCCCTATTAAAAAGAATTGCCCAAAATAAAAAAAAAATGGAGAGAACCCGTTTAAGAAATTTAGCCTATTTGGCTTATGTAGGAGAAAATAAAATACCGTAAAGGTGTAGTAACGCGACACAAAAGACGTAATAACGCAACAAAGGCGTAGAAACGCAAAACATAAGACGCAGTAACGCCAATCAGAAGGCGACGCTACGCAAAAAAAGGCGTAGTAATGCAAAAACAAGGCGTAGTAACGCGAAAAAGTGCATACTAATGCAAAAGAAAGACGTAGGGACGCAAAAGAAAGGCGCAGTGATGCGAATCAAAGGCGTTTTTACGCGAATCAAAAGGCGTAGTAATGCGAAAAAAGGCATAGTAACGCAAAAGAAAGGCGTATTTGTTTTAGCTCGCCTCTGCAAAGCAAATAGGTAGCCGGAATATCCTACTCCTGGGACTGCGCATGCCCCCAAAATATATGTCTGTATCATGATCGATAACCCAGATCGGAGATCCCGTGAGTTCTATGCTAACTGTCAAAACGATAAGATAAAGATATTGTCTAAAACCAACTTCTTATTAATACAAACAGCGCAAGAATGACACACCATGTATTCTTAATCATGTTAACCATGGCAAGACGAACTAGAATCCATTTGTAAAATTTATAAATTTTGAGTAAACAGGAGGACAGGTGCGTTCATTAAATAAATTGAGAGAAGTAAGTAAGTAAGTCAGTCAGTCAGTCAGTAAGTAAGTAAGGACTTTATTTAGTGAGGGTAGCAACATTTAGCACATACAAAAATACATGTACATGTAATAGCTAATCTTCCACGAGGCCCTCAGCTAATCTTCCTTCTTAATAAAACATACACGCTATAACATTTTGTTTCATCGGCAGTGTCATTTTAGATATGAGGAAAAAATATAGATATAATAAATAGATAGAACATACAAGTTATAATATTTTCCATCATCTGCAGCATCATGTTTAGATATGAGGAACTTTTGAAACCGTTTTGAATATGGAGCAATATTTTCTCACGGATGTATCTAGGCAGTGATTAGGCAGTTTACATTAAGCCAAAAGTCCAGTTTTTTGTTCACTATCGACCGACTATTGATAATATTGTATTTAGTACTAAAAAGGTTGTAGACATTTGTTTTCTCCACATCATTTTGTTTCTTTGACTAATCATTACGAAAACACGCCTATACAAATACAATGTAACCTTTATCGCAAAAAAAAAAAAAACGAAAATTTTAAGATGAAAAATTGTGATATTTGTCTCATTTCTGCACAAAATATAATGTGATTTAAAAAAACAACAACAAAGGACTGGTGGGTCTATTGCCTCCGAGTGTGGGTAGGAGAAATAGTCTTAAACTGTTTCATTAATCTCTTAAATTCCAGTGTCCAATCAAATAGTGTACATCTTCACCAGACGCCGGATTCTGCAGCGTCTGATCAGGGTCTACACTCTTTGCCAAGCCCATCCTATGTTTCCAAGATAACCATCTTTAGTTTTTCACAACAGTCTGACCTCACTGCGACTATTTTCATTCTAATAGGTTTCCCGACAAGTCAGTGATATTCACGTGCACTTAAACATAGAACAGCTTTTCTTCTGAGCACCTTTGGGTCGATTGACAAACAATTCCCAGTGGAATTCTTTTCACTGACTGTTACAAGGCGGTTCTTCTTTGGCGGTTTATTTATGTTATTGTTTGTCACTGATTGTATGTATCGCATTTTGGATAGCCAGCTGGTATTGAATCCTGATCATTGCTTTACTTCTATTTTTTATAAGCACCAAGTTTATAATCATGGGTGTCTTATGCTCAACCTGGCTCTCTAATGCTTGACCATAGAAACACGATATAGATTTAATCGCCATTAAAAAGCGTAAGCTGGCCATTTTGTTTTCTACAAAAGCAAGTAATGACCTCTTATTTATGAATCTGTGCGTCATTCGGTCAGATAAGCATGATACCCAGACATTTAATGGTCTTGTCCAGAAAAGTATTTTTCATCACGGCTTTCTTTCTCTGGTGATTTGAGCATAATTTAGAAATCATATGTAGACCACCTTTAATTGTAGTAAGCTGCTGGCATTTACTTAGGCAGCAACTGGTGAGATTTTCTCCTCTCTGGCTATCGAATGCTTAACCAGACGATCTAATGCTTAACCAGCAAATTTTGGCAGATGAGGAGTTATTCGCAGAAATTAAAACTCCAAAACCTGTTTAATTTCTTTTCAGGCAATTACCGGACCATTGATAAAACAAACACAGCGTAAAAGTCAGTGAAAATCATTCGGTACTATGATTCTGGAGACTGAAAATGTTTCCATAAAATACTATGTCATTATCGAATCAATAGTGCACTGCTTATCAGGTTGGCTAAAAATGGTTCCGTAGAACAAAGTGCGGGTGATTCTGGGGCCGTGGAGATGAAAACAGATCCGCTTTATAGATGCAAGTTCTGTTATCATTTCTATAGATCTAATGCGTAACCAACCATTTTCGACCTTTTCCGTGGTGATTTCTCGCTAGTGCTGCATTGACAAGCAAAATATCCACAACACATATAACCATATATGTTTATTGTGTGTGCATGTTAATACGCTGAACTTGTAGCAAAGCGCAGTAATAAAAAGAAGGCAACAAACATCTCGAAAAACCACTCGTTTTCTAAGGCTTGAGTTCACCTTCAGCGGGAGAAACTAAATTTAGCCAAAATGTGTGAAGTACGGGATTGGGTATTTACTCCAAAGATGCCGATATCAATGGGCTCCTGAATGTAATTCCCCGTTTTTTAAATAACTTCCTCGTAAAAATTATATAACTTATGAAACACAGAAACTGCACAGTTTCTTTACCTTTTTTAGCGATCTAATTCCTAACCGGATATCGCTCTAATTGCTTCACGTTCTTAACCAATGGTTACGCATTCTATCGTTCCGTAGGCGTGAAATAAGTGCATTAGAATGGGGGATAACTGACGCGTCGCCGTAAAACGAAATTTTCGACCGTAAAACCACCGATTTACCTCCCCAAATGACAATTTTGAATACAGTTATCCCCTAAATCTCTCTCAGTTAGGAAGGTTAAGTTTGTCAACCAATTAGCCTCTGTCTGTGCAATACAATTGATAGCAGGGATCTCTCTCAGTCATGAAGGACCAGCCTGTGTCTGTGCTGAAAAGTTGACAGCAGACTCTCTCTTTCAAGAAGGAAGGTACGTTCATTAACCAACCAGCCTCTGTCTGTGCTATCAATTGATAGCAGGGATCTCATCTCTCTCAAACAGGAAGGTCAGGTTGTCAACCAGCCAGTCTGTGTCTGTGCTAAACAATTGATAGCAGACTGTTGTATCAATGAATTTGTCAATTATGGAAGGTATGTCCACCAACCAGCCCCTAGTGAGCTCGTGTATATAGGGATCTCTCTGTTCTGACAATTGATTTGTTTGTTTGTATTGGAGTTTAATTGCCCAGTCAACACTATTTAGGTCATTTTGAGCCGGTCAGTATACCTAACCACACTTTGCCTGGGCAGGCTTATACATAAGTGGTTAAACAGTATAGTGCACATTCTTTTGCCAGAAACTGACAACTGCCCTTCTTGAATCAGCAGAAGGGAAAGAATGACAGTAGATAAGATTTCATGATCAGTCTCCATGAAAGAATGTTATTTATGACATTTGAGTCAACTAACAAGCCATTGCTATGTACATATAGTTGAAAGCTTACTTTTGTGTACAGAAATCATACTCTAAAAATAATGTGGGTCTACAAAGATCTGCATTTTTCTTTAAACTTTTTCTTGTAAACAAAAGTTGTTTACCAACTATTTTTATTCTGTGACTCATATTCGAGATCTTACCTTTCACAATTAGAAACTGAGTAAACAAAATATTACATAATAATGACATTTCCAGTGGGATAAGCATGGGAATCAAATATAGTAAAGTTCATATACCTAACAAAGATAACCTGACACATGTACATTTCTAAATGGACACCTGCTTTTTATAAGGCAAAACATTCTATTCAGTTAAATATGGCTTAACATTGGATCCAATGTCTCAAAAGCCAGGGACCAGTTGTTCAAAACTGACAATGTTGCTATTTAACATACTTTTATTATGGCAATTTATTAATATTTTTTTTCAAAATTAACAATGTTAGTTAATGTATCATTGACACTTTGATCATGGAAAATTTACTAATATTTTTGCTGAAAATATATGAGCAGCATTTGCAACTCACATTTTTTTTCAGCAAAAATACCAAAGTATTAGGTAGCTGGTTTAGCAGTTAACAATTTGACCACTAATGAGCTTGTTAAGCTAAGAATGTTTTGAACAACTGGGCCCAACTTTTCTCAAAAATCTTGAAGGGGCTTTAAAAAAAAAGAAAAGAAACAAAGATGTCATATAATAAATGAAAAAGATGACTTTAGAGGCAAAGAATACATATCAGAATGAAAACAGGAAACTCGGTTTTAATGAGTTTCTTCATAAACAGTACTGTTGTCTGCAAGGTAAATATGTCCCCTAGCATCGATTTCAGCAGTACTCAATTTTCCAAATTCTCGCAATGAACTCGATGCATCCAAAGAAAATAAAAATATAATCTGCAGTATGATAAAGATTGGGGTAGAGGTTTTTCAATATTTTCTTCTTTTCTCCAGATTGCCCTACATTCCATGTCAGCCATACAAAAACAGCAGAAGCGATCACACAAGAAGATAACAATAGATGCCTGCAAGATTGCCAAGACTGAGCCGCCAGCCCCTGGGCAGGCCCTGAGGCCAGGGGACAGACCTGACAATACCTGGTACAAATACAGTACAGAGAAGATCCCGGACACGCAGGAGAAGTGGGAGTCACTGGTTGTTGTGGAGAAAACACACTGGGGTTACTATTGTTGGCCTAAGTAAGAAGTTTTCACACAGGTTTACATGATCATTTTCAAATTTTTGGCAGATTTCATATTTATTTGATGTCCAAATGTGTTTTGCAGTACAACTTGGTTTTGCCTGAAAGTTTAAATAAAAATGACATCTTTAGAAGGGGTACTTTTCACCCTGATTTGAGACTTATTTTTCTTTCTGTCTGATGCCTGATCCTGTAGAAGTGGCCTTGAAATTAACACCCCCCTAAACCCCACTTTATATAGAGAAAACTCGGGTTTACAAGGGTATACATTATTTTTCGTATTTCTGCTCCAAGACATAGATTGTGGGTACTCGTTAGAACCGCCTCAATGAGGTGGTTCTAATGAGCACCCATAACCTATGTTTGCAGTAAAAATAAGAAAAATGTCATGGATATGTATGAGAAAAGTAGCCATTTTGGAGATGTGAAAAAATGCACTATGTTGCATGGCCGTGTTATCTTTATGGAATCATCTCAATAGAGCAGTTCTAACAAGTACCCACAGCACATTTTAATGAAGAAATAAGAAAAAAATATACTTCAAGTATCCTCATTGAGGCTTTTCTAACAAGTACCCAATTAAAGTCTTAGCAAAGAAATTGGAAAAATCATTGTTTCATTTTTTTTCTTTGTTGCCCTTATGATCATACATGAAATGTCCATTTATCATGTGACGTTGGGTCTGAGAATGAAATTAACAGTCAACCTGTTTGAAACAAGCCTGCATTCAGTTACTGCAAAAATCCTAAACAATTTGACACCTTGAGGACTTGCTGTAATTCTTCAAAATTTTAGAAAGTTTGTTTCACGATCCAGCAAGGAGCCCAAAAATGATAGATGACATTGCAAATTGATTTGGTGTTTGCTTAGGCCTGTCTGTCCCAATACTTACAATCATTACGGTAATGCATTAATGCCCACCTATATTAAGCAAGCACCTGCTTAAAGCAAGCACATTGAATTGTCCATTAGATGCTTGATTATTACAGTTTGGAGTGTAACACCTTATGAAGACCTGTCTTATTCATTACCATTTTAGGTCGCTAGAGACTTACGTCCCACATGCTGAGCAACCCAAACTTAACAGAGACACCTCAGAACTGAGTGAAGGCGAGAGAGTAGTGTACACAGCCTTCACCAACCCCGAGTTTGTGGAGAAACTTGTAGGCTTCCTCTCTCTGGAGGAAAATAAAGGCAAAGATAAATATAGCCCCAAAGCAATGACATTATTTAAGGTAAGTTACGGTTTTAACCCTCATAATGCCAGGTAAATTTTTATAGGAAATGACATTCTATTGTTTTTAGCTCACCGTCACGTAGTGACGAGGTGAGCTTTTGGGATCACTTTTTGTCCGTCGTCCGTCGTGCGTGCGTCCGTCCGTGCGTGCGTCCGTGCGTCCGTAAACAATTTCTTTAAACGACATCTCCTCCTAAACCACTGATCTGATTTTGACCAAACTTCACAGGAATGATCCTTAGGTGGTCCCCTTTCAAAGTTGTTAAAATGGTTCCGGTCCGTTGCTCATATAGGTCACAGGAGCCAAAAATAGATTTTTTTCACCAAAAACTTAAAAAATCTTCTTCTCTGAAACCACAAGGCCCATTGTTCATATTATAGTGCCGGGGCCAAAAATGCCCCCACCCCGGGGCCCTTTGGTTTTACATAGGCTTATATAGGGAAAATCTTTAAAAATCTTCTTCTCTGAAACCACAAGGCCCAGGTCTTTGATATTTGGTATGAAGCTTCATCTAGTGGACCCCTACCAAGATTGTTCAAATTATAGTGCTGGGGCCAAAAATGCCCCCGCCATGGGGCCCTTTGGTTTTACATAGGCTTGTATAGGGAAAATCTTTAAAAATCTTCTTCTCTGAAACCACAAGGCCCAGGACTTTGATATTTGGTATGAAGCTTTATCTAGTGGACCCCTACCAAGATTGTTCAAATTATAGTGCCGGGGCAAAAAATGCCCCCGTCCCGGGGCCCTTTGGTTTTACATAGGCTTATATAGGCAAAATCTTTAAAAATCTTCTTCTCTGAAACCGCTAGGCCCAGGTCTTTGATATTTGATGTGTAGCTTCATCTAGTGGACCTTTGCCAAGATTGTTCAAATTATAGCCTTTGTTGATGTTTGGTATGAAGCTTCACCTTTAAGACCTCCCTCAACATTATGCCCAGGGGCCAGGTGAGCGATCCAGGGCCATCATGGCCCTCTTGTTATAATTTTTTTTTTAGAAAAAAATGGGCTTGAAATTTCATGTGAATTGTCTGCCTTGCAGATAATTCACATGAAATGTCAAGCAATTCATGTGAACTGTTCAGCCATATATTCTCAGAAAGGAAGATTTTTTTTCTGCGCGGTGCCTGCTTTTAGCATGGCCAAGTATTGGGATCCAGTTTTCCAAATACGTTTAATTTTGAAAAATATTTAATAAATATTTTCATTTTAATACCTACAAACAGAGAAGCCTCCATGGTGTAGTGGTTATGCTACTTGCCTTGTAAACAAGGGATTGCAGGATCAATCCCGAGCTTCTCCAGACTTTCGGATGAGTCTTTAAACCGAGGTCTGGACTCTGTATGACCTTAGCTGTTGGTGAGACGTAAAACTCATTCATTCCCAAACAGATAAACTGCTATTTTCCAACACAAAATTACAGAATCCTGTATCACCATACTCTTGAGCTCCTGCATTTGCTGCGGTGTTAGAAAGAGATTCTGAGTTATGGAAACACTTACTTACTGACTTGAGTTTGCTTTAGCATATTTGATTTTAGTATTAAAGTTTATTTTGAGTGGCTCAATACTATTGGGGGCCATGAAAAATTTGTTTGAGACATGAGCAGTTTAACCTTTACCACTAGGGCTGGCTAATCGGAGCTGAAAAGATAATCGATTTTCAGTCCTGCAATTGTGATCGATAATCGATTAGTAGTCACTGAGGTTTTTGTCAATTTTACCTGTCTGAGCAGGACTCTTACCATATGTTGCACTTTACCATAAGTATATTTGAACAGACAGGCCTGAGCAAACAGTGTAGACCCAGATGAGACGGCGCAGAATGCGGCGTCTCATCAGGGTCTGCACTGTTTGCCACTCATTCAGCTATTTTGGGCATAACTTTAGGTAGTAAATTGTAACTATCAAGTAATTGATTAAAAGCAAATCAGAAATGATAATCCTTTTTGTGGAATTTATCAATTGATTGATTGATTATACGATTAATTGTGTCAGCCTCATTTACCACTATCTGGGCTAATTCAGCAGAGGGCAAATTGTTGATAGTTCTCCTATTTTTGCCAGAAAACAGGACTTGACATCTCCTGCAAATTGTCTCCATAGAGACAATTTGCATGAGATGTCAAGTCCTGTTTTCTGGGAAAATTAGAAAAATATTTCAAAATGTCGTCTGCTGCGAAAAAATACCCAGCATGCAGAGTGTTAAGAAACTATGAGTTAATCATGGGATCATTTCTTTAGACATAATGGGAATGATTTGGGGTTGTCTTTTTGATCTTCTATAATGGAAAGATAAGGCCCCCACCCATTGGGGCTTGAAGAAATAAATGGGCTGCATGATGCTTCCTCGCAGAGCTGAATCTGACCACACACGAGGACTGATTACCCACTTAGAGGATCTAAGCCTGCCCAGGCAAAGTGGTGCGAGTCGGACCGTCCATACTTATAAACCCTATCTTGGGTGGCAGGGCTTGAGATGTCATTTCATCTCAATGTCGGGTAAAAGTCCCACAAAATTTGAAGCAACATCTCCAAAATGACCTTTATAGTTGACGGGGACGTTAAACATCAACTCAAACAAACATAATGGAAAGATATTTCATGTGTTCTCATTACAGTGATTCTAAATTACTCACAACATACATTTTCATGATAAAATCCCCCTGAATTATCCCTAAATATCTGGTATAGTTGTTTCATTTAAGATTGGAAGGGCAGTGCTATTGTCTGCACCTGCCTTAAGGAAAAAGTTAAACCAAGATTACTGACTATGTGAATTCAACTGACCCACAAGTAAAGATATCTGGTATGTATGCTTCCAAAATATCTTGTGGAATCAACATACAGTAAAATTCTGCTACAATTAGGACAAAATTATGCTGTTAAAAGCATATTTAGTAGGTTTCAAATACATTTTCTTTGTGTTTTCTATATCCAGTGGGCTCTACATCATAGTGTAGTTTATATTTTCTTGTCCTATGGGATCATTGAGGCCATTGTAGAATTTTGAAAATGTTTGAGTGTCACTGTTGAGGCCTAAATGGCCAAAACTAGCTAGTCTGGCCCAGAAAAGATGTACACTCCATATTTTCCCGTTCTGTGGTGTATTCCTTGCTTCCAAAGGATAACCCTTTCTAGCACTTATCTAGATGAAGACCACCTTTGGGACTATTCTTAAAGGCCTATTTTTAACAGTCCCAACGGTGGTCTTAATATAGGAATTTTACTGTATGTTATTGGCATACATTCACAAGACATGATCACCCCCACTATCACTCTTAATAGTAACTACACCGCAACCTCATTATAACACGGTTCATTATAAAATGGGAAATAATACAGTTTCAAGATGGATTCCAAAAGTGTATAGATTATATAGAAAAATGACCATAAATGGTCATTTTTCTATATAATCTATACATTTATTGGTGGATATAAAATGATTAGATGTCATTTCAACTTTTGCTGTCAGGTAAAAGTCCCACAAAATTGGAAGCAACATCTCCAAAATGACCTTTACAGTGTTGACGGGGAGATTAAACCTCAAATCAAACAAACAAAAAAACTAACACGGTTTCTGCTTTGGACCCTATCAATAGTGTTATAAAGAGGTTGTGGTGTACTGGGTCCGCATCTATCACAAGTATTCCATTGAGACTTCAGAATGAGTTTAAAACGGGTTTGAAATAGCCATTGGTGCTATTGTGATTGAAGTTTTTGTGTATTTGTCTTCTTTCAGGGTTTGTTTAGGAACTTTGGCAGTTGCTTGCTACCTTACTTCAAGTCCCATATAGAGAGACTGATGGCTGACACGAGTCATGACAAACATGATAGTTGTCAGAGATGTGGCATGGAAATAATGGCGGGTGCTCTCAGAGGCTCAAAACATTGGTCTTATACTGAGGTATATATGTTTCTCAACTCTTATTCTGCTGAATAATTGATTTTGCCACTCCCATTTCTGACTATTAACCAATCAAATTACTGCATAAATTCTATTCACATCATGTTAACAAGTTCATGAAATGAACACCCCTCTAAACCCCACTTTGTATAGGGAAAAATGGGGTTTATGGGGGTAGACATAATTTTCTTTATTTCTGCTCTAAGACATAGGTTGTGGGTACTCATTAGAATCGCTTCAATGAGGTAGTTCTAACGAGCACCTTCAACCTATGTTTGGAGTAAATATAAGAAAGATATGTAAAAATTTCATCAGAAATTTTCCGTTTTTGTAGAAAGAAAAAAATGCACTATGCCTCTTGGATGTGTTATCGTAATGATTTTTAACTGAAAACTGAATGACAAACAGTATAGATCCTGATCAGATGGCTTCTTTAAAGCCATCTGATCTGGATCAACACTGTTTGCAAAGGTAGGGATTGTCGTGAACAGCAGGATAAGGGTTCTTCAGAAGCCATCTTATCTGGATCTACACTGTTTGCAAAGGTAGGGGCCGTCATGTTCAGCAGAATAAGTGTTAATAGCAGGATAAACTCAGTAAAACCGAGTGTGCCATTTTCGATTATTTGGTGTATTCTTTGCTTCTAAAGGATCTAACAATTAAGAACTTATTAATTTACCATTTCACTTGGAGCACAGGTATCTCAGTGAGGTCAGTGCTTACCTCATGGTATGGAGGTTGTGGGTTCGAAACCCTCACAGGATTCAATTCTTTTCAACTGCAAATGATGTTCCATTGCACAGAGCTGTTCATGATCTCAAGAAATAAAGATTTTAAATGACTTCTCTGAAACCACTGGACCCATTATTGTGTTAAATTTCATGCTTGTATATAGGGAAAAAGTTTTTCCCGAAATTATTTTAATATGATAGACACATCCAGCTAAAAGAATTGATAAATCATTTTATCACATGACGTCGTTGATAAGCAGTGGATAACGTCATGTAATAAAAATCACGTGTAATAACACTTTGGTGGGATTAAGTTACGTCATGACGACGTCCATGTCAACAATGCAATTTTCGTTGAAAACTTGTCAAATTAAAAGGCGATAAAATCCAATTAAAAGTAGTCATATGATAAAGAGAATCTTACACTCGCTGTCATTTCATATGAAATTTATGAAACTCGCCAAAGGCTCGTTTCATATATTTCATATGAAATAACCACTCGTGTAAGATCCTCTATATAAGTACCAAAATTAAGGGGAACACCTTCAAGGGAGGCTACACCTGCAAAAGTATTTTTGTCTCCCATGTCAATAGGGGTCAACTCTTAAAGGAAAGAATTTGCTCCTGAGGAGCAAATTGTTTCCTTTAAGAGTTGACCGCTGAGCTTGCAAAGATGTGAACAGGAAGTTCTTTGAAAAATGGGAGAAAAGTCTGCCAGGTGTTCCCATTCCCCTAAAGGTCAATTAGATGGCAACCAAATTGACCAAATGATGCTCAGGGCTCAGGGGAGCGGTCAGAACCTCACAATCCTCTTTTTTCATTTTACAGACCATAACCTTATGAGAGTGGACGGCACCCATTCTGAAATCATCATTCTACCATTGTTTTATAAGGGAGCTTCCTGTTCACTTTCTTATGAAGTAAACCATTTGCTCAAGAGGCAAATTCTTATTAACCCATATCCCACTGAATAATTAATTTAGCCACACCCATTACTGGGTTTGAACCAATCAGATTTCTAGATGTAATTTATTCCTGAAAATTCACAAACTGAATGTTAAATGGTGTAGATCCTGATCAGATGCCTTCTCAAGAAGCCATCTGATCAGGATCTAAACTGTTTGCATAGTGATTGTCATGAACAGGATCTACACTGTTTGCAAACATAGTGATTGTCGTGAACAGCAGGATCAGGGTTAATTTTATCATCTTCTTGAATTTTACAGACAAAAGCTGTATGGGAGTGGGCTGTACCTATACTGAAAACATCACTGAACAATCTGACAGTATCAACAGTAGATGACTGGGGTAGCTTCTATACTAATGTTTCTGTAAGTAATCACTTTCACTCATTTAATACCAGAAACCCCCTCAGGGTAATACCTTGGCAAACAGTGCAGGCCCAGATCAGATGCTGCATCTGATCAGGGCCTACACTGTTGGCTAAAAGTTAAGTCATTTTCCAAATAGAGTTTGATAAAAACACAATCTGACACCCCTAAATTTTGAAATGGACTCCTGCTGTATATAAGCTGGAAGAATCCATTTGGTATAAAAAGGGTTAAAATCAATTCTGCACAACTTTTCGTGTCTTTTAGACAGTCCCAATGACTCAGTTCCGCAACATCTATTTGCGTAGATTGATCAGGAAATATTTTCTATAGTCATTCTCTTCCTTTTTGATTCAAGAAGTGCAGATATCCTGTCTGTTGATTCAAGAAAACACTTATCAGTTTCTGGCAAAAGGACATCACGTGAACAAGACCCTGAAATGAACACCCACCTAAACCCCACTTTATACAGAGAAAACTGGAGTTTATGGGGATATACATTACTTTTCTTATTTGTGCTCCAAGACATAGGTTGTGGGTACTCGTTAGAACCGTCTCAATGAGGTGGTTCTAATGAGCACCCACAAACTATGTTTGTGGTAAAATAAGATAATTATTGCGAATTTTCATCAGAAAAGTACCCATTTTCAATATGTGAAAAAATGCACTATGTCACATGAGTGTGTTACGTTATGATATGCACTGTTGAGGTTAACCACTTGGGTGGTGCAAAAAACATTTTGAAAACACAGCCATGAAAATGTAAAGCTGTCTATAATGTCAGTTTAAATGACATTGTCAGGTACAAGCATGTAAAAATATTCATTCTTATGCTCCAAACATACATTATGGGTATTCAGTGAGGAGGCAGATCTAACGAGTTATGTATGTTTTAGGAATGGAATTGAGTAAATTGAGTAAAATAATGTATACCCTTGTGAACCCCAATTTCTCTATATTACTGTAATGATCCTAAGTATTGGGACAGATAGGCCTAAGCAAATAGCAAAGACCCAGATCAGACTGCTCCTTCAGGAGCAGTCTGATCAGGGTCTAAACCCTTTTCCATTCAGTATTCACTTTTTGGACTTCTTGCTGGATCACAAAACAAATTTGTTAAAATTTTAGGAGACTTACAGCAAGTCCTCAGGGTGTCCGATTTTTTAGGATTACATGATGTTTCAGCACTCAGATTTCCTCTGACATCATTGTGACCATCCCAGTTAACGTGGAATATCTTAGCAGGTGCTATAAACCTTCTAAAATCAGTTAAGCGGTCCACTGATTTCAAACGTTGTATTTTTTTATGTTTGCCAATTAATTACCGGCCCCGATAGCTGAGTTGGTAGAGTGTCCGCTCTGGGGAACAGAAGGTCACGGGTTCGATCCCGAGCCGCGACATACCAAAGTCATTCAAAATGGTACTAGCTGCTCCTTGCTTTGCACTCAGATTTACGGGGTAGAGCTAGGACTGGTCAACCCAGTGTCAGGATAATGTGACTGGGTGTGGTATCATGTAATGTGTCTGGGACATGATACTTCAGTGAGGCAGCACTATAAAAGTGAGCATTGAGCTCCCTGTCGTGATATGACTGAAAAAATTGTTAAAAGGGACGTTAAACCCGAATTCACCCACACACACACACACACACATTGCCAATTAATTAGTTCACACACTGATCACCTAACTAAGCTTTTCACTTTTGAGTTTCTGAAGTGGCCTCATCTGTCTTTGAATTTGGATAAGTCTATTCTTGAAAAGGGGATTAGGTAAAGATGAGCCATCTCATCTGGATCTACACTGCTTGCAAATGTTACGGTTGGAAGGGGCACATTCATGCATAAGCTGACTGAAACAAAAAGTGTATAGATGCCATCTTGAAAGCGCTTTCTATTGTACTGTTTGAAAATAGAAGAACTAAAATCATTATAGTGACAAAGCCATTAAAAATGCAAGAGTTCAGTAACCAAAATTATGCCTCATTCAGTGGTCCATGTAATCTTTATTTCATTGCTGCCTCCCAGTCTAGCGTTATACATTCTGAACGTTTTTTACATCTTCTGAACAACGCGTTGATGTGAATTAAACTGTCACCTATCTAAATTTAACGATTGCATTGGAAAAGTAGGGCTGGCTACAGGGAAATATTTCCTTAGAGGAAATAAAATTTCCTAGGCCAGAGGTGATTATCATTTTTTGTCGCGCCCGGTTTTCCGTCCGTTCGTTCGTCCATTCGTCTGTTCTTTCGTCAAGGCGTCAACATTTGCGACCACCCTAGCGTTCACCCTAATGGTCAAGTTTATTTCTCAAGAACTATAAGAGCTTCATTAACGAAACTTGGTACAATTTTGTGTCTGGGAATGACAACTTACATGCAAGCATCCATATTTGACCTTGACCTACATTTCATGGTTCACTGACTTTGTAAAATATTGCGACCACCCTAGCGTTCACCCTATTGGTCAAGTTTATTTATCAAGAACTATTAGAGCTTCATTAATGATACTTGGTACAAACTTGTGTCTGGGGATGGCAACTTACATGCAAGCATCCATATTTCACCTTGACCTACATTTCATGGTTCACTGACTTTGTAAAATATTGCGACCACCCTAGCATTCACCCTAATGGTCAAGTTTATTTCTCAAGAATTATAAGAGCTTCTTTAATGATATTTGGTACAAACTTGAATCTGTGGATGGCAACTTCAATGCAAGCATCCATATTTCACCTTGACCTACATTTCATGGTTCACTGACTTTGTAAAATATTGCGACCACCCTAAAGTTCACCCTAATGGTCAAGTTTATTTCTCAAGAGCTATAAGAGCTTCTTTAATGATATTTGGTACAAACTTGAATCTGTGGATAGCAACTTCAATGCAAGCATCCATATTTGACCTTGACCTAAATTTCATGGTTCACTGACTTTGTAAAATATTGAGACCACCCTAGCGTTCACCCTACTGGTCAAGTTAATTTCTCAAGAACCATAAGAGCTTCATTAATGATACTTGGTACAAACTTATATCTCGGGATGGCAACTTAAATGCAAGCATCCATATTTGACCTTGACCTACATTTCATGGTTCACTGACTTTGTAAAATATTGCCACCACCCTAGCCTTCACCCTAATGATTAAGTTCATTTCTCAAGAATTATTTGAACTTCATTAATGATCCTTAATACAAGCCTTTTATGTAAGCATCTATGTTTGATCATGGCCTACATGTCATGGTTCGGTGACTTTGCGCCCCCACAGGCGCGACATAGCCTTCGGGGGAATTCTTGTAATTCATAGAGAAATCATGATATTTCTTCATTATGCATGTAATATAACCCTCTACTGTTTACAAAGATTATATATTTGTTGTTTCCAGGAGAGTCGGGACCCAATGAAGATGTACTGGTTCTTTGAGATGTTGATGGAGAACCCACTGAATGGAGAAGGGGGGTCATTTGGAGATGCCAGGTACTCCTATTACTCTGATCCATAGACATTTCATACTTCCATTTATATCCTTTTACATACTAGCCTATTCACCATATTGAGCACACATGCAGTAATAAGCACACACCATTACGATTACACACCCGTGCGACATAGTGCATTTTTCACATCTAAAAGGGCTACTTTTTTATGAAAATCCATCATATTTTTCTTATTTATACTGCAAACATAGGTGGCAGGTGCTCGTTAGAACCGCCTCAACAGTTCTAACGAGTACCCACAACCTATGTCTTGGAGCATAAATAAGAAAGATAATGAATACCCCCTTAAACCCCAGTTATTTCATATAAAGTGGGGTTTAGTGGGGTATTCATATCACAAACTTGTTCACGTGATGCCAATACTTTCTCAAGAAGTATATTTGACACCAATTAAGGGGGATGGATACACCTTCAGGGGAGGCAACTCCTGAAAATTATTTTTGTCTCCCATCTAAATAGGGGCTAACTCTTAAAGGAAAGAATTTGCTCCTCCTCCTTTATGAGTTGAACCCTTTTCCCATGGGACAGAGTTTATAGAAAACAGAACAGGAAGTCCCAAAAGTTGTCCCCTTTGAAAAATGGAGGAAACATCTGTCAGGCGTATCCACTGTGCTTAAGAGTGCAGGATTTTGCTGTCAGTTGAAGGTGAAACAGTGCTTAAAGATCACTCTCACATATCATAAAGGATCATAAAACAAAAACCAAAAATAAAAAAAAATAAATAAATGTTTATACCAAGCACTAACCATGACCAGCAGACAACATTTTTAAAGTTTTTGTTGTTATTTTTCAGAGAAAATAAGACTTTACATAAAAGTATACATTACCAAAACACGCCTATACCAATACATTGTAACGTTTATCGCCGAAAAAACGAAAATTTGAAGATGAAAAATTGTGATAATTTTCTTATTTCTGCTCAAAATATAGATTGTGGGTACTCGTTAGAACCGCCTCGATGAGCCGGTTCTAACGAGTACCCACAATCTATATCTTAGAGAAAAAATATGAAAAATAAGGTTAACCCTTACAAACCCCAGTTTTACTATACAATAGAGGGGTTCGAGGGGGTCAAAATTATATTGGCGTGTTTTCGTGATGCACAAGAAATTAGCCCAAATTATCATCATACTTCTCAAGAATTTTCTGTAGGACATGAAAGTTCAAGGTTAATAGGTGCATTTTACTTGTATTGGGGTGGCAACCCTCTCAAAAATGCAATGGAAGTTTTACTCTTATTCAATAAGGTCTACTTTTAGAGGCTCAGGGGCAAATTCTTGCCTCCAAGAGAAAAAAAAAAGGCAGATAATATAAGATGTTTCCATTTAAATTAGTATTGGTAATTTATTTTATTACTGTTATCAGTAGAAGAGACTTCCAAGTACGGCCCCCGCCCATCGGGGCTTGAAGACATAGATGGGCTGCATGATGCTTCCACGCAGAGCTGAAACCCACCTGCACACGAGTACTGGTAAACTGCTTAGAGGATCTAAGCCAGCCCAGGCAAAGCAGTGCGAGTCGGCCCGTCCATGTATATAAACCCTATGGTTCATTGGGCGGCAGGGCTTGTGATGTCATTTCATCTCAACGTCGGGTAAAAGTCCCACAAAATTGGAAGCAACATCTCCAAAATGACCTTTACAGTGTTTACTGGGGCGTTAAACCTCAAATCAAACAAACAAAAAAGACTTCCAAGTCAGGACAATGAGAACTTTTGCACCTATTAGCAAATAGTTTCTGAATTAAACTTTGTTATCAAATTGGGAAGCTGACTGGCTTTTTATGCCCCCCCCCCCCCCCCCCCCCCCCCAAGAATCTTTGATTCGGGGGGGGGGGGGGCATATAGTTTTTGGCCCTGTCTGTTTGTTTGTTTGTCTGTCTGTCCGTCACAAAATCTTTAACCTTGGCCATAACTTTAAAAGTATTTGGCCTAGCTTCATGAAACTTCACACATCTCTTATACAGTCGAACTTCGATGGGTCGAACTCGGTAGGCTCGAACACCACGTTTGGGTCGAACTGACTTTTCAGTCCCGGCAAAATCCCTATTCATTTTAACTAAACATACCACCCTTGGCTCGAACCACGATGGCTCGAACCCTCGAACTCTAAGCCTGGTCCCTAGAGTGCATTTTCTATGTAAAATCCCACCGATGGCTCGCACTAATTACCTTTTTAAAAATTCCAGTTTTATCGGTCAAGTCACGCAGTATCATAAGAAAGGTAACCTACGTGAAAGTGCGAAAGGTATACTACGTGGCTTAAATTATGACCGATAAATGTACCGGAAGTCACCAAAATCGCCGCAGCTCTGATAAAAATCATAGAACACAAAGATGAATCTTGCCGAGTTGGACTCCAATGGCTGGAACTACCGATGGCTCGAACTTTTTACGGCGGTCCCGGCGAGTTCGAGCCATCGAAGTTCGACTGTACTTAAAAATTGGTTCCCACGGGGGGCATTGGTCGCTTACAGTGACAGCTCTTGTTCTGATTGAGAATTACGTACAGATTTTTTTCTGAAAGAAACAGTAAACCAGGCAATTATATTATAAATTCAGTGGCTCGAACCCCGATGGCTTGTTTACCATGGATGAGTTGAACGGGTTCATGAGTCCACAGGGAATTCCTCAAGATAGGAAATAGGGATAATTTTGGGAGATTTTCTTCTTTTATCTTGCAAATGTTTACTGTGTGCACTCAAAGAGTTCACACAATACATCACGTGAACAAGTCCGTGCAATGAAGACCCCCCTATACCCCACTTTATATAGAAAAAACTGGGGTTTATGGGGGTAAACATCATTTTTTTTTCTTATTCTTGCTCCAAGTCATAGGTTGTGGGTACTTGTTAGAACCGCCTCAATGAGCACCCACCACCTATATTTGCAGTATTTGTAAGAAAAATATCACAGATTTTCTTCAGAAAAAAACGGCCATTTTGGAGATGTGTAAAAAAGCACAAATTCGCACGGGTGTGTTATCGTAATGATAAAAATATAATATAGAACACCGAAAAGATGATCATTTTCGTTATGCCTCCTGGTATGGCATAATATAGCAACCCTCCATTGCTTGAACTGCCGCTGTCTTGAAAAAAATTTCATAGTCACAAAAGGTTCGAGTCATCAAAGTTTGACTTTAACTTGCTTGATTTGAAAATCTATAAACTATTTAGGTAGTTTATGGGTTCAGTCTTTTCTGGGACAGCAGCAGTCTCTCCTGGAGATTGATCAGACCTGCCCAAGAAAAGTGTGAAAAACTGACTGACTCCACATGATTTGGTCTTCAAACTCCAAATGGACCCAAAACCAAATTACTTACGTAGTTACTGGATTTGCTTAATTAAATTTGATTTTATTTTCAGTCGTTTATTCATGCTACAGAATGCCTTACTACAACAGGAGTGGCGAGTGACTGACCTCCACCATCGACTGATAACATACCTAAGACCCCACCTCTCACATCCTTATAAGAATGTCAGAGACAGACTGGGAAGGTAGGTTACTGTAATTCCCAATAAAATCCAGACAGCAGCATTGGATCAAACAGTATATCATTACATGTAATTCATGGATGATAGGTGTAACGAGCCAAGCATAGCAGAAATAAAAAGCAAAAAAAATCTTTTAACAAACAAAATTTATTCACAAAATGTTTAACTGAAATAAACAAGAATTTACTTATCTCTATTGTTTTAATATCCTTCAAATCCTATTATCTCACAGAATGAGAACTGAGTCCAAAAAGAATAATAATCCTCAAGTAATCCAACACATAATTCAGAGCAAAATTTTCTTAAAACACCCAAACCGAACTGAAGAAAAAATTTCTCTTCATATAAAGCCATGGAACATTCAAGACCCATGGGGAAAGAAATCTGGTCATATGCTAAAAATAGTGATCTAGAAACTTCTGGATTACCCTTTAATCCTATATCTTGTAAACAACATGTTTACTAACTTAAATTAATCTGTGACTCATAATCTAGAAACTTCCTTTATCATATGACGTCGTTGATAATCCGTGGATAACTTCGTGTAATAAAAATCGTATGACCACACGTGTAATAACACTTTGGCGGGATTAAGTAACGTCATGACGACGTCCATGTCAACAATGCATTTTTCGTAGAAAAATTGTCAAATTAAAAGCCGATAAAATCCAGTTTAAAGAAGTTATATGATAAAGAGAATCTTACACTCGTGGTCATTTCATAAATAGCATATGAAATGACCACTCGTGTAAGATCCTCTATTTAAGATGGTAGTAAACAAAATTTTACCTAGTGGGTATAATGTGAGAATCAGAAAAAAAACTTCTTATACTTAACATAGGGTTCTGTCAGAACTGTTACCCGGAGGTGCTGTTGCTACTTAAATTTTTGTCAGCACAAATGTGAGTTTCTATTATACTAAATGTCTGAAGTTTTAACATTACGTTAACTAACAACTTCAGTAGCTTAGACCAACTGAGGCCTTATGCAAGGGATGTAGCATATAGTATACCATAGCACCATGTGACAATAGTTTTGTCATTCTATCAGTCTGAAATAAGTTTTTTCTTGGATGAAAAATAATTGTACCCATAAGACCAATGCACTGCACGTCTATTCATATCTCAAATAAAGAGGAGCTCTTGAGATACCTCAAGGATAATATTCCTTATTTCTACATTAAAGCATGTGTTGCGGTTACTTGATATTGTTTGTTTGATTTGAGGTTTAATGACCCCGTCAACACTGTAAAGTTCATTTTGGAGACATTGCTTCCAATTTTGTGGGACTTTTACCCGACATTGAGATGAAATGACATCTCAAGCCCTGTCGCCCAATGAAACCAATAGGGTTTATTAGCATGGACGGTCCGCCTAGCACCGCGGTTCTTGGACACGCTTAGATCCTCTAAACGGTTTACCAGTACTAGTGTGCGGGCCGGATTCAGCTCTGTGTGGAAGCATCATGCAGCCCATATATTTCTTCAAGCCCCTATGGGCAGGGGCCAACGGTTACTTGATAGATTTCCTCAGTGAGGCAACAGATGTGCCTCTTGTCCTCAAGATTTGCCTCCTCAAATGAGCTAAGTACACACAAAGAATACTCATAACAAGAAAGAATGATTATTATTCCGTAATTGTCCCCTTAATTTCTCCTTAACCCTATATGACAATGGAATATTCCATCTAATGAGTTTTTGAGTTGTCCTTATCCAATTAAAGGGGTGTCAGGTTAGTTTTGTTTGTGGTAAGTTTTTAAAAAATATAAGGACTTTAAGCAAACAGTGTAGACTTAAATCAGACACAGAATTCTGCATTGTCTGATCTGGGTCAACGCTGTTCGGCAATGTTCCAAAAATGGGCCGCTAGGCATATATGGGTTAATGGGAGCTATGTGTATTTCAGTCTCCAGGCTTCCAGCTTGCTTTTCGTGAAACCTAGTGCTTAGCTATATATCTGGCTGATTCATTAAACTTACAGTCAACACATTCCTTCTTAAAATGGGCATGGATTAAATTTTGACCCTGAACTTTACTTTGTGGTCCTCTGACAGTCAGTTTTGATCAGTGCCCTTGTTTGAGGAAAAATCATGCAGGTAGTAAATCCTGGTGACTTTTGGCATTAATCTTGAATTGTAATGAGACTGATATCATAGGCGGTATAAAATGCCCTTTAAGAAAATTATTATCACTTTGTTGCATTTTGAAATGTTATTATAATGCCATCCACAGAGTTACATGTATGACCTTTACATGGTGTTGGTCTTTTGCTGTTATTTTTAGCTCACCTGTCACATAGTGACAAGGTGAGCTTTTGGGATCACTTTTTGTCTGTCGTGCGTGCATGTGTCCGTGCGTGCGTAAACTTTTCCTTCAAACTACATTTCCTCCTAAACCAGTGAATGGATTTTGATATAATTTCACAGGAATGTTCCTTGGATGACCCTCTTTCAAAATTGCCTAAATCGTTCCGCTCCGTTAAACAAAATGGCCACCAGAGCTAAAAATAGATAAACATTTAAATGACATCTCCTCCTAGGCAAATGGTCCGATTTGAAAATAATGTCACAGGAATGTTCCTTGAGTGACCCTCTTTCAAAATTGCCTAAATCGTTCCGCTCAGTTAAATAAATGGCCGCCAGAGCTAAAAATAGAAAACCTTTAAATGACATCTCCTCCTAGGCAAATTGCCCTATTTGAAAATAATTTCACAGGAATGTTCCTTGAGTGACCCTCTTTCAAAATTGTTTAAATTGTTCTGCTCCGTTAAACAAAATGGCCACCAGAGCTAAAAATAGAAAAACCTTTAAATGACATCTCCTCCTAGGCAAATGGCCTGATTTGAAAATAATTTCACAGGAATGTTCCTTGAGTGACCCTCATTCAGAATTGCCTAAATGGTTCAGCTTAGTTAAAAAAAATGGCCACCAGAACTAAAAATAGAAAAACCTTTAAATGACAGTTCCTCCTAGGCAAATGGCCCAATTTGAAAATAATTTCCCAGGAATGTTCCTTGAGTGACCCTCTTTCAAAATTGCCTTAACTGTTCCGCTCTGTTAAACAAAATTGACACCAGAGCTAAAAATAGAAAAACCTTCAAATTTCACTACAATGAAAAATAGCCTCCAAAGATAAAAGTCTTTGGTCCACATCTCCTTAAAGCAGTGAATCCTTCATTTCCATAAGCTTTGAAACATCTTGGATTCAATTGAGCGATTCAGGGCCATCATGGCCCTCTTGTTGTTGTATGTCTGTGAGTTGTTGTTTACTGTTTTCTAATGGTCTGATCACCCAGTGTGGGGAATAGAGGGCCGATTGTTCCATTTCATAAACACTCGTATTTTTTCTTGTTTTGTGTATGTTTCCTCTTCCTCTTGGTGTCGAGAGTGGGCTGCCTCTTGTGATTGTGGCGCTCCATGGGTCTCTCTTTTAATTTTTTTTATTGAAAGATGTCAAGTTTTATGTGTTGAATTTTGTCTTTGATATATCTTACACGGGTAGCCATTATTAAAGAAGGCCTGTTGTCAGATTCGAACAAAAGAATGTGCACTGTACTGGTTGACTGCTTATGTACAAGCCTTCATAGGGAAAATGGCCAGCTCAGTATGACCTAAAAGGTGTTGGCTGGGCTGTTAACCTCCAAACAAACAATTCTTGTGTGTAGTTTATGAAAACTTAGCAAAGTCTCATTTCATAAATATCTCAAATGGTCACTGGTATATAATAATCTTGGATAAGTACAAACAAACAATTCTTATATGTTGTTTATGAAAACTTTGCAAAGTTTCATTTCATAAATACCTCAAATGGCCATTTATATATAACAATAGATGTTTCCATTAGGGTCTAGCTAATTATTTCATGTTTGTGTTTCTTTCCCTTTGGTGTCTCTGATGGGAACTTTGGGTTAATTATATCGATTCCTGATCTTTGCCTTCACTTCTATTTTGGATAAGTGCAACAAACAATTCTTATATGTGGATAATAAAAACTTAGCAAAGTCGCATTTCATAAATATCTCACTCACATATAACAATCTTGGATAAGTACAAACAAACAATTCTTATATGTAGTTTATGAAAACTTAGCAAAGTCTAATTTCATAAGTATCTGAAATGGTCACTGACTCACAGGCATATAACAATCTTGGATAAGTAAACCTCAATATCCAGAATGAGAAAAAAAAACTGATACAGTGAAATTCTGCTATTAAGACCAGCTAAAATTAAGACCAATTCTAGTTTAAAACGTATTTAGAAGGGTGCAGTTATTCTTTCTTTGTGTTCTCCGAAAACAGTGTCTTCTGGTCTTTAAGACCACTTTTGGACTTTTGAACAGTCCCAAAGGTGGTCTTAATATAGGAATTTAACCACAGTAATTACAAACCATTTTTCTTGTACATTTCAGTTTCTTATCCAATATATACATGTTGGATTACAAGATGTTAGCCGGTAGTTCCTCTAACTGTCCCAGTAAGAAAGTGTTTATTGAAGAAGTTCTGCCTCAGTTAGATAAACTTAAAGAAATAGTATTAGAAGAGGGCCAACATCAAAATGGAAATGGTAACACAGGTATGTTTCTTTTATTGCTGCTTTAAGCAAGGTGCAATATACAGTCGAACTTCGGTGGCTCGAACACCTTAGGGACCTCTCAAATCTGTTCCGGACGGGTAATTCGAGCCAGTGAGGGTGACTGCCATGACGCATAATGAGATACTTTTGTACATCTTTTTCGGTATTCTATAATGAAAATGTATGCTGTGTATACTTATTAGAATCGCCTGAATGAGGCGATTCTAATGAGTACACACAGTATGATGTGTATACTCATAAGAATCGCCTCAATGAGGCGATTCTAATGAGTACACACAGCATACATTTGTAATATAAAAGACGAAAATCTCCTAAATTTCCCCGCCTATTTCGTATATTGAGGGTTTCCCTAGGGGCTAGGGAACGTGTTCGACACAGCAATGGTAAACAAGCCATTGGTGTTCGAGCCATCGAAGTTCCACTGTATTGGGATCTGGTTTTCCAACAGTTCCCTTGTGCATCGTAACAATTAAGACGGGTATTTGGTATCATTGAAGGATAATTTTCATTCTTTCTCAATATAAATGTAAGTTGTGGGTATTTATTGGAACTGCTGGGGTGGTTGTTTGAGGCAAAGGTGTTGTGTATCTTTCCAACTGATATTGGCTCACAGTTGGACAAGACCTGTTGTCCTTGCAGCAGGTACAGGTAGAGGGGGAACGTTATTTCTCTGTTTCTACACTTCCATTTTTGCCCCCGCCCATCAGGACTTGGAGAAATAGATTGGGCGGCATGGTGCTTAGGATCAATACTTAGGATCATTACTGTATTTCTCCTTTAAACCATATGATTTTGGTACCTGATGAATTTCTTGTTTTTCATAGCAAAAAAAGCTTGACAATTTATTGGAAAAATGCTTGACATTTCATATGCATTGCCTGTCTAGTAGACAATTCACTTCTAATGTTGAGCCTTAATTTTGCAGAAAAATAAGAAATAAATATTTTGAAAAATTACCAAATGCCATATACGAGTGCTAGCTATAATTAGCACCTGAAAGGTTTAAACTGTCATTAAATATGTTCTGGATTGATTTATATGGGCTATATATTGTGAAATATTCGGCACGAGATTGTGAACGAGACTGCAGACAATATGAACTTGACTCGGGCAATATGGAAAAAATATTGACCATTAACTTTTGTACAAAGCAAATGGGACAGTTTCTGGTTATATAATAAGGATTTATGTGGACCTCTGTATTGCTATAGCTTTCTCTATTTTACTTTTCAGCCACAAGTGTACCTGTGCCCTCTGACATTCCTATAGATGGTGCTGACTCCCTGAGCCATGGTTTACAGAGTCTACACGCTATCCCAGGGATGGCAGCAGAGGGGTCAAGCCCGGGGATGTCTGGCCTACCCCAGGAACTGATGAGTATTCTACAGAAAGCTATGGAGGAGAAGAAAGATAAAGCAACTGTGATGTTAGAATTGAAAGCAATGAGAGAGGCTATGATTAAACAGACAGGTTAGTAGCTCATACATTGAAATTCCGCTATTAAGACCACCCAAAATTAAGACTAATTCTGTTTTAAAAAGCTTATTTTGAAGGCTGCTGTTATTCTTTCTTTGTGTTTTCTGCAAACAATGTCCTATGGTCAGGGACCACCTTTGGGAGTGTTCAAAAGTGGTCTTTAAGACCACTTTTGAACAGTCCCAAAGGTGGTCTTAATACAAGAATTTTACTATAGTTGTTAGACTTGGCTAAAGTGTTGTTGTCCATCATCAGCTTATGCAAGTAATCAGTGATATATTAACCAATTTTGTACTGGAAACTCCAAAATGGGTACCCTGCCAAACAGTGTAGGCCCAGATCAGAAGCCGCAGAATGGGGCGTCTGATCAGGGCCTACACTGTTTGCAAAAAGTTTAGCCATTTTCCGAATAGTTTTTGAAGAAAACACAACCTGAAACTACTAAATTTTGAAATGGACTCCAGCTATATGTAAGGTGGAAGATTCCATTTGGTACAAAAAGGGTTAAACATTCTAACCCAGCATGCCTTTATAGGCAAGGGAAAGGAACTGTGATTTATTCTGCAGCAAATTACTGGGTGGAAGAGCATGACACGAAAAGCGGCCATTTTATGATGATGTCACTCGAAGATTCTATGACATTACATTACGATAACACATCCGTGTGATATAATGCATTTTTTCCTACCTCAAAAAAGGTCATTTTATGACAAATATTTGTGATATATTTCTTATTTATACTCCAAACATAGGTTTTGGGTGCTCATTAGAACCGCCTCATTGATGCGGTTCTAATGAGTACCCACAACCTATGTCTTTGCGCAGAAATAAAGAAAAATTATGTTTACTCCCATAAACCCCAGTTTATTTCACGGACTTGTTCACGTGATGAGAAGATGAAACATTATTTTCTTGTATCAAAATGGCAGTCAAAGGGCCTCTATGGCCTAGTGGTTAAGAGCGCTGACTCTTGATCATTAGGTCTCTCACCGCTGTGGTTCGAGCCTCGCTCAGGTCACATGTGAGACGCCAAGTTCTGCAACGGAAGGTCAGGTGGTTTTTCTCCGGGTACTCCGGTTTTCACCCACCTCTGATTAACAATTGGCTCGATATGAGTGAAATAATCTTGAAAGGACCGTAAAACCAAACACCCCCCCCCCCCCCACCCCACCCCCCCCCCCCCCCCCAAAAAAAAATGTGATGCAGTCAGTTATGTCATTTTTGGGATCCATCTGTAGCCCCTCTTACAGTAAAATTCCTATATCAAGACCACCTTTGGAACTGTTCAAAAGTGGTCTTCAAGACCACTTTTTAACAGTCCCAAAGATGGTCTCTTATTAGGAGACACTGGCTGTAGAGAACACAAAGAAAGAATAACTGAAACCTTCTCCATAAGCTTTTAAAAGCAGATTTAGTCTTAATTTTAGGTTGTCTTAATAGCGGAATTTTAGGACCCCGCCCATCAGGGCTTGAAGAAATAAATGGGCTGCATGATGCTTCCACGCAGAGCTGAAACCGACACCAGACGAGCACTGATAAACTGCTTAGAGGATCTAAGCCTGCCCAGGCAAAGCGCTGCGAGTCGGACCGTCCATGCTTATAAACGCTATTGGTTTCATTGGGCGACAGGGCTTGAGATGTCATTTCATCTCAATGTCAGGCAAAAATCCCACAAAATTGGAAGCAACGTCTAGTGACCTAAATGAAATATATAGTGTTGACGGGGACTTAAACATCAAACCAAACAAAAACAAACAAAATAGCGGAATTATACTGTAGCCGGCTTCCCATGGTATCAAGGTAGTTAATGTTACAGTATAAATATTTCAAAGTTAGAGCTATTCAGCACTAAAATAATTTTTATGCCCCCACCATTCGAAGAATGGTGGAAAGGGCATATAGCGTTGCCCCTGTCCGTCCATCCTTCCGTTCGTCTGTTCGCACCAACGAAACGACATTTAGGGGGCAAAAAATTTGGACAGTTTGACACTTAAGTATATATTTGTGAGTCCAAATGGGGTTTATTCCGTTATTTGGGTACTTAAGTGGCAAAAATTCGCTCTTAGGTGGCTTGCCGCTTAAGAGAATTTGCCGCTTAAGTAGTCAATATGCCGACGCCTAGCCACTTAAGTATCCATTCGTGAGAACGGCGTGCGTCCGAAACTCGTCCGAAACTTAAACGCAGTCAATAACTTCATTATTTCGGGATGGATTTTTAGATTACTCAACAGAAATGTTAACCATCATGAGACGAAGTGTCACTTGCAAAACCCAGGTCCGTACCTCCAAGGTCAAGGTCATACTTAGAGGTCAAAGGTCAAAAAAAGGGTCCGAAACTTAAACGCAGTCAATAACTTTCTTATTTCTGGATGGATTTTGAAATTACTTTGTAGAAATGTTAACCATCATGAGACGATGTGTCACATGCAAAACCCAGGTCTGTACCTCCAAGGTCAAGGTCATACTTAGAGGTCAAAGGTCAAAAAAAGGGTCCGAAACTTAAACGCAGTCAATAACTTTCTTATTTCTAGATGGATTTTGTAATTACTTTGTAGAAATGTTAACCATCATGAGACGATGTGTCACATGCAAAACCCAGGTCTGTACCTCCAAGGTCAAGGTCATACTTAGAGGTCAAAAGTAAAAAAAATGGTCCGAAACTTAAATGCAGTCAATAACTTACTTATTTCTGGATGGATTTTGAAATTACTTTGAAGAAATGTTAATCATCATGAGGCGATGTGTCGCGTGCAAACCCAGAGCGGTACCTCCAAGGTCAAGGTCATACTTAGAGGTCAAGGGTAAAATAAAAAAATTGTCCGAAACTTAAACGCAGTCAATAACTTTCTTATCTCTGGATGGATTTTGAAATTACTTGGCAGAAATGTTGGCCATCATGAGACAATCTGCCTCACACAAAACCAAGGTCCTTACCTCCAAGGTCAAGTCATACTTAGAGGTCAAATGTGAAAAAAGAGTCCAAAACTTTAACACGGTCAATAACTTTCTATGGATGAATACGAACATAGACATACTTTCAGGCGGGGGCATCCGTGTCCTATGGACGCATTTCTAGTCTGTTAAATTTCTATAGGGTCTCTTCTAACAATTAAGGAGGAGAAATGATCACAATACTTCAGCGTGTATTTACAAACCTGGCAGATAGGTACCCAGGCAGAATTTTCTCATGCCAACAGGCATTCCCATGGTACCAAGACAAATAGAAAAGTGACAAATGTAGAAAACTGATTCAATTAAAGTACTTGTAGTGGCGTTTCATATTACTTAAAATAATAAACTTATTATGTCCCCCCACCCGAAAGGGAGGGGGACATATTGGTTTTGGTGCGGATCCTGTCGGCGTTGGCGTTTGCGTTGCCTCTTGTCTGCACTCTATCTCCTGAATGGATGGATGGATTTTGATTAAAGTTACACAGATACACCATTGGGAGGGGGAAAAGTTCTGATTAGATTTTGGTGACCTTGGTCTAATTTTCAAGGTCACAGTGCTCAAAACATTGTCGAATTTTAGGCCAAAAAACCTTGTCTGCACTCTATCTCCTGAACCAATGGATGGATTTTGTTCAAACTTGGTACATAGTATAATTGGGATGGTCTCAAGAACTGATTAGATTTTGGTGACCTTGACCTAATTTTCAAGGTCACCACGGGACTAAGACTGTTAAAAATAAGCTTGTCTGCACTCTATCTCCTGAACCAATGGATGGATTTGGTTCAAACTTGGTACATAAAGTAAGTGGGATAGTCTCTAGAACTGATTAGATTTTGGTGACCTTGACCTAATTTTCAAGGTCACCACGGGACTAAGTCTGTTAAAAATAAGCTTGTCTGCACTCTATCTCCTGACCCGATGGATGGATTTACCTAATTTTCAAGGTCACCACGGGACTAAGACTGTTAAAAATAAGCTTGTCTGCACTCTATCTCCTGACCCGATGGATGGATTTGGTTCAAACTCGGTACATAAGGTAAGTGGGACAGTCTCTAGAATTGATGAGATTTTGGTGACCTTGACCTAATTTTCAAGGTCACCACGGGACTTAGATTGTTAAAAATAAGCTTGTCTGCACTCTATCTCCTGAACCAATGGATGGATTTGGTTCAAACTTGGTACATAGTATAATTGGGATGGTCTCTAGAACTGATTAGATTTTGGTGACCTTGACCTAATTTTCAAGGTCACCACGGGACTAAGACTGTTAAAAATAAGCTTGTCTGCACTCTATCTCCTGAACCAATGGATGGATTCGGTTCAACCTTGGTACATAAACCGAAAGGGAGGGGGGCATATTGGTTTTGGTGCGGATCCTGTTGGCGTTGGCGTTGCCTCTTGTCTGCACTCTATCTCCTGAATGGATGGATGGATTTTGATTAAAGTTACACAGATACACCATTGGGAGGGGGAAAAGTACTGATTAGATTTTGGTGACCTTGGTCTAATTTTCAAGGTCACAGTGCTCAAAACATTGTCGAATTTTAGGCCAAAAAACCTTGTCTGCACTCTATCTCCTGAACCAATGGATGGATTTTGTTCAAACTTGGTACATAGTATAATTGGGATGGTCTCAAGAACTGATTAGATTTTGGTGACCTTGACCTAATTTTCAAGGTCACCACGGGACTAAGACTGTTAAAAATAAGCTTGTCTGCACTCTATCTCCTGAACCAATGGATGGATTTGGTTCAAACTTGGTACATAAAGTAAGTGGGATAGTCTCTAGAACTGATTAGATTTTGGTGACCTTGACCTAATTTTCAAGGTCACCACGGGACTAAGACTGTTAAAAATAAGCTTGTCTGCACTCTATCTCCTGAACCAATGGATGGATTTGGTTCAAACTTGGTACATAAGGTAAGTTGGACAGTCTCTAGAATTGATGAGATTTTGGTGACCTTGACCTAATTTTTAAGGTCACCGCGGGACTTAGATTGTTAAAAATAAGCTTATCTGCACTCTATCTCCTGAACCAATGGATGGATTTGGTTCAGACTTGGTACATAAGATAAATGGGATGGTCTCAAGGACTGATTAGATTTTGGTGACCTTGATCCAATTTTCAAGGTCACCACGGGTCTTAGGCTGTTAAAAATAAGCTTGCCTGTGCTCTTTCTCCTGAACCAATGGATGGATTTGGTTTAAACTTGGTACATAAGATAAGTGGGGTAGTCTCTAGAACTGATTAGATTTTGGTGACCTTGACCTAATTTTCAAGGTCACCAAGGGACTTAGACCATATACAAAAGAAATGTCAAGATGCTCTGGACTTCAAACTGGTGGGGGGACATATGTTTTCCTCTGAAAACACTCTTCTAGTTTCAAATAGGGAAAACTGCAAAAATCATGTAAAAAAAATTTTGACTGCTTTTAATCCTGCAAATGGTAAAATAAAGTAAGCTATAGTTGAGACACAGAAGGTTCAATTCATCACAAGGGTTGTATGAAAGTCAAGCAAGTTTGATTCATCATTTAACTTTACCTTCTAAGCTTATACTCAGAGGTGTCATTGGGGGACAGAAACACTGGGATAGTTTAAAGTGTTTTAAAGAAGGCATGCATCGACTGCCTGTGCACTTAAGGTTAACTCTTGTCCTGCTGAGCCCGGATATGCCTTACCTTTGAAACAATGTAGATCCAGATCAGATGGCTTCTGAAGAAGCCATCTGATCAGGATCTTCATTGTTTGCCATCCAATTTATGAATTTGTTGCAATAATTTACATCAAGTAATCTGATTGGCTGATAATCGGTAGTGGGTGTGACATATTTAAATATTCAGCAGGACAAGGGTTAAAATTCATTTTCAATACTAAATGGATACCATACATATAGAAAGCAGTATAACATCAGGAAACACACAGGATGATTCTTCCATGTTTATAAGACCTACCTGAGAAAAACTTAAGCCACAAAAGTAAAATCATAGGGTATGTTAAAAATAAATAAAAGACAATTTTAACAACCAGGGGCTGAAGAGAAAATGTGAAAAATCAGATTTCACCTGCTTTTTAACTTTCTAGATATTTATTCAGATATTTATCATCAAATTGTAATGAAATAAATATCAATGGAAAGATACATATCCTACTTTATTGATGTGAGTATATCAAGCCCATATGAATTGTACAAGATTCAAAATGCAGCAAAAATATTGTTTACCACGGTACCATGGAACCCTTGGTACCATGAGAGGCAAGTATATATGCATAACCGTGTGATAATGAACATTATTATAAAGAGGTTTTTTGTGTAATAAATGAGCTCTAGTTGATTTGTTTTAAAGGTGATACAGAATCAAGCCCTGGTATGGCAGTACAATCTGGTGTTGAAGCTATGGATATAAGTGGTGATTCTGGGGACTCTGAGGAGAAGAAGACTCTGGTCAGACTGTGTAAGACAGGTCAGTATCAGATGTCAGTTAACTCAAGCATGACTCTGAGGAGAAGAAGACTCTGGTCAGACTGTGTAAAACAGGTCAGTATCAGATGTCAGTTAACTGCAGCATGACAGTATAATCTGGTGATTCTGGGGACTCTGAGGAAAAGAAGATACTGGTCAGACTTTGTAAAACAGGTCAGTATCAAATGTCAGTTAACTACAGCATGACAGTATAATCTGGGGACTCTGAGAAAAAGAAGATACTGGTCAGACTGTGTAAAACAGGTTTGTATTGAACAGGTACTGAACAATGAGGCAGTCGCTAACAAGTCAACTGAGGTAATGGCCAGATATGACCGACTCAGTATAAGAAGATAGATAGATAGAAGTACCTACAGACTATATGTTTGAGAAAAAAATGCATAATAGCACATGTATATCTTGACAACCCCACTATCCGTCAATATAATGTGGGGTTTCTGAGGGTTTTCTGGACACATATTTGTAAATGTGACATATTAAGACTTGCTCTATCTTCAAATATTAGATACAGACCTTCATAGCGTGTTCCATACCTGCCTGGGCCGGCAACATTCTGCCGTGGAGATTGATCATGAAATCTTTTCTATGGTCATTCTCTCCCGCTGGTTCAAGAAGGGCAGTTGTCAGTTTCTGGCAGAAGAATTTTCACTGTACTGGTTATAACTGCTTACGTATAAGCCTCTACAGGAAAAGTGTGGATAGGTAAACTGACCGGCTTAAAAATGACCTAAATAGTGTTGACTGGGCCATTAAACTCCAATACAAACAAAGAAGCGGACCTTCATGGCCTATTGGATATGAGCGTTGACTCTTAATCATTCGGTTTCTCATTGCTGTTGATTTGATGTTTGCTAGGGTCACATTTTAGAACCAAGTTCTGCAATGGAAAGACTGGTGTTTTTTCTCCAGGTACTCTAGTTTTCACCCACCTCTGGTTTTTGCCCACCTGTGATTAACAATTGGCTTGAAAAAAGTAAAATAATCTTGAAAGGGCTGTAAACATAAAAAAATATCTCATGAGATATGTCATGTGAAAATTTGCACCTTATCATTTGTACCTCATTATGAAAACACGCCTATACAAATACATTTTAAATTTTCCACCAAAAAAAGGAAAATTTTAAGATGAAAAATTATGACATTTTTTCTTATTTCTGCTCAAAATATATATTGTGGGTACTCCTTAGAACCACCTCAATGATGTGGTTCTAACGAGTACCCACAATCTATATTTTAGAGCAGAAATAAGAAAAAAAATGTATACCCCTATAAATAAAAATCAAAAATGAGTTCCTTTAAGAGCAAAGAAAACATTCATAAGAAAGAAGATGGGTCATACTACGTAGTTTCGGCTAATAAAGCCTCATCAGTGACCCTGAAATGATCCGGCAAAGAAAGCCAGAGGAAACATACTGCAATTTTGCGAATTTCGAATAGGCAGTAGATTCAAAGACTGATATAAATCAAAATGGGGTCCAAATAATTAAAAACCTGTCTAGAATATGAGTCTAAACCAATAATTTATTTCCGATTTCTCAGAATATTCACGCTGATCTCAAAGGACCAAAAGTAAAATATAAACTGCACTATGGTTGATGTAGGGGGAGACGTTTTACGGCCGCCACACGGCACAACACCAGCTGCAGTGAAGGCAAATAAAAATCAAAAATGAGTTCCTTTAAGAGCAATGAAAACATTCATAAGAAAGAAGATGGGTCATACTACGTAGTTTCGGCTAATAAAGCCTCATCAGTGACCCTGTAATGATCCGGCAAAGAAAGCCAGAGGAAACATACTGCAATTTTGCGAATTTCGAATAGGCAGTCGATTCAAAGACTGATATAAATCAAAATGGGGTCCAAATAATTAAAAACCTGTCTAGAATATGAGTCTAAACCAATGATTTATTTCCGATTTCTCAGAATATTCACGCTGATCTCAAAGGACCAAAAGTAAAATATAAACTGCACTATGGTTGATGTACGGGGAGACGCTTTACGGCCGCCACACGGCACAACACCAGCTGCAGTGAAGGCAAATAAAAATCAAAAATGAGTTCCTTTAAGAGCAAAGAAAACACTCCAGTTTTACTATATAAAAGTGGGGTTCAAGGGGGTCAAAATTATATTTGCATGCTTTCGTGATGCCAAAATGTCTTGGATCAGTATTTGCATAGCGTTTTGGTTGCTTGTAGAGATAACCACTGTCTCAAAGAATTTTTAGTTAGACAAGGAAAGTTGTATTCTGATTGAGTGGTATGCAGATTGATAAAGGTCTTCAATTTGTGCCGTATTAGATTGGTATGGCTTGAGTTAAATTCGAAATCCTGCTGAACATGACAACCCCTACCTTTGCAAACAGTGTACATCACGAAAACACACATCACGAAAACACGCCTAAATAATTTTGACCCCCTTGAACCCCACTTTTATATAGTAAAACTGGGGTTCCCGGGGGTATACCTTATTTTTCTTATTTCTGCTCTAAAATATAGGTTGTGGGTACTCGTTAGAACCGCCTCGATGAGGCGGTTCTAACGAGTGCCCACAGTCTATATTTGGAGTAGAAATAAGAAAAATATCACAATTTTTTCATCATAAAATTTTCATTTTTTCGGCGATAAAGGTGGCAATGTATTTGTATAGGCGTGTTTGCGTAATACCTGTATAGTTTTGATTCCCTTAAAACCCACCCTATATAGTAAAACTGTTGTTAACAGGGGTATGCATTACTTTACTTACTTCTGCTCAAAAACGTAAATTGTGGGAACTCTAACAAGTTCCTACAATCTATGTTTTGAGCAGAAATTGGAAAAATATCAAAATATTTTATCTAATATTGTTTATTTTTGGTGGAAAATTTTTCAATACACATTGTATTTGAAAAATAGGTGCTTTTTTCGTAATGAGAGCCAGATCAGATGGCTTCTGAAGATCTGAGCAGGACCTATAATGTTTGTCATATAGTTTGTGAATTAAATGAATATGTTATATCAAGTAAATTGATTGGTGGACAGTCAGAAATGGGTATTCACCATATTTGCATTAATTGCTGGCTCCCAGCTTGCACATTGTCAATATTGGAAGAACAGGTAACCAGACCCCCCAGACCTTTTAAGGTCAGGGGGGTCTGGTTACTTGTTCTTGCAACACTGATAAACTTCAGACTAGGAACCACCAGATAATGCAAATAAGGTGAATGGCAAAATCAGTTTATTCAGCAGGATAAGGGTTAATAAATAATGTTAAATATGAGCATTTGCATCAAAATCAATATATTTTTGGCATCCATATTTAAACTGTGTAACATTCAAGTCTGTGTTGTAAAAAAGGAGGATAATGTGTATAACAGAGTAAATTTTTTATATTTTCAGTGATGAAGTGTATATCAAGTTCTATATCACGAGCCTTCAACTCTGCCCCTGCTGAATTCATCTCCTTACTGCCTATAGTAAGTATGCAGAACAATCTCCAACCTGGGTATAAAACTATTTTTCATCCTAAGTTGAGTTGAGCATCCAAATATAACCCTGCCCAGGAAAAGTGTGGATAGGTAAACTGACTGGCTCAAAAATGACCTAAAATAGTGTTGACTGGGCCGTTAGACACCAATATCATGCCCAGGAAAAGTGTGGATAGGTAAACTGACCGGCTCAAAAATGACCTAAATAGTGTTGACTTGGCCGTTAGACACCAATATCCTGCCCAGGAAAAGTGTGGATAGGTAAACTGATCGGCTCAAAAATTACCTAAATAGTGTTGACTGGGCCGATTTTTTTACCTAAATAGTGTTGACTGGCCCGTTAAACACCAAATATTGGTGTTTAAGGGCCCAGTCAACACTATTTAGATCATTTTTGAGCCAGTCAGTTTACCTATCCACACTTTTCCTGGGCAGGCTTATACGAAAGCGGTTAACCAGTACAGTGCACATTCTTATGCCAGAAACTGACAACTGCCCTTCTTGAATCAGTGGAAGGGAGAGAATGACCATAGAAAAGATTTCATGATCAATCTCCACGAAAGAATGTTGCCGACCACAGCAGGTATCGAACCCACGTCCTCCTGATCACCAGTCAGACGCACATCTGACTGAGCTACTGAGGCCGGCAAATGAGGGAGATAATAAGGGAATGTTTTTTTTTTGGTGCTTAACCCTTGTCCTGCTGAGCCCGGATATGCCTTATTTTCCAAACAATGAAGATCCAGATCAGATGGCTTCTGACGAAGCCATCTGATCAGGATCTACATTGTTTGCCATTTAGATTTCCGAATTTTGTTGCAATAATTTGCACCAAGTAATCTGATTGGTTGATAATAGATAGTGGGTTTGGCAGATTAAAATACTCAGCAGGACAAGGGTTAAAAATTTTACCAGTTTTTTTACCAAATGGAATCTCCCACCTAATATATAGCAGGCGACCATTTCAAAATCTAGGGTTGTCAGGTTGTATTTTCTTCAAAATTAATTTGGAAAATAGTTTTACTTTTTGCAATCAGTGTAGGCCCTGATCAGATGCCACATTCTACATTTCCCCATTATTTCAGCTTTGTACATTAGAGAGTGAGTCAATAAATGAGGAGTTTCAGTCTGACTGTGCCTTGTGTGTCTCTTACTTGGCCCGTGTGTCTCTTACTTGGCCCAGGCCTTACTCCAACCAGATGTTTTATTCCTGTTGTCATGACAACCATTGTTTTAATGTATTTCACCATTATTTCAGCTTTGTACATTAGAGAGTGAGTCAAAAGATGAGGAGTTACAGTCTGACTGTGCCTTATGTCTCTCATACTTGGCCCAGGCCTTACTACAACCAGATGTTATCCCTGTTGTCATGTCAACCATTAAAACAGTAAGTTACCATGGTTACCATAAATATTGAGACATTTCAACCAGCTGTTCTTCAATTCATTTATACCAGTGGACACAAACTGTACAGACCTCTATAGTACTTTTCAATGAATCTCTCTGCTTGTTTGTTTGTTTGATTTGTGGTTAAACGTCCCCTTCAACACTGTAAAGGTCATCTCTCTGCATCAAGTTAGTTTCACAATCAAGTGTCATTCATCAAAGAATTCTAAAACTGGCTCAAGCAATGCACATTGCTTTGTCTCATGTTGGAAAACATTTGTTCTATTTTCAGATCTTGTCTATGAACTTGAAAGACATCATGGGACAGTGCAAGAATCTGCAATAAATGTACACCATGTGTTTTGAATTTATACTTAAAATAATAATAATAATAAAATAACAATTGACCTTATTTATAGTGGGTAACACATTTAGTACTAGTTCTAATCTTCCATGTGGCCTTCTTTTCCTGGGTTGGAACCAGTACTAAGCAATGTGGATAAAGTCTCTTGTTCAAGAAAACAACACTTGGCACTTGCGGGGATCGAACCGGCTACCTCTCGATCTGAAATACGGTGCTTTACCACTGCACCACAGCACTCCACTGGCTAAGTAGTATAGGTGGTAGTACCAAAGGGTTAATCCAAAATCATTAATCCATAAACAAATAGCAAATATCAATGTTCAGATCAACAGACATGGACTCCAGAAGAGTGCAATCAGGCGTCCCAGGATAGTAAGTATTACCTAAATGGCTACCTCTTGACTGATGTCAGGATATGCTAAATAAGGATTCAAATCAAAATCAAAAGAGGGTCTTTCAAGGTATAGGAAATTTGCATTGGTTTCTGCCCACGCTTGGATTTTGATGAAAGTATGCACAATAATTGCCTTGGGTATAACCATTATAATTACGATGGATTTACTTTTAAATTTTATTTTCGTAGTAAATTTATTACATATTTTATGAAGTCTCTATCACAACAGAGAGTACTCTGATATAAACTTGTCCACAGTATTCAGAGTTTCATATATCTAATGCTGCTATATTTTATGAATTAAAGCCATAATTGGTGAGTTAGTTGATACTATGAATGACCTCATATGTCTAGTAATAGTGGCTGGGCATTCAGTTTTCTTTGATGGTGTCCCCATATTTCAGCTTCTATTTTTGTATTCATTAAAATTTTATATGCATTTTTACCATGTTCCAATTTTTGTCAAGACACCATTTTAGCATAAAAACTACTCACATATCATAGGAACATGTTGATGAATTTTGATGGAAATTGAGGACCGGTAACATTGTGTTTCAACAGACTGAATACTGATAGTCCTGATTCAGCAAAATGTGAAATTATATGATTATCATGTTTTGGTCATGCTGTTTAATAATACTTTACTATTGCTTTCAATTTGGATGGCTATAGTATAGTATGGTTTGTGTAAGTAGTTCATAGCATAATTATAAGTATTATTTCTAAACATCCATTTCGGTAAATTTGCCCCCTATGGAACAAACTATTTTGTCTACAGAACTATACCGCAAAGGTTTTGATGACAAACGTCATCAAACGCACCCATGTAATAATGTGCACAGTTTTCTTTCTGTCTTTCTTGTCTAATTTGGTAATGGTGCTAAGGTGATGTTTAGATTTAACATTCAAATCAACAACATACCAGTCACTTTAGATTTTGCTTCAGATTTTGTGAGATTTGTTATCCGACTCGAGATAAATTACTTTCAAGTCAAACTGTTGTTTGTTTATTTAACCCTAACTGTCCATTTAAAAAGAAAGGTTTACTCTAGGGAAAATCAATAACACTTGAGATTACTTTTCCTGGACAAGTTTTCAGAATTTGTATCTGCATAGGCACTAGCCAATCTATCTTTTTTGTATAGCCCCTATGAACGAAATCCAACGGCTTCCTGAAGCTGTATTCCAAAGCCATTTGAATTAGCTTTTAGAATTCACATGGTCGTACATTTGTCAGTGTTCCAAAACTTATGTGATCATGATTGTGTTGTCTATATATATGTATAGGTCTTTCACTTCATTTACCTATCTCAGCAATTGTTGCAGTAATTACAAAGCACATTATGTAAGATATCAAGAAGCATTTAAACTGTTGATAATAATTATTCAATCTGTGCGTAGTTATCGCATTACTCATAGGATTTTAAATTATTTCAGTAAATACATTGTGATGCTTTTTTCTGTCGAAACACTGCAATGCTCTTTCTGAGCTGAGAGATACATTGCACAGAAATGTATTGGTAATTATTAATGAACAAAAAGCAAGCAAGAACAGTGCTTAAAAAACAGTGAACTTGCATTCAGCAGAAACATTAAAGAAGTGGTTGAAAGTTTTACAACCAGAAAAAAATACTAAAAGCTCGCTACCAATGCAGAAAAGAGACATATTTATGCATGTGTACTATAAGGAAGGAAACTGTTTCTCTCACTGTCTAATAGCAAATTTCTCTAGGTCATGGAACAGCTTTGTTTACAGCAAATATTCTTCGCCTCATCCATCAATGATATCTTTTGCAACATGAAATTTTTTCAGAGAACAACTTCAAATTGGTTTTATTTATTTATTAACACAACGTCTTTTGCAACAGAAACTCAATATCAGTGACATTTCGATTTTTGGATATACTAACCAATAATTACTGTAACTTTCTTGTTAGGATAATAATCAAGCGTTCATAAAGACAGTGTATATCTAAGGCTTAATCTGGCCATGGATTTATCAAAAGAACTATTTTTACTAGTAACAACAAACCACTGACCATTGCCTCCTTGCTTACCAGCTTGGTATGGAAATGAAAATAATTGATCTCCTTGCCTTACACCTATTTGAGTAGCATGACTTATGTAAAGTCATTAAGTAAAGTTGCACATGTTCACAATAATTTTGCTGCTAATAAAAAGCAATATATGTTGTTAAGCCTAATTTCTCGATAAGAATACCTTTTGATTTAGTGTTTTACTATCTACTATTTTGGATAGATCATAGTGTATAAATGAAAGGAAAATATCAGAAATTCATGATATTTTAATAGTTTCTAAGCTAGATCAGCTCAATTTGTATTCGTTTTGATTTGTATAATCTTATTTTTATTACGTAAGTGTTACGAATTGCCTTTTTGTAAGGTTCTTGGATGATTTCAATAAAATTGTAAATTTTGCAGAAACGACTTACATCCATTAAAGGTGTAAAACTACAGTGTTACCGGTTTCGGATTTTCATGAAATTTGACATAGCTAAAGAAAATACATATGGCAAGTTTTTCTAGCAAAATGAAATCTTGACAAAGACTAGAACATATTTATTTTAAGGATTGAATTTTGATAATTTTTTAAACTTTTAATTAAAAAATGAGATTTTTGATAATTATTGTCTCAGAAAATGTAAACTTTAATTAATTCAAAAGGTTTTTTAGTATCAAAGGAATGCCTATGGAGTTCTGCATTCAATCCAGTTCACAGATCTTGAAACTAAATAAAACATAATATTTAAGACGCACTTATTTAGAGACAGGCACCAGCTCATGGAGGGAGTCAGTTAGAGTGGCCTCCTGAGTCCTACTTTGATTTATATAATTTATTAAATACATTTTTATAGGTTGTATATGCTGAGTTATTAATATACAAAGTTTAAAGAAAAAACATGCATGGGCACAAATGAAAGACCCCCTTTGTACACTTCCATTTCCACAGGTGTGATGTCACATAGAATGTTTCAGCTGGTAGCCTTGGTCAGGCGCAGTTATAATATCAAGGGTATCATTCTTTAACATTTTCTCATCCAAACACGGCTGTAGTAAAATGTACTGTTCACTACCGAACTTGACTCGTCAAAATTTGGGTACCGTCTTTCAACAGTGCACAGATAATGTTATATCATTATTTTCAGTTCAAAAAAATCTTTCCAGCAATAAATAATATTCTTTTTGGTCAGGTTTTCCGCTCACCTGGGCCGAAGGCTCCAGGGGAGCTAATAGTACAGTATAGTCACTATAATGGGTCGTCCATCATCCGTTCGTCGTCCGTCCACACTTTTGATCAGTTATGTCTCTGCAACCGGCAGGCTGATCTCAACCACTTCTCATCTGTAACATGCCTCTGGTGGGGCATTGATGACATAAGCTTTTTTCGAAATTGACCTAAAACTTTGGTTGCTATGGCAACCACAAGGGCCCATAGAATTACAATGGGAAAATGCTTGTCATCACTATAGCGCCTTCAGTTTTGATCAGACCTTTCTGAAACTTATATGTAAGGTGGCTGGGGATGAAAACTCGGATGAGTTTGAAAACCAGCCAGGTTGGCCCATTAATCATAGAGTTACGTCCCCTTGATTGCTGAAAATGCCAAATTTTTACCTTGTCATCACCATAGCCCCTTTAGTTTAGATTGGATCTTCCTGAAACTTACGTATAAGTTAGTCAGGGTTAAAAGCTTGGATGAGTTCGAAAACTAGTGATGTTTATTGATTACTTACGTAGTTATGTCCCCTACTTTGCTGAAAATGCTTGTTTTTTACCTTGTCATCACCGTAGCCCCTTCCCTTTTGATTGGATCTTCTTGAAACTTACAAACAAGTAAGTCAAGAATAAAAGCTAGGATGAGTTCGAAAACTGACGAGGTTGGCCCATCTGTCGTAGAATTACATCCCCTTGATTGCTGAAAATGCCTATTTTTAGCTCACCTGTCACGTAGTGACAAGGTGAGCTTTTGGGATCACTTTTTGTCCGTCGTGCGTGCGTCCGTCCAGAAACTTTTCTTCAAACGACATCTCCTCCTAAACCACTGATCGGATTTTGACCAAACTTCACAGGAATGATCCTTAGGTGGTCCCCTTTCAAAGTTGTTCAAATGGTTCCGGTCCGTTGCACATATAGGTCACAGTAGCCAAAAATAGATTTTTTTCACCGAAAACTTAAAAAATCTTCTTCTCTGAAACCGCAAGGCCCAGGTCTTTGATATTTGGTATGAGGCTTCATCTAGTGGACCCCTACCAAGATTGTTCAAATTATAGTGCTGGGGCCAAAAATGCCCCCGCACCAGGGCCCTTTTGTTTTACATAGGCTTATATAGGGAAAATCTTGAAAAATCTTCTTCTCTGAAACTGCAAGGCCTAGGTCTTTGATATTTGGTGTGAAGCTTCATCTTGTGGACCTCTACCAAGATTGTTCAAATTATGGCCCTCGGGCCAAAAATGCCCCCGCTCCGGGGCCCTTTGGTTTTACATAGACTTATATAGGGAAAATCTTGAAAAATCTTCTTCTCTGAAACCACAAGGCTTAGGTCTTCGATATTTGTTGACGCTTCAGCTAGTGGACCTCTATAAAGATTGTTCAAATTATAGCCCTGAGACCAAAAATGCCCCCGCCATGTGGCCCTTTGGTTTTACATAGACTTATAGAGGGAAAATCTTAAAAAATCAGCTTCTCTGAAATGCAAGGCTTAGGTCTTTGATATTTGTTATGAAGCTTCAGCTAGTGGACCTCTACCAAGATTGTTCAAATTATAGCACTGGGGCCAAAAATGCCCCCGCTCCGGGGCCCTTTGGTTTAACATAGACTTATATAGGGAAAATCTTGTTTTACATAGACTTCTATATGCAGGGTAAACCTTTAAATAAAAATCAAAAATGAGTTCCTTTAAGAGCAATGAAAACATTCATAAGAAAGAAGATGGGCCATACTACGTAGTTTCGGCTAATAAAGCCTCATCAGTGACCCTGTAATGATCCGGCAAAGAAAGCCAGAGGAAACGTACTACAATTTTGCGAATTTCGAATAGGCAGTCGATTCAAAGACTGATATAAATCCAAAAGGGGTCCAAATAATTAAAAACCTGTCTAGAATGAGTCTAAACCAATGATGATTTATTTCTGATTTCTCAGAATATTCACGATGATCTCAAAGGACCAAAAGTAAAATGTAAACTGCACTATGGTTGATGTATGGGGAGACGTTTTACCGCCGCCACACGGCACAACACCAGCTGCAGTGAAGGCAAATAAAAATCAAAAATGAGTTCCTTTAAGAGCAATGAAAACATTCATAAGAAAGAAGATGGGCCATACTACGTAGTTTCGGCTAATAAAGCCTCATCAGTGACCCTGTAATGATCCGGCAAAGAAAGCCAGAGGAAACGTACTACAATTTTGCGAATTTCGAATAGGCAGTCGATTCAAAGACTGATATAAATCCAAAAGGGGTCCAAATAATTAAAAACCTGTCTAGAATGAGTCTAAACCAATGATGATTTATTTCTGATCTTTTTCTCTGAAACCAGAAAGCCCAGGTCTTTCATATTCGATACGAAGCTTCATCTTGTGGACCTCTACCAAGATTGTTCAAATTTTAGCCCTGGGGCCAAAATTGACCCTGCCCGGGGCCCACTTGTTATGCTTTGGATCAGGTGAGCGAACCAGGGCCCTCTGGGCCCTCTTGTTGACCTTGCCATCACTGTAGCCCCTTCAGTTTCCATCGGATCTTCTTGAAACTTGCTTGTAAGTAGGTAAGGGATAAAACCTGGGCATAGTTTAAAAATTGGTGAGATGGGCCTATATTTCAGAGAGTTATATCCCCTTTGAGTTCAGAAAACGCTTATTTTTGACCTTGTGATCACCGAAGCCCCTTCAGTTTTTATCTGATCTTCTAGAAACTTACATGTATTGGATGAATTCGAAAAATTATGAGATCAGCCTCTTTATCATAGAGTTATGTACCTTTGTTTGCAGACATGATGAAAACTGTAGGAGTTTGGTGATGACAACATCAAAAATAGGCATTTTCTGTTAGAACCGCTTCGAATATCCCCATAGAAAATAAAAGTGAAGGCAATGCTCAGGAATCGATACAATTACATAAACCCCCAGTTTTCTCCATATAAAGTATGGTTTAGGGGGGTGTTTGTGAATATTTCACAGACTTGTTCACTTGATGTTTGTCATGTGCAGGCTTATGTGTTTGTATTTTTAATACCATTCCGAAAACACGCCTATTCAAATATACATGTATTGAAAATTTTACCACCAAAATAATGAAAACTTTCAGGTAAAAATTCTGATATTTTTTTAGATATCTGCACAAAACATAGATTGTGGGTACAGGTTAGAACCCACTCTGTGAGGCAGTTCTAACAAGTACCCATAATCTATGTTCATGAGCAGAAATAAGAAAAAAATATATATATTCCTGCAAACCCCAGTTTTGCAATACAAAAGGGGGGTTTATAGGGGTGAAAATTATATAGGCTTGTTTTCATGATGCACCAATCTCACTATCATAGCACTGCCTGGTTTTTTAGTGAGGCCAGTTTTCCAGCTGTTCATTTGTTAGTCCAGCCATCATCATTTGGGTCAACTAATGTTTAGTCAGTTTTATCCCATATAGACACGACATAGCCTCCTTTTTCTCCATTCTCTCATTCCTCTCTGTTTCCTTTGTTAACTCTTCTTACCATTTTCTTTCTATCCCAAAAATTGACATGTTGAAACACTCCCAACCATTGATCATAGTTTCAGCTTTCATTTTTTTTTCTTGAGTTTGAAATGTAAACTTTTCTCAGATGCTTGGACACTAATGCTTACTTCCATTATTTCTTGTATAGACTGTTGGTCTTCCATCCTGGCACACCCGTGTGGCTGTTCTACACTATGTACAAGCAATGGTTTTCTGTAATTTCTTCACACTGAAGAAAGCTGAGTACCAGGATCATGTGAGAGAAACTGTACTACACCTTATCTGTGATGATCAGCTGGAGGTAAGTAGGGGATTCATTGGATGATGGAGATGGGGACTGGTGGGTGGGTGGTGGGGTATAGAGGTTAGGCCACTTTTTATGCCCCCGCCATTCAATGGTGGAAGGGCATATAGTGTTGCCCCTGTCTGTCCATCCGTTTGTGTGTGTGCCCAAAACATAAACGCGGTCAATAACTTTTTTATTTCTTGATGGATTTTGAAATGACTTGGGAGAAATGTTTACCATCAAGAGACAATGAATCGCTTCTAAAACCCAGGTCCCTACCTCCATGGTCAAGGTCGTACTTAGAGGTCAAAGGCAAAAAATGGGTCCAAAACTTAAACATGATTAGTAACTTTCTTATTTCCGGATGGATTTTAAAATTACCTGGCTGTAATGTTCACCATCATGACAGGATGTGTTGAACGCAAAACGCAGGTCTGTACCTGCAAGATCAAGGTCATACTTAGAGGTTCAATGTCAAAAAAGGGTCCAAAACTTAAACATGGTCAATAACTTTCCATGGATTAATTCTAACCTTAACATATTTTCAGGGGTGGGGGGGGGGCATCTGTGTCCTGTGCACGCACTTCTAGTTTTTTACTGTCAACAAGCATCAGTTTTGTCACTCTGAAGAAAGTCCGGTACCAGGAACATGTAAGAGAGACTGAGCTACATCTTACTGGTGATGATCAACTAGACGTAGGTTTGACTGGGTGGGTGGGGAAGATAAATTGGGCAGGGGTTGAGGTGGAGGGGTAGGTGTAGGGGTTAGTGTATTGTTTTATACTGAACAAAACAAGTACTGGTGTTTGTCACATTGAAGAAAGTTGAGTCCCAGGTATGTGTTGGGGACACTGTGCTACTCCTATGCCCAGGTGTTAAAAACCTCTTTAGCTTAACGAACTTGTTAGTGATCAAATTGTTAACTATTCTAGCAATTTTAATACCTAAACCAAAAATTTTGTAATTTTTTGCTGAAAAAAATGTGAGCAGCTTTTGCATATGCAAAAGCTGCTCACATTTTTTCAGCTAAAATATTAGTATATTTGTGATATTGAATGATCAAATTGTTAACGATTTGTTTACTAACGATGTCATTAGTTTTGAAGGAGCGTGATAGCTTAAGGAGCGTGATAGCTCCGTGGTTAGTGCACTTGCCCCTGTTCGATCCCTGGAGGCGGTGATTATTTCGGTGTCCGAACATGCACCATTGGCCGATCGCAGTATAAGTAGAAAGAAAGAACAACTGGCCAATAACCTGTGATGATCAGCTAGATGTAGGTTTAGGGTGGATGACTGATGTGGGTGCTGAGGTGGATGGGGGTGGAGTCAGGTATGGTTTTACAGTTTTGAACAAACATTGGTTTAATCACCAATAAAGCAGAGTCCCAAGAGCATGTGAGAGAAACTGTGCTTTACCTTATCTGTGATGATGAGCTTGAAGTAGATACAGAGTTAGATGACTGGAGTGGTGACTAAGGCAAGTAGGGCTTAGAGTATAGTTCTACCCTATGTGCATGCAGTGGTTCTCAACAACTTATTCACGTTGAATAAAGCTGTCGGGTGACCAGGAAGATCCATGTTCTGTTCCTGCTTGGTCCAGCAACATTCATTCATGGAGACTGATACAATATTTTATTAGTTACCCCCAATATATATTGCATTGTAACGCACTGACCTGATAAAGATATGCTATCTCAGGACAAGAGAGCTTTATCACGTCTCCGTGACAGTGCACTTTTACAAATGAACCAGACTACTGGAAAAATGACAAAAAAGTTATTGTTACTGGGAAAAATGGAAAAAATACCTGAAAAAAAATATCATAGGAAAGTATGGTCAGCTGATACTGAATATTTCAACCGCTAGAATGTTCGGATGCACTGAGAATCATCAATAAAATCGTAAAATGTTAATTTAAGAGTGTAGAAGGGGATAAACTGATAAATAGAATACCAGATTCGTGTCGGCAAGCCTCGCGATTCTACAAGTGTTCTCGAAGCCTTGCCTGATAAACTTGATATCAAAAGACACTCGCCTGGTATTTTTTTCACTCAGATAATTCAAGAATGGCAATTACCAGTTACTGGCAAAGAATGCATACTGTTTTGGTTACTGTAAAAATCCTAAAAATTCTGACAACCTGAGGACTTGCTGCACTTCTCCTACAATTTTAAAAAATTTGTTTCATGACCCAGCAAAGGGTCCAAAAGGTGCTGACGGAATGGCAAACAGTGTAGACCCTGATCAGACTGATCCTGCAGGAGCAGTCTGATCAGGTCAGCACTGTTTGCTTAGGCCTATTTGTCATAATACTTAGGATAATTACAGCCAAGTCTGCTCAGGAAAAGTGTGGTTAGGTTAACTGACTATTAAAAATAAGTCCCATTTTGAAAAGGTTTCAAACACCACAGACATCTTATTAACCTTTAACCTGCTGAATATTCAATTAATCCACACCCATTTCTGACTTTGAACCAATCAGATTACTTCATACAATTTATTTATACATATTCATAAACTGAATGTCAAACAGAGTAGATCCTGATCAGATGGCTTCTTCAGAAGCCATCTGATCTGGATCTACACTGTTTGCAAAGATAGGGCTTGTCGCCTACAGCAGGATAAAGGTTAAGGCAGTTATCAGGGGGTTTTTTTGTGAAAGTATTTACAGTGTCATATACAAGCCTGCTCAGGAAAAGAGTGTTTAGGTGCACTGACTGGCTCATCATGACCTTTACTGTGTTGAATGGGGTTTTATTTTGCACTTGTCCGTGGACAAACTAGTAAGAAAAGGTCACTCAGGAAAGGCCACAATCTAAGAACACAGCTGTCTCAAGTCACCTATAGAAAGTGACACGGAGGTACACACAAAAACATACGGAACATGAACCAACGACACAGAGCCAAATAACAAATAAGACACTGCAAAAGAATGACCGCCTGGGGATGGGCAGTAGTAAAACTACTGGGTGGGGGGGCTTCAATCGGAGTTAACGAAATTTCAACCCTCGCCCTCAGCTCCAGTACAGTATCAAACAAAATAACAATAACAAATTGATCTGAATGGAGGCTTTCTAATTCAACAGTGAGCCATGATAAAGTACCTGGTAAAATGGTTATGTATAGATTCATATTATTATGAATCAGGGTTGAGAACTCAACAACAATCCGATGTCAGAGCAGAAGAAAACCACCAGTTAGATCACCGAGGGTGGAACCCACGAAATATCCTGCTCCACCCTTCCTGAATTCAAAGAATTTAGGGTGGGTCAGTCATCAAAGAATCCAGCCCACCGCAAAGCTTGTTAATATGTTATTGCCACAGGCCTGATTCTAGCTCACCATTAGATTTTTATATCTCGTAGTATGATTTATGTATGTGTGTAATCACTGTTTGAAAGAAATAAAACATTGTCAGAACCAACAAATAGGTCTTGCTTATTTCATGTATATAGTCGTAAGTTAATTGATACTTTATTTGTGATAGCCCATAGTTGACATAAAGTCCGTGAATGAATGTTGTAGTTGCAGAGCATATAGTTTCATATATATGAACATTGTAGTTGCAGATTTAGGCCTAGTTGTTTACAGTTAACAAAGGCATTATAAGTAAACATAATGTTAAAATTTCTATGATACACTATTGCTTGTACATTTTTTCCTCAAAACTAATAATCTTATATGTCTGTCAGTAGCTTACAGGCTGTTTTATCTATAGCAAGCCTTTGTTGGGACACTAATTGCATGCATTTCATATGAATTGCATACACTCCAACCTCTTTATAGCACTATTGTTGCTGTTGAAAGCAGAAACTGTGTTAATTAACCCTTTTTGTACCAAATGGTATCTTCCTCCTTATATATAGCAGGAGTCCATTTCAAAATTTTGGGGTGTCAGGTCGTCTTTTCTTCAAAATTTATTTGAAAATTGGCTAAACATTTTGCAAAGAGTGTAGGCCCTGATCTGTGTCTGATCTGGGCCTGCACTGTTTGCCAACTACCTTTTGGGGTTCCCGGTACAAAAAAGGGTCAAACAACTGAGTTATACTGTAAAAAAAACCTAAACATTCGGACACTTTGAGGAATTACTGTAATTCTCTTAAACTATCTAACAAATTTGTTCCACAATCCAGTAAGGAGTCCAAGAAGTGCAGATGGAATGGCAAACAGTGTAGCCCCTGATCAGACAGGAGCAGTCTTATCCGGGTTTGCACTGTTTGCTTAGGCCTGTTTGTCCCAATTCTTAGGATCATATCAGTATACAAACAAAATTTACAAAATATAAAAATGACCATTAATGGTCTGTTAAAATTTCTATATAAACTCTGCATTTTTGGGATCTATCTTAAAACTGTGTTGTATCTCAAGCACTGTTATAATGAAAAATGCTATAGAGAAGTTATGATGTCCTGGTGTTGTTATGGCTATTGACATATGCTGCCGACTTAAAATGTGCCTTCGTGGCCTTATGATTAAGAGCACTAGTTCTGCTCACTGCTGCAGTTGGGTGGCAAGATAGATCTGCAATGGAAGGTCAGGTGGTTTTTATCTCTGATAAACGCTCAACTCTTGAATGGGTAGTAAAACCAAAATAAAAAAAATGCTATAGACATAAAGGAAAAAAATGCTTGTCACTTGTGCAGCTACTTCATGAGAAATTGTACCAGGTTATAAAACTTTTTTGTCATACTCATTTGAGCATGAATTTGTCCTGCTCAGAGATTTTAAAATGCCAACCATTTGTGGCATTTTAAAATTAATGAGCAGGACAAACAACCATTCGATGCTGATTCGATGCTGATTTTGCTCCAAACTTTGGGTGGGGGCAGGGAGCATATTCCTTCTGGCTTGTCCATTCATGTGGTCATTCAACCGTTAGTATGTCATGCTTTCTTGCTCATAGCATAACTTCAGAACCATGTATGCTAGTGTTTTGAAATTTCATGTATGGATTCCTCTTGAAAAAATAGTTGATTGGTGTTTTTTTCTTATCCAAATTATCTCCCCTTTTTGAGATATTTCCCTTTCAATTAAATAACATAGATATCTTGTCTGAAAAAATGTTTCGAGCTGGAGCCTTGATATCTGGTAAACTGATTGGGGCTGAGGAGAAGATCACCTGTAAATTTTCAACCAATTTATTGAAATTTTGTTGGAGTTATGGCCCTTTGCAATTTCTGGCCATTTTATTGTGTTGTTTTCTTGTGCATTTCATAAATGGATTCCCCATGAAAAAATAGTTGACACATATTTTTTTCTTATCCAAATTATCTCCCCTTTTTTAGTTATTTCCCTTTCAATTAAATAACATTAAAATCTTGTTATTGTTAGAAAGATAGTGTTTTGAAATTTCATATACGGATTCCTCATGAAAAAAATAGTTGACCAGTATTTTTCTTATCCAGATTATCTCCACTTTTCGAGTTATTTATTTGTATAACATTGAAATCCCTTAGCAAGATAAATTGAAAAGTATTTGAGCCTTGATATTGCACGACCCACAGAAAAAGCGACCGACTGAAGTCGGTTGATTTCTAAGAGTGCCCTAAAATCACCATGTCATTCTGTCATTCTGTCAGTCTGTCTGTCTGTCTGTCCGTCCGTAACCCGTTTGTGAAAATTGGTGATAGTGACTTACGTAACCGCTTGGAATATTTAAACAATTTTTGGCATACTGATAGATATCAATGAGATCTAACCAATGAACTTGCGAAATATTGCATTCCATTTAGTATAGCTTCGCCGAGGCGAAAAATGTGAATATTTTCGAACTGCTTCTCCTCGGAAACCGTTGGGCCGATTGAAGTCAAATTTCATATGGAGCTTCTATGGGATGGGGGAAACCAAAATTTGCTCATGGGGTCCAGGTCACATGACCAAAATGGCCGCCAAGCCATATATGGTAAAAACCCTTCAAAAATAGTCTTCTCCAGAACCACTGGGCAGATTTCCACGAAACTTTAAAAATAGCATCTGGGACGTAGGCTTATCATAAATTGCTAAAATGGTGACCCTGGGTTGACCTTGACCTTCTTTGTGCCTAGGTCAAACTTTGACAAATATGTTTTTGTTGGAATATTTAAACAATTTTTGGCATACTGGTAGATATCAATGAGATCTAACCAATGAACTTCCGAAATATTACATTCCATTTAGTATAGCCTCGCCGAGGCGAAAAATGTGAAAATTTTCGAACTGCTTCTCCTTGGAAACCGTTGGGCCGATTGAAGTCAAATTTCATATGGAGCCTCTATGGGATGGGGGAAACCAAAATTTGCTCATTAGGTCTAGGTCACATGACCAAAATGGCCGCCAAGCCATATATGGTAAAAACCCTTATAAAATAAAATAGTCTTCTCCAGAACCACTGGGCAGATTTCCACGAAACTTGATAAATAGCATCTGGGACGTAGGCCCATCATAAATTGCTAAAATGGTGACCCTGGGCTGACCTTGACCTTCCTTGTGCCTAGGTCAAACTTTGACACATATGCTTTTGTATTGGAAAAGTGAGAATGCATTTTATCCTGCAAACGATTCAGAATACAGTACTTAAGTAAAAGATATATTTTTGCTCCTTACGATAAGGCGCATTTATTGGGGGAACCATTTTAGGTCCAGGTCACATGACCAAAATGGCCGCCATACCCATATATGGTAACACTCATAAAGCTAAAAGCATCCGGCGGGTCGTGCACTTCAGCTGAAGCACTGGTTTGGTATATTGATCAGGATGTAGGAGATCACCTGATTAATTTTCAGCCAATTTTATTCAATTTTGTTGGGAGTTACGTCCCTCTGCAATTTCAGGCCATTTAACCCTTGTCCTGCTGAATATTTATATATGCCACACCCACTACCCATTATCAACCAATCAGATTACTGGATGCAAATTATTGCAACATATTCACAATCTGAATGACAAACAATGTAGATCCTGATCAGATGGCTTCGTGATCTGGATCTTCATTGTTTGGAAAATAAGGCATATCCGGGATCAGCAGGACAAGGGTTAATTGTGTTTCTTGTAGCAAGATATTTCGAAAACTGTTTAAGTTGTTGCTTTGAAACTTGATAGGCTGATAGGGATTGACTAGTGCATGACCGGATTAATTTGCAAAAAAATTGTGAAAATTTTTGCTTCAGTTATGATCCTTTGAAAATTTGAGCATTTAGGGGCAAGTATATGGTTGTGGGCATAGTGTTTTACAAATTCAATTTTTAGTTTGAGTAGTAAAATTGTTGGATTTGTTTGTATTTTAAAACATGTAAACATTACAAATTTCATGAGTTGAACATGAAAAAAGTTTTATGACCCCGGGGCCTGTATAGGCATAAAGTCTTAGATGTGTTCTTTAAGTTGTCCGGTGTCTTTATGTTCAAACCTTAGTGATGTTGTAATAGTTAGCCCAACATTAAATTTGATCATTTGATATGGCAAATGTGGTAATTTTGCTGAAAAAAATGTGAAGTTATTCACATTTTTCTAACAAAACCAGAGCATTAGCTGTTGTAGTTGTTAGAATAGTTACCAAGTGGACTGCTAACAGGCTCAGTAAGCAAATGATACATGTACTTTGAGCAACTGGACCCAGATTGGATAGTTACCCTTGGAGTTAAGCCCCCTTGCATGCTGAAAACACCAGTATTTGCCTTTTCAATTGCGTAGCATGCTTAGAATTTGTCCAGACCAAGTTGTTTTAACCATTTTTAGCTTAACCCTTCTCTTGCTGAATATTCAATTTAGCCACATCCATTTCTGACTCTGAACCAATCAGATTACTTGATGTAATTTAATCTTACAAATCCATAAACTGAATGTCAAACAGTGTAGATCCTGATCAGATGGCTTCTTCAGAAGCATCTGATCTGGATCTTCACTGTTTCCAAAGATAGGGGTTGTCGTGAACAGCAAGATAAGGGTTAACAAATCTGATATTTGTCAAAATGTTACCTTGTCTGAGAATTGCAATATTAGTCAAGAGTTCTCTAATTTTTGTGTGAAATGCAAAAGGTACTCACATTTTTTTTTCAGCAAAAATCAGCATATTTGGCTAATATTTGAATGCCAAAAAAGCCAGCAATATTTGACATTAGAACACACCTATGTGATAAGATTACCTCTCTAAGCTCAAAAGTATGGCCTTTTTCCAAGAAAATACTACAGTTGGGTAAGGCCTGCAATTGTTGCAACAGGTTTTGTTTGTTTTTGTTTGATTTGAGGTTTAACGTCCCCGTCAACACTGTAAAGGTCATTTTGGAGAAGTTGCTTCCAATTTATGGGACTTTTACCCGACATTGAGATGAAATGACATCTCAAGCCCTGTCGCCCAATGAAACCAATAGGGTTTATTAGCTTGGACGGTCCACCTTGCACCGCCGTTCCTGGACAGGCTTAGATCCTCTAAGCGGTTTACCAGTACTAGTGTGCGATTCTGATTCAGCTCTGCGTGGAAGCAGCATGCAGCCAATATATTTCTTCAAGCCCCTATGGGCGGTGACCGGTTGCAACAGGTAAGGGAGGGGATAGAATATTATAAGAATCCTATATGGGTGTGAGGGGTGGATGGAAAAACCCATCCCCAGGGTCACTGTCTGACATCACGAGGCTTGTAGAAAAACAAATTCTAGTTTTTTATTCTATATTTGATGGAAAATTCTGTTAGCAAATAGTGCAGTCCCTGATTAGATGCCGCTTTCTGCGGCGTCTGATCTGAGCCTGCACTGTTTGCCAAGATACCCCTTCAGGGATTTCCCCGCAAGCAGTGGGTTAATCTGTGTGTCAGAAGTTGACAGGGACATGCATACAGAACCCTCCATCACGATAACAAGTCAGTGCAAAAGGTTCCGATCAAAGCGATACCTAATAGGTATACATTCCATTGTCACCCAGGCAAAGCGAATGCATATACGAGTGTAAGCCTTCTGGTTTCATTGGGCTGCAGGGCTTGAGAAGTCATTTCATCTCAGTGTTGGGTAGAAGTCCCACAAAATTGGAAATCTCAAATCAAACAAACACGTTAAACCTCAAATCAAACAAACAAACAAAACCATTGTCACCATCATGGAAAGCATCATGGCAGAGAACAGCATTAGGGCTATAACACAGCCTCGCTTGACTCCATTTGTCATGGGGAATGGATCAGAAAACTCACCATCATTTTGGCCCTTGCAAGCATACCATCGTGGAACTGCCTCACGACAACCTGTACAGAGAATGTGGCTGGGTGTCACTTTTGGAACGGCGCAGACAGCAAAAACTTGTATTTATGTATAAATCAATAAACGGGTTCGTTCCTACATATATATCCGATCTAATTCCCCTTTTAGTGGGAGAAGCAAATGCTTACAATCTCCGAAACCAAGCAGATGTTACCACTCCTTTCTGCAGGACTGAAATCTCTCGCAAATCTTGTATTCCATCCTCAATTTTAGCATGGAATTCTCTTGACGTCGAATTACGTAATTCACCGTCTCTGGCAAGTTTTAGGTATCAACTGAAAAGGCATCAAAACAACTCGAAAGTCCCATTACACTATAGAACTGGTAACAGATATGTGTCTGCTTTACACGCAAGAATTAGAAATAATTGTAGTAATTTACGTCTTGACTTATATATTAATCACTTATCACCTAATTTCACTTGTAGTTGCTCTGACGAAGCCGAAGATGCTGCTCATTATTTTTTTCACTGTTCACATTACACTAACGAAAGAGTAATTCTTTTCCAATCAACCAGAGCTTTTCATCCACTCAATATTAATATTCTTCTATTTGGAGATGTTAGTCTGTCGATAGAAGACAACACTCTCATCTTTACAGCCGTACAAACATTTATTAAGGATACTAGAAGGTTCGCCAACTAGGCTGCTGCTCACTTAGGCCAGCATGACATCTCATTCCATTTTCACTTTATTATTTTTATCACACTGTTTTTCTTTATTTAATTATTATACTCCCGCAAACGAAGTTTGAAGGGGGTATATAGGAGTCAGCTTGTCGTCGTCGGTCCGTTACAAAAAAGTCCGTTACAAAAAACTTTAACATTGCTCATAACTTCCTTATTCTTTGACCGATTTCTTTAATATTCACACACCACACACCTTGCCACTAGTACTTAAGATTGATATACACAAACCTGACCTTGACCTTTACGTTGACCTTCCTCAAGGTCAAATACTTGTAAAAATTTGTCGTCGGTCCGTTACAAAAAACTTTAACATTGCTCATAACTTCCTTATTCTTTGACCGATTTCTTTAATATTCACACACCACACACCTTGCCACTAGTACTTAAGATTGATATACACAAACCTGACCTTGACCTTTACGTTGACCTTCCTCAAGGTCAAATACTTGTAAAAATTTGTCGGACAACGCATGCGGGGGTATAATTGGCGCCCGTTAGGCGGCAGCTCTAGTTCATTATACATCTTATACACTTTTTTTCTCACCATTTTTTCTTTTTCTCATCATCTTTGGAAAATGTGATGTATGTTTATTTGTTATATCACTCCATATGAAGTATTCAAAATGTCTCTGTATTTGCCACTATCATGTGCATGTATCTATTACTGTAATACTGTTTTGTAGGGGAGGGCCGTAACTAATGTTGGCAGAACTTGTGGCCTGACCCTGTTGCTTGATTTATGATGCAATAAAATGTGTTTATACTAACTGCCTCACAATTGATATGAACTTGGTCGGACAGCCAAACCTCGTCATAATTTTCCAAAAACCCTCACGACGGACTGTGTCAAAGATCATATACATGTGCAGGTCCACGTTCTGTTCCTGGCATTTCTCTTGAAGCTGCCTTGCTGTGAAGATCATGTCAAAATCATCCCAGTGTCGAATAAAGTCCCACAAAATTGGAAGCAACGTCTCAAACATGACCTACACAGTGTTGACGGGGACGTTAAACCTCAAACCAAACAAACACAAGTTACGCAATGGGAAAATAAAACCAGCAAATGAACATTAACCTCAGCATATGAAAAAAAAAAAAATGTAATTTACGGACCAACTCGCCCCGGTCTCCCCTACCCATGCATACACAGCTGTATATGAAGAAAAATGGTGTTCCAGGGTAAATATTATCTTGCAACCAGCTCGAGTCTTTGTTGTTGCGGCACGGGTGTCATGAGGACGTTGCGTTTCATGATCTCGCGCACTGTCAACATGTTCAGGATTTTTTTTGGGATAATTTCGTTGATAATACTAAAACACACATGCTGGCCTCGATAGCTAAATCGGACGGGGCGTCTGACTGGTGATCAGGAGGACGCGGGTTTTTATACCTGTGTTACAACGCATAATGTAATAATGTAATAATTACTACATTATGAAATTTTTACTACATTATGCGTTGGCATAGTCGACGCGAAATGAAATAAAATGTCGTTTTTACTACATTATGCGTCGATACTAAGAGGTTTGAGCAAAATGAAAGAATTATTACATTTTGCGGCGATGGGTGGCATACTTAATTTTACTTCATTATGCGTCAACAGTTTGTTTGTTTGATTTGAGGTTTAACGTTCCCGTCAAGACTATTTAGGTCATTTTGGAGACATTGCTTCAATTTTTATGGGACTTTTACCCGATATTGAGATGAAATGACATCTCAATCGCTGCCGTCCAATTAAAAGCAATAGGGTTTATATGCATGGATGGGCCGACTCGCAGCAGTTTTCCTGGACAGGCTTAGACCTTCTAAGCAGATTACGAGGACTCATGTACGGGCGGTATCCGCTCTGCGTGGAAGCATCGTGCAGCCCATCTATTTATACCCCCGGCATACGAAGTATGCAAGGGGGTATATAGTTTTTGTCCATTCTGTCTGTCTGTCTGTCTGCCTGTCTGTCTTTTGTTTGATTTGTTTGATTTGAGGTTTAACGTCCCCGTCAATAGCGCAAGGCGTACGATTTTAATTCTACTGGCTTAATCAAATACAATGAAATTCCACTATTAAGACCACCTAAAATTAATACAAATTTTGTTTTTAAAGCATATTTGGAAGGTTAAAGCTACATTTTCTTTGTGATTTTGACCTTCAGTGTGCTTTTGTGGAAGACCGTCTTTTGGACTGTTCAACTGTGGTCTTAAAGACCACTTTTGAACCGTCTCAAATGTGGTCTAAATTGTAGGAATTTAACTGTATTGCTTCCTAAGTCTTTTCGAAGACAGCTATGTTCTACCGTCATTACTTCATTATGCGTCGATATGGTGCATATCAACGCGAAATGAAATAATTTTTTTACTACATTTCGCGTCGACTATGCCAACGCATAATGTAGTAAAAAAAATCAAAATGTAGTAATTATTACATTATTACATTATGCGTTGTAACATACCTGCCTTGGTCGGCAGCATTCAATTCAGCATTCCGTGGAGATTGGTCATGAAATCTTTTCTACGTTCATTCTCTCCCTTCCGCTGATTCAAGAAGGGCAGTTGTCAGTTTCTGACCAAATATTGTTCACTGGTTAACCGCTTACGTATAAGCCTGCCCAGACCGGCTCAAAACGACCTAGTGTTGACTGGGCCGTTAAACTGCAATACAAACAAACCAAAATTTAAACAAAGACGCTCATTTATACTATATTTTATCTGGTGACATATAAAGTGTCACTGTTCGTTCTTGTCAGTCCTTGCGCAGCCCTTGTCAGTCATTGTATGGTCACGAAGAGCTGAAACCGACCGGCACACGAGTACGGGTAAACCGCTTAGAAGATCTAAGCATGCCCAGGCAAAGCGGTGCGAGTCGACCCGTCCATTCTTATAAATCCTTTTGGTTTCATTTGGCGGCAGGGCTTGAGATGTCATTTCATCTCAATGTCGGGTAAAAGTCCCACAAAATTGGAAGCAACGTCTCCAAAATGACCTTTACAGTAATGACGGGGACGTTAAACCTCAAATCAAACAAACAAAAACATGCTACGGGTAGACGCACTTTCATATTTACCGTCTTGATAACAAGTCAGTGAAATGAAATGAATACCCCTGTAAGAGGTTTACATTATTTTGCTTATTTTTGCTCATAGACATAGGTTAGAACCGAGGCGGGTCGTACGAGCACCCACAACCTATCTTTGGAGTATAAATAAGAAAAATATCACGGATGTTCATCAAAGCAGTCATTTCGGAGACGTGAAAAAATCCACTAAGCGAACATAGTTTCTCTTCTACCTGTCTGAGAGCAGCAAAGACTCTCGCGAGACTGCGCGTCTGTCGGAGAATCTGACATGGCTTCACACAGCTAACTTTGAATGCGTAATTTGGGATGGTAAATGATTTAATAATAAACAGGGGGGGGGGGGGGGGGGGTGCACCATGCAATCCAACCTAAATGGCTTCCAGTCGGAAAGCTAGCCCGACTAGGGCGCGAACGCAAAATGTGTAGACTTGTAACCTTGATACCGGTAACTCGTTACAGTGACATGTGTGTATAATAAATAAATTGTTTAACAACATTGTCAATTCTGTAAAACGATAGTTGTAAAACCTCTTACAAAAGCTACTCGAGTACTACTTGTAAAATTTGAAACGAGTATTTCCCCTTGTTTTATGGGGGTTAGTGAACGGCTTTAATTTTTGTGACAAAAATTCCCAATCATTGCATTTTTCCAAAATATTATCCTTTACTTTGCAACAAATTATTGAATTTACAATACATGTGTCATTTATTATAATTTTCCCACGAGAATAACATCTTTGGAAAGTTATTTACAAAATATTGCAGTGGTGTATAACCCGAAATCATTTAATTTTCTTTTGGATGTAGTTGACGTTGCAGACAATTAATGATCAGTGGTTAAGCGCTCGCGGTCGCTATTATGCGACCGGGGTCCTAGGTTCGATTCCCAAATGTTTAGAGTTTCTTTCTGTGTGAAAGGAGCAAAATCATAACGTAAGTAGTGTCCCAAACTTGCCTGCTGGTAATCTATGCATGCTAACCTGCTAATGATCATGTTGACTGGTGACTCGTAGACAATCCTTCATTGATTTCGCCCTGTCCACAGAATGTGTGTGTGTGTGTGTGGGAGGGGGGGGGGGCATAATTTGCCCTGTGTGTCTGTCTGTCCGTCGCAAAAACTTTAACCTTGATCATAACTTCAAAAGCAATTGACCTAGCACCATGAAACTTCACACACTTATTCACCATCACAAGGGCTACATTCTGACCAAGGGCCATAACTCTTGTCATTTTTGGCTGAATTATATCCCCTTGAAATTTGGCAAAGGACTCAGAAATTGGCTCCCACGGGGGGTATTGGTCACCTATAGTGACAGCTCTTGTTTATACCTACGAGTAAACGGGTCGCCATCCAAAAGTCAACAAAATGTTAGCACTTTAATTAAACGATTACGAAAACACGCCTATCTATTCAAATATATCGAAAATGTTTCAATTTTCAGATAAAAAGCTCTGATATATTTCAAAGTTTTACTACAAATACAGATTGTGGAAACGACTACCCACAATCTATTCTTTTGAGCAGAAATAAGAAAAGTAAAGTACAGTAAAGTAAAGTAACCCGAGTTTTAGTAAATAAAAGTGGAGTTTATTTGTTTGTTTGACTTGTGGTTTAACGTCCCCGTCAACACTATATAGGTCATTTTAGTGACGTTGCTTCCAATTTTATGGATTTTTACCCGACATTGAGATGAAATGACATCTCAAGCTCTGTCGCCCAATGAAACCAATAGGGTTTATAAGCATGGGCAGGCTGACTCGCACCGCTTTGCCTGGGCAGGCTTAGATCCTCTAAGCGGTTTACCAGTACTCGTGTGCGGCAGTTTCAGCTCTGCGTGGCATCATCGTGCAGCCCATCTATTTCTTCAAGCTCCGATGGGCGGGGGCCGGAAGTGGGGTTTAAGGGGGTCAAAATTACATAGGCTGGTTTTCATGATGCATTTCTTGCGCGGCGAATTAATATTTAAACTAGAAATGCGTCCATAGAACACGGATGCCCCCGCCTGAAAAATCCATACGGTAACAGATATTCCAGGCCTCATATTTTTCAGGCACATGCAGGATTTCAGGCTTTTAGAGCTTGATTTTTTTCTTGATTTCAGGCTTTTAGATTCTGTTTTTTGCGTATATAGTCTGTTTAAAAAACTATTTAACCCTTATTTCTGACCATAAGTCAACCAAATTACATTATATTTTCACAAACTCCATTACAAACAGTGTAGATCCTGATCAGATGGCTTCTTCAGAATCTACACTGTTTACAAAGGTAATGTAGTTGTGTCTTGTTCGCAGGATAAGGGTTGAAGCTGCAAAATAGGGCCTTTCAGGCTTGGAAAAGCATGGTCAGTATGAGGCCTGTATTCAGCGGACACAAGAAAAAAAAAACAAAAAAAAAACCACTTGTCTTTACATTTGACCTGTATGTATGACCTTGACCTTGGACGTACCAAACTAGGTCTTGCGCATGACACATCGAATCATGATGGTTAACATTTCTACCGAGTAATTTCCAAATACCTTCAGAATAACCAGACACAAGAAAAAGATTTTTTTCTTTATATCTGACGTCTAATTATGACCTTGTCCTTGGAGGTGTCAACCTGGGTCAGCGCTCCCGCCCGTCGAGGCCTGGAGAAATAGATTGGGCTGCACGGTGCTTCCGCGCAGAGCTGAAACCGACCGAACTTGAGTACTGGTAAACAGTTTAGGTCTAAGCCTGCCCAGGAAAAGTGATGCGCATACCGGACTTATACGGACATGACTGCTATCTGTGCTGATAATCAAGGGAACTAACGCGTACAACACAGAAAATAAATGGTTATCTCCCCCAAGGCCTCATGGTTACCTAGGTGACATCCGAACGATTTTGAGGCATCAGTATGAAGTCTGAGGACCGCTTTATATGTATTTTATAGGTCACTGTTCTAATTCATGAAAGTAGAGATAGTGTTAAAATGTAAATTCGCCACCCCCCCCCCCCCCGCCCTTCGGGGCTTGAAGAAATAGATAGGCTGCATGATGCTTCCACGCAGAGCTGAATCCGACCGTCACACGAGCACGGGTAAACCGCTTAGAGGATCTAAGCCTGCCCAGGAAAAGCGGTGCGAGTCGACAAAAAAAAAAAAAAAAAAAAAAAAAGAAAAGACTGAATAAAGAATAATTTACATAATGATATATTAATTACAAATTGTCAAAGGCGTTACATAGCCTTTGTTATTGTTTACCGTAGTGACAACCGCTGCCCGCTGATTGCTAAGGTAAACTGGAAATAGAAAAAGGGGGTAGTGTTTTTCATTTTCGAAAAGGACCAAATTATTTTTATTTTTATTTCACAAAATTTACATAGATGTGTTCACAATAAATTTGCAATTTTACTCCCGCTGGCACAGAAAAGAAAAAACAATTTTACAAAAACGTTATGAAAATAAATTCATCAGCTTTTGTCGCTGTATTCAGTAATTTTACAATATATTCTATACATTTAGAGGGTGCTTCCAAATATATGTAAAAAGGACTAAAAATTTGTTCATAAAATTGCATTAAAAATATATGTGGATATTCGAAAAAGAATGTAAAATCACGAGCCGCTTGCACAGAAAAGATATTCCTAAAAGTTTTTATTTTATGGGGCAATACTTATCAAGTTCCTATATAAATCTATGTATTAACTTTAACCAACAGCAGTTACCTGGATGTCCGTTAAAGTTCGACATGAGTCGGGCCGCTCCTTAAACCCTAGCGTTTTCAATGGGCGGTAGGGCTTGAGATGTCATTATACCCCCGCAAACGATGTTTGAAGGGGGTATATAGGAGTCAGCTTGTCGTCGTCTGTCGTCGTCGGTCCGTTACAAAAAACTTTAACATTGCTCATAACTTCCTTATTCTTTGACCGATTTCTTTAATATTCACACACCACACACCTTGCCACTAGTACTTAAGATTGATATACACAACCTGACCTTGACCTTTACGTTGACCTTCCTCAAGGTCAAATACTTGTAAAAATGTGTCTGACAACGCATGCGGGGGTATAATTGGCGCCCGTTAGGCGGCAGCTCTAGTTTCATCTCAATGTCGAGTAAAAGTCCCACAAACTCGAGAGCAACGTCTCCAAAATGACCTTAATATTGTTGACGGGGACGTAAAACCTCAACTCAAACAAACAAACAAATCAAACTGGGTCTTGGGCACTATACAACGTCTCATGATGGTTAACACTTATTGATGGACACTTTTTTAACCTTTGACCTCTAAGTACCTTAACCTTTGAGGTAAGGATCTGGGTTTTGTGTGAGATAGATCGTCTCATGATGGCTAACATTTTTGCCAAGTAATTTCAAAATACATTCAGAAATAAGAAAGTTATTGACCGTGTTTGAGTTTTGAACACTTTTTTTACCTTCGACCTCTAAGTATGACCTTGACCTTGGAGGTACGGATGTGGGTTTTGCGCGCGACGCATCGTCTCATGATGGTTAACATTTCTGCGAAGTAATTTCAAAATCCATCCAGAAATAAAATAAAAAAAAAGTTATTGACCGCGTTTAAGTTTCGGACGAACAGACGGACGGACAGGGGCAACGCTTTATGCCCCCCACCCCCCCCCCCCCCCCCACCCACACCATTCTTCGAATGGCGGCGGCAAAAAAAAAAACATTTAATGCGAGTCGATTTTGTAAATATATGGGCTGCATGATGCTTCCACGCAGAGCTGAATCCGGCCCGCACACTAGTACTGGTAAACCGCTTCGAGGATCTAAGCCTGTCCAGGAACCGCGGTGCGAGGCGGACCGTCCATGCTAATAAACCCTATTGGTTTCATTGGGCGACAGGGCTTGAGATGTCATTTCATCTCGATGTCGGGTAAAAGTCCCACAAAATTGGAAGCAACGTCTCCAAAATGACAGTGTTGACGGGGACGTTAAACCTCAAATCAAACAAACAAAACTGTAAATTCAGCAAAATAGCATGTATTTGCCACACCGTATCCATTTCCCCAAAAGCTAATTCTTGTATCTTGTGTTATCTCTTGTCGACATGAATGAGGATAGTTTCCCTTGTTGTACAGCAATCTTGTCATAAAGCAATATTTTTGATGATACAAAATTAATTGTTTATGTAAACGCCCAGAAAATATGCATTAATATAAATAAATCAAAATACGAATGGAAGCGTGGTATCTCACATTCCTATTACATAAGACAGTAAATTTGATTGGAAATTGTCTTAAAAACAAGGTTGATATACAAACGGAAACGATTTGATTTTGGTTTTAATTTAGCCCCTCTGACGCACAGGTGAAGGCAGTGGTTAAGCGCTCGCGGTCGTTTATACGACCGGGGTCGTAGGTTCGATTCTCAAATATTTATAGTTTCTTTCTGCTGAAAGGAGCAAGATTTCAAGCAAAGGAAAGTTATACCATCCCTGGTTTTTTCAGACACCTGAAAGACGGATGATATTATTTTGCCTTTTATCATACAAAGTCCCTACAGGTTGTATGCACTAGTTATTTGTAACCACTGCCCACCCCTCCCCCCCACCAACGGGATAGCGGGGCTAATGTGCGGGGTAATTACCCTGTGTGTTCCCCCGCAGTGCCGGGTTAATGCAGGGTTTTGATATTAGGCAAATATACCCCCAGTGGAATGAACTATTATAAACAGCGGGGCTTTGACCTTCTGGAAGTCCCCCAGCAGTGCAGGGCTTCTAGCAGGGCCGTGAAAAGTCATTGTCCCCGCTATCCCCGTAGGTGGGAGGGGACAGTGGTTACAAATGACTGGTGCATTATGTGTTACGGTATTGTTGACAATATTCCTATGTCTGTCGCTACCTTAGGAATTTTTATACTGTTGTCATTAACCCATTTAGTACCAGATACCCCAAAATGGGTACCCTGGAAAACAGTGCAAGCCCAGATCAGACGCCGCAGAACGCGGCGTCTGATCAGGGCCTACACTGTTTGCAAAAAGTTGAGCCATTTCCCTAATCAATTTTGAAGAAAACAACCAGAGACCCCTAAATATTGAAATGAACTCTAGCTATATATACTCCGTGGTGCAGTGGTTACGCTACTCGCCTTGTAAACCAGGGATCGCAGGATCGATCCCGGGCTTCTCCAGACTTTCGGATGAGTCTTTAAACCGAGGTCCCGTCTCCGTATGACCTTAGCTGTTGGTGGGACGTAAAACTAAAACTCACTCACTCACTAGCTATATATAAAGAGCAAGATTCCATTTGGTACAAAAAGGGTTAAAAATTCTGCATTTCGAAATGCTGGCCCAATTTCTTCGAAAAGCGCGATGGCATTTCATGTTAAACTTTGTCGAAAATTGAAGAAATCGGAAGCCCGGTTTATGTATGACTGGGTAGCTGAGTTGTATAGCTGTTGTGACACGGTGTGCGTGAGAGACTGTCGGACTGGCAACGTTGGGTATAATAAAATGACAGTCTTTTTTTTTTTTTTTCGATATTCATGTTAAAATGCCTATTTTTTTTTTTTTTTTTTTTTGGGTTTGGGTTTTACGGCCCTTTCAAGATTATTTCACTCATATCGAGCCGATCGTTAATCAGAGGTGGGCGAAAACCGGAGTACCCGGAGAAAAAACACATGACCTTCCGTTGCAGAACTTGGCGTCTCACACGTGGCCCGAGCGAGGCTCGAACCTATGGCGGTGAGAGACCTAATGACTAAGAGTCAGCGCTCTTATCCACTAGGCCACGGAGGCCCATGTTAAAATGCATATGTGAACATGTTCTGGTCAGAAGCCCATGAGCCTCCGTTATGTAGCGATTAGCTACTCGCCTTACAAACCAAGTGTCGTGGGTTCGTCCTTACACCGATGTCGCGTCTTCATATGACCCTAGTTATTGGTTGGACGTAAATCTCAAACACAAAATTCTGACCAAATCATGTTTTTTTTTTTTTTTTTTTTTGTTTCACGTATAAATTGCTCTCGTTTCAGGTTCGAGAAACAGCTGCAGTTACCCTGAGCGGTTTACTGCACTGTGGATACATGGAAATGGACAAGGACATGCTGGTAAGGAATGTTTCTTGTTAATCTTGCTGAATAATTTACATTAGCCACGCCCATTTTGACAACCAGCCAATCAGAATGCAGGATTTAATGGTTTCGTTCAAATTCACAAGCTGACTGACAAACCGTACAGATCCTGATCAGATGGCTTCTTTAGCCATCTGATCTGGATCTACACTATTTGCAAAGATAGGGATTGTCGTGGACAGCAGGATACGGGTTAAATATGCTGACAATGATCACTTTAACGTGTTGCATGCTGGGTATTTTATTCGCAGCAGACGACATTTTGAAATACCAGAAAACAGCATTTGACATCTCATGCAAATTGTCTCCTATATGGAGACAATTTGTATGAGATGTCGTCCTGTTTTGTTGGAAAAATATTAAGAAAAATATCAATAATTTGTCTTCCGCTGAAAATAGCCTAGAGAGTGGTCAGGTGGTTTTTCTCCAGGTACTCCGGTTTTCGCCCACCTCTGATTAACAATCGGCTCGATATGAGTGAAATAATCTTGAAAGGGCCGTAAGACCAAAAACAAACAATAGCATAGAGAGTGCGAAAGCTTAACACGTGCATACACATTTTCTTGACATGCTTTTTGTAAGATTCCGTTTTAACCCATTGCATGCGGGAAACTCCTAAAGGGGTACCTTGGCAAACAGTGCAGGCGCAGATCAGAACGCGGCGTCTGACCAGTACCTGCACTATTTGCTGGCAGAATTTTCCATGAAAAATAGAATAAAAAAGAAAAAAATAGGCCTGGCACCCCTTATATGACAAATGGACTTGTTCAACATTTAGCAGCGGAAGATTCCACTACCATACAATGGGTTAGATGAGATGAAAAAAAAAGTGGTGCGAGTCCTACCGTCCCTATAACCCTAATGGTTTCTTTGGGCATTCATCTCAGTGTCGGGTAAAAGTACGTTCCACAAAATAGGAAGCAACTTCTCCAAAAATGACTGAAATAGTGTTGACGGGGACGTTAAACATTAGCTACAAGTCTGATAATTGAGTTTTTAATGGATGAAATGTCTCAACGTTGATTGACTAAGATTTTGAAAGAAATGTGAATGGATGACGACATAGGAGAATCAAAGCACTTACAACACTGATGGGTCGATTGTATCTTAACGTAGGCTGGGAAAATGGTCATGAATGAGGACTTAGACTGTTTCGTTTAACCCTTAAAAACAGTTTGTTTTTTTCTCACTCTAGTGAGGGTGGCCTGTCATAATAGCCTCCAGGAGACAGTTCTTCGGACCATGGCACACATCGGAGGCTTACCTTATATCAATGTCCAGATAACAGGGAGGTTGGGGGCAATAAGGGAACCTTATATGATAGTAGACTTACTGAGCTTTTCTTCCGTAACAATTCATGAGACCTCATCCCTAGGATTACCCCCTCCGCAAGGACAACTGTTAGCCACTTTTGCCTCACCAACCGGCCCCTCTATTTTACTGGGACGTTGGACTGTAGTACTCCAGCAGCTTGTTCTGTTTGTGTCTGAATGTTGCAGATGTCTGTACCCAGCGAGCATAAAACAGCGGACCTACATCGGACGCTAGAGATTAACTTCGTCCTTTTAGAATCACAAGTCAGCCGTTAGAGGAAGCATGACATATTCCCGCCATTTTTGGGAGAATACTTTAGAGTTTGCCTTCATGTACTCTTCTCAGCCCTACACCCGAAAAATGGGGTCTACTCTTAAATGAAAGACTTCGCTTCTCAGGAAGAGCAAATTCTTTCATTTAACAGTAGACCCCCTATTACGAAGGAGACAAAATGTTTCCTTACAAAAGAACGCCTATTCAAATCACCACCACAAAATGAAAAAATTCAGATAAAATATTCTGATACATTCTTATTTCAGCTCAAATTATAGTTTGTTGGTATTCGTTAGAACCACCTCTAATGGGTTCGAACAATCTGTTTTAAGCAGAAATAAGAAATATAATATACATCCCAGTAAACCCCAGTTTACAAATAGTGGGGTTAAAGGGGGTCAAAATGCTTGAAAGAGTTACCCCTCCTCAAGAATAAATTAGAACAAGTTCATCCGGATCAAGTTAGTCCTAATGCGAACACATTTTAATTCGGACCAGTTTGAACCCGATCGAATCTATAGTGTGAACATCCCCAACATTATAATTTGAAATTACATATACATGTATTAACCCATTTTGTACCAGAAACCCCAAAACGGGTACTCTGGCAAACAGTGCAGGCCCAGATCAGACACCGCAGAACGCGGCGTCTGATCAGGGCCTCCACTGTTTGCTAAAAGTTCAGTCATTTTCCAAATAAATTTTGAAGATAGCAGAACCTGACACCCCTAAATTATGAAATGGACTCCTGCTGTATATAAGGAGGAAGATTCCATTTGGTACAAAAAGGGTTAATTTCTATTGCAGTCACATTTTGAGAGATTAAGTGCAACCAAACTGAAGAAACGGAAGAAGATTGAAAACATACCCACTCAAAACATTATACAGCGTCATGCAGGTGTGCTAGGTTTGTGTGCGTATGTACAGGCCTACCCGTACGACGTCCATGAGTTCATGCCACAGATACTAATGGATCTGAGTGACCATGTGGACGACCCTCAACCAATACAGGTAAATTTATTTGTTTATTTATTTATTTATTTTTAATAGAGCGAAATTACTTAACTGGATATTACCAAGAGATGATGATCATCCGGTGATGAACCAAGCCACAAACAGCTAACCAGACTGTATATTGGGGTCTGCAAGGATATACTTTGATTTTTGTCACACCTGCAGCTGGAATACTTTTAAAATCGCGACATGCTTAAAGCAACCTGCTTTAAGCATGTCGCGATTTTAATAGTATTCCAGTCTATGCTGCTTTAAGCATGTCACGATTTTAATAGTATTCCAGTCTAGGCTGCTTTAAAGTTCAACGGAAACGGTAATTTTACCACCATATCTTTATTAATTATCCATGTAGCACAGATAAAAATAAGCAATTACAAAAAGTCGCGAGAATTCAAAAGGTTGTATAGGGGAAGTTATAAGCCAATAAAGTTACGTGATTTACCGTTCTTTCGCACCTGTCCAAATTTAGATTTTCACGCATGCGCACTTGCGCGTGACGTCATTTGTAGACACATTTCGAAGTGACAGCTATGGCGGACAATGCAAATCTTAGAGAGTTAGAGGAGAATGACGGTGATTCTGTTTTAGCTGGGTCAATCAGGCCGGTACAGCCGTATCAGTTTGAACCAAGAAGAGAATCTGCGCCCGATTACTCGGAAGATTCCGAATCGGACACATCTAGCGAGTCAGATTTGGAGGGCCAGCTGAGCGATAGGCTCGGCAACACAGACTGGTAAGTTAGCGAGAATAATAAACAAAAAAAATGCATGACGAGGAAAAAATAAGTTCGTCCACTTTACTACTGATTAGCCCAATATTAGTAAGGTTCCGTTTCGTATTTTGATAGCCGAAAATAACGTAAGGAAAGGAGGAAGTAAATAAAAAATCGGGGGGGGGGGTTGGGGGGCACTGGTTGAGACAGTGGGGGCTGACAACTGTTTTGTCATCTTTACAACCCGCAATAGGGCCAAATACTTTCAATAGAATGAGCCAGAAAGCCAAGATAATTCCTGCTCATTCATTGTTTATGAAAAGTGGAAAAATTTGCACCCCCACCCCTTGTTGAAGTGTGAAATTATTGGCTTGCTTTTGTTATTATAGTCTCTATATAGATATTTACACACCAAAAATGCCACAGATAACCTACAATGTAACAGCAAAACATTGGACTTATCTTCTTCTGTCATCCCTGGCGACAAGTGTGTGTTGAACCCAAAGTGGGGTGATACCCGGGTGTATTTTAATCATTACTGCAACAAGTAACCGGCCGGCCTCTGCAGTTCAGTCAGGCGCGCATTCGACTTGTGTACAGAGGACCAAGATTCGAGACCTGTGAGTGTCAGCATAACTTTTCGTGGAGATTGATCATGAAATTACTTTAAAAACATTCTCTCCCTTCTGCTGATTCAACCAGGGTAGTTGTCAATTTTTGGCCAAAAAGTGCAATAAATTAGCCTGTCCAGGAAAAGCATGGATAGTTCATTGACATGCTCCACATAACCTAAATAGTGTTGGTTGAGTCATTAAACTAAAAATAAAAAAACAAAAGGTAAATATTTATGTGCTCGATTCAGCAAAAAAACTCCGGGATTAACCCATGTCCTGCTGAATATTCAGTGTAGCCACACCCATTTTACACTCATTTTTTACTTTGAGCCAATCAGGCTACTTGGATAAATTTATACCTACAAATTCATAAACTGAATGTCAGTGTAGATCCTGGTCAGATGTCTTCTTCAGAAGCCATCTGATCTGGATCTACACTGTTTGCAAAGATGACTTGTGTAATAAATTAAATTGTAATTTCTGGCAACACATGCTAATGGTCCTTGCCCACAGGGCTTGAAGACATAGATTGGGTTGCATGTTGCTTCTACACAGAACTGATCCACACAAGGACAGGGTAAACCCTTTCGGGTTCGAAGCAAGACTTGCACCACTTTTCCGTGGCAGGCTAAGAACCTCCCAGTAGTACTCATGTGCGATTGGTTCAGATCTGCGTGGAAGTAATATGCACCTAATCTATTTCTCCAAGCCCCAATACATGAGGGTAGTAGGCCAAAAGCAGAGTGCACAGAGAAAAAAAAAAACCTCAAGTTAGCATGTAACATTGGCGTCTGACCCTAAATTTGTATGCCATTTTATTTTTCAGGTGTGAATGTGGATTTTGTATTCCCATGCCATCTGTAGATGAGAGCACATGCTGCAGGGAGATTGGTCTCATTGACAACTTAGTAGAAGAACAAGACCTTCAGTGCATCACACAGCATCCTGGCTATGAAGGAAATTGTCTGAACCAGTATGTTATAGAGACATCCTTCTATGAATTCTTGGACAACTATGGTCATGTTGGTGATGATGAGCCAATTCATGAGTAAGTATGAGCCATTGAATGTGTTTACCAGCTAGGTGACGGTGTTTTACTCATCAACTCTCCTAGAAACTGTAAGCCGGTCTCAGTAGCTCAGTCGGATTTGTTTATGACTGAAGATCGGGAGGACATCGGTTTGATACCTGTGTGGTCAGCAACATTCTTTTGTGGAGGTTGATCATGAAATGATTTCAATAATCATTCTCTCTCCCTTATGCTGATTCAAGGACAGTTGTTAGTTTCCGTCAAAAAAGGTGCATAGTTCTGGTTAACCGCTGATGTGTAAGCCTGTCCATGAAAGGGTGGCTAGGTAAACTGACGGGTTAAAAAATGACCTAAATAGTGTTGACTGGGTATTAAAACCCGGAAACAAGCAAAATCCAACCAATTGGTTTTGGTAAGCAGCTGGTGAAACTGAGCACAAACAGAATGTATTCTATAGACCTGCATTGATGTCATACTGTAGCTGAGTCTGAGAAAGATGGCATTCTGGTACTCCAACTATATAAGATCAAGGACAGGGGCAAGAAAAATAACAGCATTATATGTACAAATATTTTTTTTATTTTTATTCTTGGTATTTACAGACATGCCCTTTCCCCATTGGGTAGGCCTGGGTAGTTCATTGGTATCCTTCGTTATACTAAGAGCCAGCGCATGACAAAATTTACAAGAAGGCTTGAGTGACAAGCAAAGACTCCAGCCTGTACATTTTTGCAGGCTGATCAGTCTTCACTGATCGCATGTACCTACTATATTCTATGATCTATGCCCGGATATGAGCAAAAGGTCTTGTCACTGTGGATGGATGATAAGGTTGATTTACCAAATGTATACAGTCCAACCTGTATTAGCAAGCGCCTCAAAACATATTCGAAATTTGCTTTCTAATGACAGGTTCTAGCTTTATACAGGTAAAATTTATGCATTCTACTTTTCAGGTAACCAATGCTTGCTTGCTTATGACAGGCTGCTTGCTTAATAGAGGTGGCTGCTAAGACCTGTTTTACTGTACATGTTTGCTATCAAAAATAGCATATCTACATATAATATATACATACATCTATAGGAACAATCCAGCCTGTCTACAAAGATGGCACAAAGGAATGACCAAGAGTGGTCTTTGTTCACAGGTTATGTCTGTTTGGAGGTTTACATTTTAGACAGAACAAGGCCATTAAGGTTTAACCCTTATCTTGCTGTTCTCGACAACCTCATTCGTTGGAAAAGTGTAGATCCAGATCAGAAGTCATCTGATCAGGATCCACACTGTTTGACATTCAGCTTATAAATTATTAATTTCATCGAGTAATCTGATTTATTCAAAGTCAGAAATGGGTGTGGTTAAAATATTCAGCAAGATCAGGGTTACTAGCAGACTGTGGTTGTTAACCACTTTTAATTTATAAAATTATTTACTTCCAGAATGTACCGCCATGTTGCATACAGACGTTTTACGAGATGGGTGTGGCACAGACTTGGAAGAAGAATGCGGAAGGTGATACCAGCTTGTGCTGTGAACAAGATACGTCAGAGCTGGCCATCAGAGCAATACTGCGGTTTCAAATATCAAAGAGACTATTAGTGCAAAGAGGATAACAGTTTTTCTACATATAGTCATTCTTCCCCTTCCCCCAATTCAAGACAAAGCCTACAATGTGACCATGCAGCCAGCAGACTAAAATCAACCCACTCACCCATCCACTAAGACAAGACCTTTTGCTCATTTTGGTTTACATAGACTGTAGTATATAGTAGAACTTTACATGTGACCAGCAAAGACTCTGATCAGACTGCTAAGGCGCAGGCTGATCTCAGTCTTTGCTGGCCACCCAAGCTTCTTGTAGGTTTTTTCATGAACTGTTCACAGTCTAAGTGACTGTTCTGCTTCAGGATCAAGGTTACATCTAGTTATCATACACTCAAAGGCAAACAACCCAACAGTTTTGTCAGTGCGCTGATTTCAGTCAGTTGTATTAAACAGATCTTTAACAAATGACATATTTTATTGTAAGATATCATTTTTGTTTCTAGGATTTACTGGACATAAGTCACACTGTGTGTTTGTGGTGCTGTACAAAAAATTTTGGTCCGGTAGTATAAATTAAAGATACTCTCATCATGCTCAACTGATTTGAGCATGAAATCTGTAATGCTCATAAACAAAGAAATCCAGAAAAACATTAGCCAAACAGGCCTCATACTGACCAAGCTTTTTAACCATTATTCTGCTGGACATGACAATCCCTAACTTTGCAAACAGTGTAGATCCAGATCAGATGGCTTCTGAAGAAGCCATCTGATCAGGATCTACACTTTTTTTCATGCAGTTGTGAACTGAATGTATATATAATATGAACTAAACCGATTCGTTCACAGATACAAATGTTTTTAGGCAGCAGGATATGGGGGTAAAAATAGAAATCTGAAATCTGCAGATGCCCGAAAAATATGACACCTGGGGCCCAAAACACACAGAGTTCTGCAGGATCCAGTGATTATTGTGTGGCATTTTCAACATTTATGAGCAAGACAAAGTTTCATGCTCAAATTAGCTGAGCATTTAAGACCAACAGTGGCTTCCAAGCAATGCAGTTTCTCTTGTAGCCTGCTTGCCTACAAGTACACCTAGAACTGGGTTTCTGCATGGGCTTGGATATAGTGTCTGAAGAAAAGATTCTCACTGGTTAGGTTTGCAGATGATTTTTGCAAAAATATGTTCTGCTTCTTTGTCTTTCAACTACTCACTGACGTTCTCGAATTTAAATGTATAATCCATTCAGGTTAACACGCATATTCACAGTATCCAAATACCAATCACAATTTGAATGTAACTGACACATATCTCTAGTTTCCACTAAAGGCACTTCCGAATCGTGATCTGTGGGCAGTCACAACAGCCATTTTGTTCACATTCTCATATTTGGATGACACTGGCTTTGGAGTGGCATCAATAACAGGCTGTAAGTCCTCGAGACAGGCTTTATAGCTCTTGAGTGTTTGCCTCCTTGCAACGACTTCATTAATCAGCTGATTGACATAGTCTGAAATATAATGGATAAGATGGTATCAGTTTTTGTGAAGTCAGGTGTAAAATGTCCTCCTCCTATGGTCTAAACATACACAAGGCCTAGTGGGTCAGTGTTCTGACTCTTAGTCATTAGGTCTCTCGGTTTGAGCCTGGCTCGGGCCACGTGGAGGACGCCAAGTTCTGCAACAGAAGGTCAGGTGGTTTTTCTCCAGGTATTCTGGTTTTTGCCCACCTCTGATTAACCATTGGCTCGATATGAGTGATATAACCTATAAAGGAAAACCCGAAACAAAAAAATTAAACTTTCACTTAGATGCTAAAAATTAAGAAAATCTCACTCACCCTGCCTAAATTAAATCACAAATGTGAGGGGGCAAGTGAAATTTTACACCCCTGCAGTGGAGTAAACACGCTTGAAGACCCCTGACCAAAGATTGTACCACTAATAATAAAATTTTAAATTTTTTTTTGGTTTGGGTTTTACGGCCCTTTCAAGATTATTTCACTCATATCGAGCCGATCGTTAACCAGAGGTGGGCGAAAACCGGACTACCCGGAGAAAAACCACCTGACCTTCTGTTGCAGAACTTGGCGTCTCACACGTGGCCCAAGCGAGGCTCGAACCTACGGCGGTGAGAGACCTAATGACAGAGGTGTAAAATTTCCTCAAAACTTACTGTTTCATCTGGATGGTAAAAATAAAGAAAAGGGGAAGTCAGTTCTGAAAATCTCACTCGCCCTGCCTAAAAAATTTTTCGCAAATGCCAGTGGACGTGTGGAATTTTAAATCCCTGGTCTGTGTCTGACTGATCATGGGGTCAGGGGACCAATCATGATCATGAAATCTTTACTGATAGAGAACAGGATTTCTAGCACTTCCTTGCAGAGCTGAAACAGATCTGATAAACTCCTTATGGAATCCAAGCGTTCCCAGGCAAAGTGATGTGAGACGAACCACCCATGCCATGCTCTTAACACATGTTGGTATAATTGGACAACAGGGCTTGAGATGTCATTTTCATCTCAAAACTGGGTAAAAGTACAACAAAATTGGAAACAATGTCTCCGAAATGGCCTATACAGTGTTAGTGGGATGTGAAACCTGAAACAAACTTGTGTCTGTTTTTTGCATTTTCTAATGTAAAGAATCATTGACCCTTTATCCTGCTGAATATCTGAATTTATTAAACCCACTAATTTCTGGCTATAAGCAAGTTAAATTACATCATAAAGTGGTTCGCTCAAATTCACAAACTGAATGTCAGTGTAGATCCTGATTAAAATTGGCTTCTGACATGATGCCATCTGATCAGGATCTACACTCTTTGCAAAGGTAGGGATTGTCATGAACAGCGAGAATGAAGGTGAATGAAGCTATGTTGGACCCGTGCAGAGGTGTAAAATTTCCTCAAAACTTACTGTTTCATCTGGATGGTAAAAATAAAGAAAAGGGGAAGTCAGTTCTGAAAATCTCACTCGCCCTGCCTTAAAATTTTTTCGCAAATGCCAGTGGACGTGTGGAATTTTAAATCCCTGGTCTGTGTCTGACTGATCATGGGGTCAGGGGACCAATCATGATCATGAAATCTTTTCTCATTCTACCCCTAACTCGAACCAAACACACAAGTACTTGACAGAGGTCCGTAACTGAATGTCAGACTGTAGATCCTGATCAGATGACCATCTGATGTGGATTTACAGTTTGCAAAGTTAGGGATAGGCGTGAAAAGTAAGAATAGGGTTAAATAAGTGTTGCCGGGGATGTTACGACTGGAATCAAACTAAACACATCTTATAAATTGAAAATCTTACCCTTTTCCGAGATGGCACATTTTCGACAGAACTCAGAACTTGGGAGCTGGAAGAGGATGTATCAGACTGTAGTCCTTCTGTTAGACTCTCGCAGGCACCCTCCTGACTGCTGGAAAAAGTGGATTGGTCAGTCACAACCGGCTCTGTTGTCTGTGATATGATCTGCTGGATGGTCTGAAATAAGAAGGTTTCAACTTTAAACCACCGCCTCAACCCTTGACAATAATTCTAGGTCTCCAAATACATGTAGAAGAGATAGCAGATACAAGAAAATGTCATTTGAGAAGATAAAAAATATCAGTAAAAATGTATAGGCCTGGCTAATTGGTGCTGAAATGATAATCGATTATCAGTCATGCCATTGAGATTGATAATCGATCAGTAATCACTGGAGATTTGGTCATAGTTTTACCTCTCTGGCTTTCTGTCTGAACATGACTGTTACCATATGTTGCACCCAACTATATGGTTTTGCACAGACATGCCTGAGCAAACAGTGTAGACTAAGAATCCGGGTCGTTTCGCCCGTGGGTCGTTTCGCCGGGTCGATTCGCCCTGAGTCAGTTCGCCCTGATTTTTGGGGTGGGTCATTTCGCCCTTGTAGGGCGAGTCGATTCGCCCGTTAGTCGTTTCGCCCGTGGGTCGTTTCGCAGCATTTTATTTTGAAGGGAGTGTCAAATGGATTGGACGTATAAATTAATGAATAAAAAAACACAACTTTTATGAAGTAAAACTGGCGTTTTCAGTGTTTTTGTTTTATTATTTTCTTATTTTTGCTAAAAATAGGTTGTGGGTACTCGTTCTACCGAGTGCACTCAGGCTATATTTGAAGCAAAAATATTAAAAAAAAAAAACGAGAAATTTTCATTGGAAAATTTTCATATTATGGAGGTAAAATATCCATACACTTAAATAGGCATGTTTTCGTTACGGTACTGCACATGTATGAATGGCCATGACGTTACTAATTATACGTACCGGTTCACGTGGACATACTAATACGTCACCACTTGCGCAGAAAGAACAGCTGTTGACTAATTTGAGCATCATGTTAACAAGTTTATGCAATGTAGACACCCCACCCTAAACCCCACTTGATACTTGCGTCTGTTTCTAAAACACAGACAATAAAGTGGATCTAATCAACAATCTATGTTTTCAGCAGAAATGAGAGAAATCCCAAACTCTTTTTACATATTCCCAGTCTTTTCCACGGCCATAAAAGTCCCATTACATTGCAAAGACTTGTTATCGTTATGCGAGCTTGGACATCTTCCCCCAAAAGGCATTCAAAAGGTGGCATTTATCCCGTTATATGCCAAACCATATAACCGTATTTCATAGAGCTTGAAAAAATAAGGGCGAAACGACCCACCAAATCAGGGCGAACTGACCCACGGGCGAACTGACCCACGGGCGAAACGACTCACGGGCGAACTGACCCGTGACCTAGACTAACATGAGACACAGCAAAATGTGGCATCTTATCATGGTCTGCGCTGTTTGCCACTCCTCCAACTATTTTAGAAACGATTATGAGCATGGACGGACAGAGTCGCAGCAGTTTTCCTAGGGTTTAGCCCCAAGCAGATAACCAGTACTAATGTGCAGTCGGTATCATCTCTGCATGGAAGCATCATGCAGCCCAATCTATTTCTCCAAGCCCCAATGGGCGGGGGCGGATTTGGATAGGCATGTTTTGGCAATGAGAAATTGGCTAATTGAGACTGTCCATTGAGACAGACATGGATGAACTGTCTATGATCAGGGACACAACACTTTGGTCAGCATGAGGACGGAACCCACCTCTCGATCACAAATCTGATAAAATGAAATGCTGCCATTCAGGACCATTGCACCAAAAAGCTCTGAAAACAAATGTTATTTATAATCAGCATTCTGATAATCTACATTACCTCTTGTCTCTGCCGTTTCCTGTATGCCCCGCCAGCTTTGGTCTGTTTTGGAGTGTTCCAGCGGTGGTTTGGTCTGGCAAAGATCGTTGGAACAGCACCTGTCTTGAGCTGAAACTTGCCTGGTTTGAATCCCAGATCCGCCGCTAGTCTTGGGCTCACAATAAAACACTCCTCCGTGAAATGAGAATCACACAATCTCGAAGTTTTTGAGTTTTCCCATAGTTTGAAAGGCTCATTTGCACTTTTCGCGCGACCCATATTCACTCTCCACTCTTTATTTAATACCGGGTCCTCCGGGAACGTAAACAAACCGCGACCAGGTGCAGGGGTATTGCCACAACCCGGTGCAACACATCGCGTCGGCATTTTTGGAATTTATTTCAGATAACAAGATGTTTTTTATCACAATTTTCTCGAACAGTCAATGTAAAATACACGCTATTTCCACTTCCGTTCTACAATTGACGTCACAGGGTTCAGAGTCACGTGACTCGGATTATCACTTCCGGTTCGCAATTGCCCACAGGTGAACCGAATGTAAATTGTTAATAAATACATAATTCCGTAACAAGAAGTACGGCGAATAGCTTATTCGAGATGTATTTTATATGTATTCAATGATAAGTCATAGAAAAAATAGCGTTGCAGTTGAACTTTAAGCATGTCACGATTTTAATAGTATTCCAGTCTATGCTGCTTTAAGCATGTCACGATTTTAAAAGTATTCCAGTCTAGGCTGCTTTAAGCATGTCACGATTTTAAAAGTATTCCAGTCTAGGCTGCTTTAAGCATGTCACGATTTTAAAAGTATTCCAGTCTAGGCTGCTTTAAACATGTCACGATTTTAAAAGTATTCCAGTCTAGGCTGCTTTAAACATGTCGCGATTTTAAAAGTATTCCAGTCTAGGCTGCTTTAAACATGTCGCGATTTTAAAAGTATTCCAGTCTAGGCTGCTTTAAACATGTCGCGATTTTAAAAGTATTCCAGTCTAGGCTGCTTTAAACATGTCACGATTTTAAAAGTATTCCAGTCTTCTATCTGCATCTGTTTGTAAGTCCATCATCATGTGAACAAGTCCATGAAATGAGTACCCCCTCTAAACCCCACTTTATATACAGAAAACTGGAGTTTACAGGGTATACATTATTTTTCTTATTACTGCTCCAAGATACAGGTTGTGGGTATTCATTGAGGCGGTTCTAATAAGCACCCACAATCTATGTTAAAAGCAGAAAAAAGAAATGTTACAATTTTTACCTACTATTTTTAATTTCTGACGCCATGTTCAACGCCATTATTTTACATGGACATGTTTTCCAAATGTCTGTTCTTGTTATTGTTGAAAACATAGTATAAGATTAAGTGAACATATTAGGGGATTCTAGCAACGATTGTGAAAACAAGAACCCATGTGTTGCACAACTCAAAATCAGTGCTCATCTTTATGTTCTATTGTGAAGTATAGGAAAATGTATCAGATGTGTCCCTGCACCTTTAAGCGCAATATAGCAACACCCACTGTTACGTTAATAGCGATGCATTTCTTTGTAGTATTTCAGAATTTTCATTTCTCAGCGTTTGGTGGAAAATTATTGATTCAAGGGTAAGGGTCAGGCCTGTAAAAAAGATCCCCTCAGCCCTTTTTTGTTTTAACACTGCGCATCATGTTGTCACGTCTGTGTAATGAATACCCTGTTAGACCCCTTTATTTTTTGGGGGGTGGGGTGGGGGGGGGGGGGCGGTTGTTGCACTGTCAGTATCATGTCATTTATGCGCTGCGAACTCTGGCCACGTTTCCTACTTCTTCTTCTTCTTGCATGTTTATGTCATGAAGGTTATATAAACTAACTCTACACCTGTTTTTCTTTCAGGCTACTGTGAAGAAGACACTGTCCAACTTCCGCCGGACTCACCACGACAACTGGCACGATCACAAACTCATGTTTACCGACGACCAGCTAGTAGTACTAACAGATCTCTTAGTCTCACCAAACTACTATGCATAATAATACTTCATGGTAAGTAATCAATTTCTGTGCAGTGTTATGCTATGTTCCCACTATCACGATTCGCGCCACGATTGCAATCGTGTTCTTAATCGTGGATTAATCGTGGTGATCCTATCAGATCTTATCAGATCTTGAGGTCAGTCGTGGCAATCGTGTTAATCGTAGAAAATTTTTGAACGGTTCAAAATTTTTCCACGATCAACACGATCGATTTCAAATCGGGATCATCGTATCACATCGTGTTGCATCGTAACAAAGCGCGATGGATCGCATCTAATTGTGCTTCTAAATCGCGGTGATCGGGGCCAATCTTGGACAAAACAAACGCCGCGTTCTGTTGAGATGTGTTGCGATCTCACAAGATCTGTCACGATTTGTTACGCTCTGTCGAGTCCCATTGCTCAAGACCTGTCACGAATGACTCGTGATCAGATACGAGATGATACGAGTAAATGCGATTAGATACGAGTAGGCTACGTTTTTAGACGAACGTTAACGATCTATTACGAGTTCTCAAGATTTAATGCGACTCATTCAGCGATCTGCTCATTAGTGAGTGAGTGAGTGTATTTCAGATTTACGTCATACCAATAACTAAGGTCATACGGAGACGGAACCTCGGTTTCTAGACTCATCCGAAAGTCTGGAGAAGCCCGGGATCGATCCTGCAATCCCTGGTTTATACAGGCCTTTGCTGGTATTTTAAAGCCTTTGAAAGATGCCACCCAAGGGTAATGGAAGCTAAGAATGGAAAAGGCAAGCCTGAACCATTCCAGCCAGAGAAATTGCCACATTGTCATCATCCGCAACTCCTACCATCATCAATGGTTGAGGGTCAGTGTTTATGCTGTAAAAGTTCAAGAAACAATTAAGTCCATGGTCAGTCCGGCTGTATATGTATCAGTCGGGGTCAAGTCGTAGCTCAAATCGTGATCGCCATCGATCATGACTGTGAAAAACATCGAGACAACAGTCGTATGCTATCGTAACGGAGCGCATCGGCTCGTGATGAGCGTATAAGAACGTATCTGCACGTATCAGATCGTCCCAATTCGGGGTACTCGATCGTGATGATCGTTTCAGATCGAGACCAAGTCGTAGACAATCCTATCCGAACGCATTTGGTCGTATCTGAACGTGAGAGCAGACCGTGGCTGATCGTGATACCTGAAATTGACAAATCGTGATTGGATTGCATCCGAGCGCAACGAATCGTACTTGAACGTATCGACTCTCATCACCTCGTACCCAAACCTGAACTTTCAGAGAATATTCCACGACCACCTACGAATGGCCAACCGTGGCGTTCGTAACGGATCGCACGACAGTGGGAACCTAGCATTAGCTAGGTCTTATCCATGTAACCCTTAACCCTAATCCTGCTGAATAAATTAATTAAGCCGCACCCATTGCTAAGTATCAGCCAGTCAAATTACAGTAAAATTCCAATATTTAGACCACCTTTGGAACTGTTCAAAAGTGGTCGTTTAGACCACTTTTGAACAGTTCCAAAGGTGGTCCCTGACCAGAGGACATTGTGTGCAGAATTCACAAAGACATTATAACTGACCCTTCTAAATAAGCTTTTTATGCCCCCGCATCATATGATGCCGGGGGCATATAGTTTTTCGGTTTTCCGTACGTGCGTACATATGTACGTCCGTCTGTACGTGTGTATGTACGTACGTACGTACGTACGTACGTGATCCTGTAACCTCAGGTTAAAGTTTTTGTAACAGGTAGAGCCTGAACTTTTAGAACTCCTATTTTCCTAACCATTTGATGGAACTGGTTCATCTTTGGTATTATGATAGATATAGGTCCAAAGATTTATTAAGCAACACCCCCACCCATGCCTGTGACCTCAAGGTCAAGGTCACAGACTTAGACATTTTCAATGTTAAAGACTCAGGTTAAGGTTTTTGTAACAGGTAGACTTGAACATTTTAGAACTCATATTTTCCAAACCATTTGATGGAATTGGTTCATATTTGGTATGATTATAGATATAGGTCCAAAGTTTTATTCAGCGGTACCCCCACCCATGCCCATGGCCTCAAGGTCAAGGTCATGGACTTAGAAATATTCCATGTTAAAGACTCCAGTTAAGGTATTTGTACCTGGTAGAACCTGAACTTTTATGATGGCTTTGTTTCATATGATGATAGATATAGGTACAGTGTTTTATTCAGCAATACCCCCACCCATGCCTATGACCTCAAGGTCAAGGTCACAGACTTAGACAATTTTAATGTGAAAGATTTTAAAGAGCTCAAATTTTCCAAACTATATTATGAATTTGGCTTATGTATGCTATGATGATAGATACAGGTCCAAATGTTTATTTGGCAATACCCCCACTCATGCCTATGGCTTCAAGGTCAAGGTCACAGACTTAGAAAATTTTAATTAGATATTTTAAGAGTTGATATTTTCCAAATCGTGCGATGGATTGACTTGATATTTGGTATCATGTTAGATACCTGTCCATTTTATTCAGCGATACCCCCATCCATGCCCATGAGCTCAAGGTCAAGGTCACAGACTTGAAACAATTTTAATTATCCCCTCCCGGGCCATAACTCCTAAACCGTATGGAATATATTCATGAAACTTCACAGGTGCATTCATCACACTGCAACGATGTGTCATGAACAAGGTAGACAACTCTTGCATTTTTGGTTTTTGGATTATCTGCCCTTGATGCATATATTTTATGATTGATTTGAAGTACATTTGTAATATTTTTATGAATGGCATTTGGCGGGGGCATCCGTGTCCTATGGACACTTTTTCTAGTTAAATCAGAATTTGTCTTAATTTTAATTGGTCTTAATGGCGGAGTTTCACTGTACTTGATTTGATGTATTTGTTCAATTCACAAAATGCATGACAAATAGTGTAGAACCTGATCAGATAGAAGCCATCTAATCTGGATCTACACTGTTTGCAAAGATAGTCATTGTCACGAACAGCAGGATGAGGAGTAAAATATAAGTCGTGTGTGAGCAGATGGAGTGATCATTTTTGTGTTATTTTTCTTTGAAACTAAGGCTCAGACATTCTTGATATTTTCAGAGCCACACAATGGAATCAGGTAGCCAGACAAAATCCCCCCCCCCCCCCCGGACATAATCCCCCTGGACAAAACCCCCCTTTTTGTAATGGCAGACAAAATCCCCCTTGGACAAAATCCCCCTCGCTGTATGTCAGGTTGGACAAAATCCCGCCCCCGGACAAAATCACCCTTTGTCTAAATTGTTCTAGTTAATTATCCTTCCACTACCCACAATCCAAGGTTTTTGAGCAGAAATATGAAACCTATTGGAATCTATTATTGGAATATGTCAATTTTCAATATATTTGAACAGGCGTTTTACGTTATGGTAGAGGTTATAAAATAGAAGTGAAGGCAATGATCAGGAATCAATACAGATCTGGAATCTAAGTGTGCCTGGAACTGGGTTAGGTTAACTGATCATGCTAGACATAATCCTAATGGGTTGAGAGGTCCATAAAACCCCAAAGCACACATGTACAATTACAAAAAGTTAATTCAAGTATGCCCTTTTTACTTTGATCTTAGAAGCAACGTCTCCAAAATGACCTATATAGTGTTGATGGGCAATAATTTCTCCATGAGCACCAATATAGCTTTGATAGTACTGCACCAAATCTGATATGGAAACTGAAGTTTTCAAAAAGACAGACTGATTTTCAAAAATCAGTAATTGTGCATGTGGAGGTGTGCGGGATACTGTCCACCTTTATAAACAGCAGGGGGGGATTATGTCCGGTGGGGGATTTTGTCCAGGGGGGATTTTGTCCACCTGAACAAATGTTGGGGGGATTTTGTCCGCCTTTACAAAAAGGGGGGATTATGTCGGGGGGGGGGGGGGGTATGTCCGGGGTGGGGGGAGGGGCTTTTGTCCTGGAATCTTGGAATCAATGGTCCCAAAGGACTAGAAAATGTAACCTAGGGAAGCTGCTTACAGCTGCCACACAATCCCTTAACACCAACTGTGGTGAAGTTAAATGTTCTGTAAAAAGATAATCCTTTTGAAGCAAGGGTAACAACGAAAAACTGAAATAATTATAAGTATTAGAGTTTTCCTGGGCCAGACTAGCTAGTTTCTGTCAGTTAGGCCTCATCAGTGACTCTCAAATATTCTCAGACTTTATGAAACAGTCTGTGCAATTAACAGCCTTGTTAAGCCTTTACATAGCCCTTAGGGGCTTGAAGAAATATATGAGCTACATGATGCTTCCACGCAGAGCTGAATCCGGCCCGCACACTAGTACTGGTAAACCGCTTAGAGGATCTAAGCCTGTCCAGGAACCGCGGGTATACACAGTTAACAACAATTTCTTCTAAAGTTATTGTAATTGACTTCATAAGGGATAAGACATGAAGGACAACATTATCTGACATGTGTTTCACTAATGACAAATTATACTGTTTTTATAGGGTGCAAATTACTCGGAATACCTCGTGGAAATTGCAATTTATCAGGGTATCTATTTTAGTCACATTCTAGCTGTTTCGGTATTATAGAATGCCAGATACAATTAGCTATGATAGACCGAACGGATATATCTGTCAGATAAAATAATAGAACTTACAATTAATTACTTGACCCCAATAGTTAAGTACTGCAGGAATAGGAATTACTGACAATCAATATGTGGACATATCCATGTAATGAATTGGCTTGCAAACCCCACTTTATGTACAGAGAAATAGAGGATCTTACATGAGTGGTCATGTATTATTGATTCAATGAGTTGAGGAAAAGGGATAAAATGCGAGGCTTTGCCGAGCATTTTATCCCTTTTCCTCAACGAGTTTAATAAATTCAACAATACATGAGCACGAATGCAAGATTCTATTTATTATATGACATTTAAAACGCATTTTATTCACAACTGTTTACAAAAAATGTCAATATTCCGCCATTAGTAAACGCGACGTCGTTAAGGACTTCGTACATGTAACGTTACGGGACGTATCTACCTAATTTGCATGTTTAATCCACTTGTGGATTATTGAATTTATTACATGGCGTTATTGTATTCTCAGACGCGACGTCATATGATAAAACTAGATTTTACCTATGTATACATTATACACAATGTACATTCTAGCACAAATGTTTAGAGAATGACCATTTTGGATAAAAGGAAAAAAACAAACTAAAATAATTTTACATGAGTTATTTTAATAATGGTTTTTGTTTGTTTGATTTGATGTTTAACGTCCCCGTGAACACTGTAAAGGTCATTTTGGAGACGTTGCTTCCGATTTTGTGGGACTTTTACCCGACATTGAGATGAAATGACATCTCAAGCCCTGTCGCCCAATGAAACCAATAGGGTTTATTACCAAGGGCGGTCCCGCCTCGCACCGCGGTTCCTGGGCAGGCTTAGATCCTCTTAGCCGTTTAAGGGTACTAGTGTGCGGGCCGGATTCAGCTCTGCGTGGAAGCATCATGCAGCCAATATATTTCTTCAAGCCCCTATGGGCGGGGGCCCTACTTTAATAATGGTAGGGAGTGGCAGAAACAAAGTTTAATGTTCTAATTCATTCATATTGACACACCACAAACTCGTTATATCCCTACCTCGGACCCAGTATACATATTGGGTCTTACTGTATGATATGTTTTGTTTGTTTAACGTCCCCGTTTACAATAAGTTTTTTTTGGAGACGTTGCTTCCAATTTTGTGGGACATTTACCAGACACTGCAATGAAATGACATCTCAAGTCCTGCCACCCAATGAAACCAACAGGGTTTCCTGCCTTCACTTCTATTTTATATGCATGAACAGTCCGACATGCACCACTTTGCCATAACAAAAATAAACCGCGACAGAAGAACCGCCTTGGGACGGTCAGCGGAAACGAATTCCACTGGGGGGGGGACGGGGGGGCCTTAAATCGATTTTACGTGGCCACCCCATTTTATGTACAGAGAAAACTAGATTTTACCTATACATTATACATTCTAGCACAAATGTTTAGAGAATGACCATTTTGGATAAAAGGAAAAAAACAAACTAAAATAATTTCACATGAGTTATTTTAATAATGGAAGTGAGTGGCAGGAACAAATTTTCTCCAAGCCCCGACAGACAAGGGCCCCTGTATGATTTGTATGTGTTGCATGATCTATATGTGTTTTGGGCCCATCTAACTGTGCTATATCCAAATTCATGTTATAATGAAGAGGGTGACAACATAGTTAATATGTATTTAAAAATGTGTCCAAAGCATCGATACTTAAACATGTTCCAAACGTTAGTGTTTTTGTCACCCCTGCTATTTGCGTGAGATGATGTAGGGCAGCTGGTATCATCTGTTCGTCCACCCCTCAAAAGTAGCGTCGAACCTAATGTCCATGTCGGATTTGGCGCCTTTAGGTGCAGCATAACCTTCGGATGAATTAAACTTATAAAATTGATTGATTTGTGGTTTCGTTGGCCGGTCGGTAGATCAAACAATGAAATTGATTGATTGATTGATTGATTGATTGATTGATTGATTGATTGATTGATTGATTCGGTCGGTAGATCAGAAACTTTTAAATGAAAGAAGGGTGGGTCCTTTAAGAATCTTCCAACTGGCAGATTGTCGCGGATAATGTTTTCTTTCAACTGACTGTTGTGAGAAGTATTTGTGAACTGACAAATTGTCATAACTCTTTTTGCTTGGAGAACTATCTGTCAGTACTCCTAATGTGCTCGGAATAATTTGCTGTTCAATGACAGTCTGTTGCGAAACGCATCTGCAAACTGATGTTCAATTTTTGCTTTTCACTGACTCTTACGAGAAGTATCTGCACGCAAATACCCAATACAGGCAGTGAAAATCAGAACCAAGGCCAGCGATTTTGTGCCATGTTTGAAGGTATTCCGCTTTCATCCGCCTAGTTGTTGGGAGACCTAACAATATATTTCAACTTTAAATACAGTCGTTGTAAAAGGCGATTGTAAAGTTATATCTCCAGGGAGACTGAGTCCTGCTGCCGGCCAGTTTTCGATTCACAGAACTGTCATGGGATACATAGTACCCGCATTAGCCAGCTCATGGCAAAAGGGTATTCCCCATTTTTTGCATTATTTGGTTGCTCCGAGCTTACATATTATCAATACTGGAAAAACAGGTAACCAGACCCCACTGGCCTTGAAAGGTCAGGGTGTTCTGGTTACCTGTTTTCCCAACACTGATAACCTTCAGACTTGGAACCAGCAAATAATACAAAAAAGGGGAATCGCATAGGCGACCAACAAAGGCTGCGCATATACGCATGCTCGCCAGGGTCTTTGCTCCTCACAGTTGTAGTAAAAAATTTAGGTAGCTCCATACAAAAGATGTTGGGTCTAAAATATAAGTGAAGACAATGATCTGGAATTGATGCAATAAACCCGGGGACACCAACGGAAAGAAACATAAACATGAAATAACTAGACCCTAATGGAAACACCAATAGCGGAAAGCCAAAAGGACAGTCACTTTCCCACAAAATGGCCATTTGGCTTTCCAAAACAAAACATTTAAGCGAAACACACTCAAAGGCAAACCATAACAAAAATAAACCGCGATAGAAGAGCCGTCTTGGAACGGTCAGTGAAACGAATTCCACAGGGGTGGGGGGGGGGGGGGCTTAAATCCATTTTACGCGGCCGCAATTCTCGGCCTTGCTTCCATCGCGATTTAAAAAAAAAAATTGTTCAGTCCGCATGAAGATCTAACTTCCGAGAACACAAAAAACAAACAACCACAGAAATGAAACAACGGTGGAGACTCGACAGCAAGAAACCACTGAAATGCTGGGGCAAAAGAAAGCCAACAGTTAGACTCCGATTGGCCCGACAAGAGACAGAGCATCAGGCACTAACCAATATTACATAAAATTAAATTAACTAAGTCAATTAGTTATCTGCTCGAACACATTTGAAGAAACACGTATACTGGAGAGTTTTTTTTCTATGCATCGGCTCATTTGATCTTAATTGGATTAATTTCGTTTTGTTCACGCGATGTTTATTGTCATTAATCATTATTAGATTAGTAATGGCAATGAAGTAGGAAAGCGGGTATTCCTGTTTTGGACTTTTATTGCACCTAAGGGAATTTCGCGTTTATTCGGCGATTGCCTGACAGGTCAGCCCAGTATATTTCCCGATAGTCGCAAGGACTATCATTGTTTAAAAAACTTGCCTGTCTGACAAATTCTGCAAGTGCCGAAGGTCAGGTTGGACAAAAAAAAAATAAAAAGAATCATACCAGCGTTATTTTTGTGATCGCCGTCTGTTGGGGTTGATAATGCCTCTACAGTCGGTGTAGAATAGGTTGGTTGTCTAGCTGTTGTTGTGCTACCTAGTGAATGCGATACGTTTACAGAAAATATACAGAAAAATTGGGGATAAATGTTGAACTATAATCTGGTGAAGTGTATGAAGTTGGCTTGGAGTTTGGAGTATGGAGTTTGGAATTCGATTTATTCCGTAGTAGTAAAATATAATAAAATATTGGTGAATGTTAGGCAAAATTGATATTCCAAGCCGAGAATCCCAAGCCGAGTTCACACACTCAATCTGGTGCTTGTTTTAGTGACCAGGTTGCGGATTCGATCCCCGTTACGATAACATACCCGTGCAACATATTACATTTTTCATGTTATCAAAATAGCTTCTTTTCTGATGAAAATCCGTGATTTTTGTCTTATTTTCACTGTAAACATAAGTTATGGGTGCTCGTTAGAACCGCCTCATTGAGGCGGTTCTAACGAGTACCCACAACATATGTCTTGGAGCAGAAAATGAGGCGGTTCTAACGAGTACCCACAACATATGTCTTGGAGCAGAAATATGCAAAAATAATGGATACCCCCGTAAACCCCAGATTTCACTATATAAAGTTGGGTTTAGTGGAGTTTTCATTTCACGGATTTGTTCACGTGATGCCTGCTGAGTCCGACAACATTGTTCCGTGGAGATTGGTCTTGAAATATTTGCTGTTGCCATTCTATCTCTGCCAACGATTCAAGGAGGGCAGTTGTTAGTTTCATCGACTGTAATATATCATGTCCATTGTACTGGTTAATTTTCGGTCCTCGCCCATCGGGGCTTGAAGAAATAAATGAACTGCACGATGCTTCCACGCAGTGCTCAATCCCACCGCACACGGGTACTGGTAAACTGCTTAGAGGATCTAGGCCTGCCCAGGCAAAGCGGTGCGATTCGGACCGTCCATGCTTATAAACCCTTTTGGTTTCAATGGGCGACAGGGCTTGAGATGTCATTTCATCTCAATGTTGGGTAAAAGTCCCACAAAATTTGAAGCAACGTCTCCAAAATGGCATTTACAGTGTTGACGGGGACGTTAAACCTCAAATCAAACAAAATCAAACACATTTAGTTATTCTATCTATGTGTTTTCTGCACCCAGTGTCCCGAAGCAAGAGACCACCTTTGGGGCTGTTGAAAAGTGGTCTTAAAGACCACTTTTGAACAGTCCCAAAGGTGGTCTTAATTGGAAGCAACGTCTCCAAAATGACCTATATAATGTTGACGGGGACGTTAAACATAAAATCAAACAAACAAAAGTACTGGTTAATTGCTTATGTTTCATTAAGCTGGTCAGAATACATAACTATACTTTTCAGAGGAAAAACATAGTTACGTAAACTGACCGACTTGACATGACTATAATAGAGTTGTCTGGTCCGTTACCAAATCTACTGTGGTTAATTCTGGCTGCAAGAGTTATCTTTCAGTAGAATCTGAATGACTACAAGCACATGCCGATATGTTCCGACATGGAATTGAATTAATCTGATTAATAGTTTACTGATAACACGGCAAGAGAACATTCATTCCTCTGAGATGTTGATTAAAAGAGAGGACTGCTGTATGGAATTAAATCTAGAACAAAATTACGGCAAAGAAAGATATATACATCATGCAACAAAAGTACCTAATATAACATATATAAAGACACTTGGCGTTGCGGGGTGGGGGTGTCATTCACATTTTGATAGTTTGAAGAGGATCTAATTAATAAGAAACCATGGAACTGCTTAAAGGGTGCTCATGATTAGGAAAAAATATAAACTGTTTGCCTGCGCAGCTGATACTTGGAGGTGAGAAGTAATTGTGTCAGTTCCTGATCCTTGCATTCACTTCATCGAGAAAGCCTTCATTTACCAGAACTTAACTAAACGATCGCTAGTAATGGACATAAAGGCATTACTTAATTCCAGCCTTCAGCTTTGGACGGTAGCACAAGTTAGGAGGAGCACCTTTAAAACCCTTTAAATAATCAAAGCGCCAAAAGGCACTGAAATGACAGATTCTGTGAAAACCCAGTGCTTCAGCTGAAGGGCACGACCCGCCGGATGCTTTTAGCTTTATGAGTATAACCATATATGGGTATGGCGGCCATTTTGGTCATGTGACCTGGACCTAAAACGGCTCCCCCAATAAAAGCGCCTTATCGTAAGGAGCAAAAATATATCTTATACTTTAGTACTGTATTCTGAATGGTTTGCAGGATAAAATGCATTCTCACTTTTCCAATACAAAAGCATATGTGTCAAAGTTTGACCTAGGCACGACGAAGGTCAAGGTCAACCCAGGGTCACCATTTTAGCAGTTTATGATGGGCCTACGTCCCAGATGCAATTTATCAAGTTTCGTGGAAATCTGCCCAGTGGTTCTGGAGAAGACTATTTTTGAAGGATTTTTACCATATATGGCTTGGCGGCCATTTTGGTCATGTGACCTGGACCCCATGAGCAAATTTTGGTTTCCCCCATCCCATAGAGGCCCCATATGAAATTTGACTTCAATCGGCCCAACGGTTTCCGAGGAGAAGCAGTTCGAAAATTTTCACATTTTTCGCCTCGGCGAGGCTATACTAAATGGAATGTAATATTTCGCAAGTTCATTGGTTAGATCTCATTGATATCTTTCAGTATGACAAAAATTGTTTAAATATTCCAAGCTGTTAAGTCACTATCACCAATTTTCACAAACGGGTTACGGACGGACAGACAGACTGACAGAATGACACGGTGATTTTAGGGCACCCTTAGAAAATCAACCGACTTCAGTCGGTCGCTTTTCTGCGGGTCGTGCAATTCAGATTTACTTTCTTAAGTGATAAGGACAATGGCGCTGGAGTGCTGATTTTTAGTTTGGTTCACAAAACTGAGGTGAATCGGCTGTTAAACACTTTCATCTTCGTTTTACTTGGACATTATAAATAAAACAACATGCAAATGACTACCCAGCAGGCACACGTCGCTAGGGCAACGTCAAATCAACGTCGATGCAACGTCTTGACGTTGCACCGACGTTGATGTGACGTCACAATTACGTCATGTGCCTGCTGAGATAGTTGCCAGTTTTATGACAACACATAGCCGCAACTTTCTTGTAAAAGCTTACACTTGTTGACTGAGATGTGTTTCGCGGCTTAGTCAAGAACCTGCCTTATGTCGTGCGCTACAATAAAGAAAAACACTTTTTGTGCGATGTTTGAAGTTTTGCGGTATGTGACTAATTATTTATCACAACATTGTGCTTACATATTCAGTTATTTGGACCTATATAACAGAATTGGACAGTGATAACTGTTAGGAGTTTATTATTGCTGGCTTGCTACCGTACGGTGAAGTTTCTAGCGTCACGTACTTCGTATTTAATTAGGTCATGTTTATTTACAAGTGTTAGGAGTCTGTACCCTTTCAGCCCTTTATAGCCAAGTACAGATGCAAACAGTGTAGAACCTGGTGAGATGGCTCATAATTATACACCGCATTCGGTTCTACATGGTTTGACATGCTATTGACGACTATTGACTAGACACCCAATTTACATGTGTAGAATGGACGCGTACAAATTCAGTGACTGAAAAGTGAACTGGAGAAACTCGAGGGTTGAAGGGGTAAAATCTTAACCTGGCCTGTAACTGTTGTTTGCGGGTCAGGACCAGACAAAGCGGCTTGGCCGATAATCAAAAGTTAAATACAGCTTATTATACGGTCTATTTTCTTTAATTTCAAAGTTTATCTAGTTACTTAAATGGTGTGCACTGATTGTAGCTCTATACATATTGTTTTTTTTTTTTTTTTTTTTTTTTTTTTTTTCTAAAAATATACAAAGGTACTTTAATGGCGTATTGATACAAATATAATTAATCATAACCCATTTTGTACTGAATGTAATATTATCACTTATCTGACGAAGATTTTATTTCGAAATCCCGGTTCAAAATTAAGGGGCGTCAGCTAGAAATATAGGAATTAATTTAGGAAAAAAAATGGGCTAACTTTCGACAACAGTGAAGCCCGCAGTGAAGGCCGTGGTTAGACGCCGCCTCCAAGATTCGCCAATGACCCATTATGCGGTCGTCTGTATAAAATGGGAACTTTCCTTATGCATATTCAATTAACTTTTCCCGTTTTGTTTATAATTTAAGAAAGATCATTTTTGTATTTTGATTACAAATGAAACAAAATATGTAATCAAAATGCGGAAATAATGCCATGAGAAATTAGTTTTGAGACAGCGAGCATGAAAAGTCAACAAACAACGGACTATTTGCGCGGAGTCATATTTCAAAAGTAGTGGAAGCCGGAAGTTCGGACGTTAAAATTGTAAACATGCAGCACGACGAAGAATGACAGAAAGAATCTGTCATTAAAAATCAAAAAATGAGTTCCTTTAAGAGCAATGAAAATATTCATAAGAAAGAAGATGGGTCATACTACGTAGTTTCGACTAATAAAGCCTCATCAGTGACCCTGTAATGATCCGGCAACGAAAGCCAGAGGAAGCATACTGCAATTTTGCTAATTTCGAATAGGCAGTCGATTCAAAGACTGATATAAATCAAAAAGAGGTCCAAATAATTAAAAACATGTCTAGAATTTGAGTCTAAACTAATAATTTATTTCTGATTTCTCAGAATATTCACGCTGATCTCAAAGGACCAAAAGTAAAATATAAACTGCACTATGGTTGATGTACGGGGAGACGTTTTACGGCCGCCACACGGCACAACACCAGCTGCAGTGAAGGCAAATAAAAATCAAAAAAATGAGTTCCTTTAAGAGCAATGAAAATATTCATAATAAAGAAGATGGGTCATACTACGTAGTTTCGGCTAATAAAGCCTCATCAGTGACCCTGTAATGATCCGGCAACGAAAGCCAGAGGAAGCATACTGCAATTTTGCGAATTTCGAATAGGCAGTCGATTCAAAGACTGATATAAATCAAAAAGAGGTCCAAATAATTAAAAACATGTCTAGAATTTGAGTCTAAACTAATAATTTATTTCTGATTTCTCAGAATATTCACGCTGATCTCAAAGGACCAAAAGTAAAATATAAACTGCACTATGGTTGATGTACGGGGAGACGTTTTACGGCCGCCACACGGCACAACACCAGCTGCAGTGAAGGCAAATAAAAATCAAAAAATGAGTTCCTTTAAGAGCGATGAAAATATTCATAATAAAGAAGATGGGTCATACTACGTAGTTTCGGCTAATAAAGCCTCATCAGTGACCCTGTAATGATCCGGCAACGAAAGCCAGAGGAAGCATACTGCAATTTTGCGAATTTCGAATAGGCAGTCGATTCAAAGACTGATATAAATCAAAAAGAGGTCCAAATAATTAAAAACATGTCTAGAATTTGAGTCTAAACTAATAATTTATTTCTGATTTCTCAGAATATTCACGCTGATCTCAAAGGACCAAAAGTAAAATATAAACTGCACTATGGTTGATGTACGGGGAGACGTTTTACGGCCGCCACACGGCACAACACCAGCTGCAGTGAAGGCAAATAAAAATCAAAAAATGAGTTCCTTTAAGAGCAATGAAAATATTCATAATAAAGAAGATGGGTCATACTACGTAGTTTCGGCTAATAAAGCCTCATCAGTGACCCTGTAATGATCCGGCAACGAAAGCCAGAGGAAGCATACTGCAATTTTGCGAATTTCGAATAGGCAGTCGATTCAAAGACTGATATAAATCAAAAAGAGGTCCAAATAATTAAAAACATGTCTAGAATTTGAGTCTAAACTAATAATTTATTTCTGATTTCTCAGAATATTCACGCTGATCTCAAAGGACCAAAAGTAAAATATAAACTGCACTATGGTTGATGTACGGGGAGACGTTTTACGGCCGCCACACGGCACAACACCAGCTGCAGTGAAGGCAAATAAAAATCAAAAAATGAGTTCCTTTAAGAGCAATGAAAATATTCATAATAAAGAAGATGGGTCATACTACGTAGTTTCGGCTAATAAAGCCTCATCAGTGACCCTGTAATGATCCGGCAACGAAAGCCAGAGGAAGCATACTGCAATTTTGCGAATTTCGAATAGGCAGTCGATTCAAAGACTGATATAAATCAAAAAGAGGTCCAAATAATTAAAAACATGTCTAGAATTTGAGTCTAAACTAATAATTTATTTCTGATTTCTCAGAATATTCACGCTGATCTCAAAGGACCAAAAGTAAAATATAAACTGCACTATGGTTGATGTACGGGGAGACGTTTTACGGCCGCCACACGGCACAACACCAGCTGCAGTGAAGGCAAATAAAAATCAAAAAATGAGTTCCTTTAAGAGCAATGAAAATATTCATAATAAAGAAGATGGGTCATACTACGTAGTTTCGGCTAATAAAGCCTCATCAGTGACCCTGTAATGATCCGGCAACGAAAGCCAGAGGAAGCATACTGCAATTTTGCGAATTTCGAATAGGCAGTCGATTCAAAGACTGATATAAATCAAAAAGAGGTCCAAATAATTAAAAACATGTCTAGAATTTGAGTCTAAACTAATAATTTATTTCTGATTTCTCAGAATATTCACGCTGATCTCAAAGGACCAAAAGTAAAATATAAACTGCACTATGGTTGATGTACGGGGAGACGTTTTACGGCCGCCACACGGCACAACACCAGCTGCAGTGAAGGCAAATAAAAATCAAAAAATGAGTTCCTTTAAGAGCAATGAAAATATTCATAATAAAGAAGATGGGTCATACTACGTAGTTTCGGCTAATAAAGCCTCATCAGTGACCCTGTAATGATCCGGCAACGAAAGCCAGAGGAAGCATACTGCAATTTTGCGAATTTCGAATAGGCAGTCGATTCAAAGACTGATATAAATCAAAAAGAGGTCCAAATAATTAAAAACATGTCTAGAATTTGAGTCTAAACTAATAATTTATTTCTGATTTCTCAGAATATTCACGCTGATCTCAAAGGACCAAAAGTAAAATATAAACTGCACTATGGTTGATGTACGGGGAGACGTTTTACGGCCGCCACACGGCACAACACCAGCTGCAGTGAAGGCAAATAAAAATCAAAAAATGAGTTCCTTTAAGAGCAATGAAAATATTCATAATAAAGAAGATGGGTCATACTACGTAGTTTCGGCTAATAAAGCCTCATCAGTGACCCTGTAATGATCCGGCAACGAAAGCCAGAGGAAGCATACTGCAATTTTGCGAATTTCGAATAGGCAGTCGATTCAAAGACTGATATAAATCAAAAAGAGGTCCAAATAATTAAAAACATGTCTAGAATTTGAGTCTAAACTAATAATTTATTTCTGATTTCTCAGAATATTCACGCTGATCTCAAAGGACCAAAAGTAAAATATAAACTGCACTATGGTTGATGTACGGGGAGACGTTTTACGGCCGCCACACGGCACAACACCAGCTGCAGTGAAGGCAAATAAAAATCAAAAAATGAGTTCCTTTAAGAGCAATGAAAATATTCATAATAAAGAAGATGGGTCATACTACGTAGTTTCGGCTAATAAAGCCTCATCAGTGACCCTGTAATGATCCGGCAACGAAAGCCAGAGGAAGCATACTGCAATTTTGCGAATTTCGAATAGGCAGTCGATTCAAAGACTGATATAAATCAAAAAGAGGTCCAAATAATTAAAAACATGTCTAGAATTTGAGTCTAAACTAATAATTTATTTCTGATTTCTCAGAATATTCACGCTGATCTCAAAGGACCAAAAGTAAAATATAAACTGCACTATGGTTGATGTACGGGGAGACGTTTTACGGCCGCCACACGGCACAACACCAGCTGCAGTGAAGGCAAATAAAAATCAAAAAATGAGTTCCTTTAAGAGCAATGAAAATATTCATAATAAAGAAGATGGGTCATACTACGTAGTTTCGGCTAATAAAGCCTCATCAGTGACCCTGTAATGATCCGGCAACGAAAGCCAGAGGAAGCATACTGCAATTTTGCGAATTTCGAATAGGCAGTCGATTCAAAGACTGATATAAATCAAAAAGAGGTCCAAATAATTAAAAACATGTCTAGAATTTGAGTCTAAACTAATAATTTATTTCTGATTTCTCAGAATATTCACGCTGATCTCAAAGGACCAAAAGTAAAATATAAACTGCACTATGGTTGATGTACGGGGAGACGTTTTACGGCCGCCACACGGCACAACACCAGCTGCAGTGAAGGCAAATAAAAATCAAAAAATGAGTTCCTTTAAGAGCAATGAAAATATTCATAATAAAGAAGATGGGTCATACTACGTAGTTTCGGCTAATAAAGCCTCATCAGTGACCCTGTAATGATCCGGCAACGAAAGCCAGAGGAAGCATACTGCAATTTTGCGAATTTCGAATAGGCCTGAAAATCTTCACTCAAGGTTCAGGTGTAATTCTCAACATGAAACATTAAGTATTTGATTAAGCATACTGGTTTCTGGTCTTTGTCTCTGATCGGGCCCACCGGAGTCCAGCTGTTGGTTTTCTTTTGCTTCAGCATTTCATTTATTTCATACTGTCGAATCCTAATCGATGTTTCGTCTCTGTATTCGTTCGGATTTTTTGTTCTGGTGTTTCATTGATGTGTTAGAAACTCTTCACGCATTCTGGGGCCAGTTGTTCAAAACTAACGACGTCGTTAGTTAACGTATCGTTAAAACTTTGATCATTAAATATGGCAAATATGCTGAAATTTTTGCTGAAAAAATGTGAGCAGCTTAACGCAAAAGCTGCTCACATTTTTCCAGCAAAAATACCAAAATTTACGATATTGTACTTGCTAGAAGAGTTAACAATAGGACCACTAACGAGCTCGTTAAGCTAACGATGCTTTGAACAACATGCCCCTGAACAACTTATTTGACAATCACGAGAGAACCAAGAGCAATGATTGTCGCCACGTAAAATCGATTAAAGCCCCCCGCGCCTTGCACCCTCTCCTCCCCTAAGTTTTTGTTATCCCCACGCTTTATAACATTTGGGGATATTGTGAACGCCTCCATCTGTCCGTCCGTCCATCCATCATGCTGTCTCCTTAACCATTGCCCGGAATGCAATCAAATTTGGTACATGGTTTCCTTATGTGATGAGGGTCTGCGGAGCAGCGTTAAATTTGGCTCCGCCCGAAGCGTGGGGATTTGCGTTGTCCTGGCCATCATTTTTAGCTCACCTGAGCCAAAGGCTCAGGGTGAGCTATTGTGATCGTTCACCGTCCGTCGTCGTCGTCGTCGTCCGTCCGTCTGTCCGTTCACAATTTCTTTAAACAACATCTCCTCCTAAACCACTGAACAGATTTGGACCAAACTTGGCAGAAATAATCCATAGGTGGTCCTCTCTCAAACTTATTCAAAGAATTCAATTCCATATAGAACTCTGATTGCCATGGCAACAAAAAGGGAAAAATAGGAGAAAACCTTTAAAAATCTTCTTGTATGAAACCAGAAGGCCCAGGCCATTGATATTCGGTATGAAGCTTCATCTAGTGGACCTCTACCAAGATTGTTCAAATTATAGCTCTGGGGCCAAAAATGGCCCCGGGGCGGGGCCCATTGGTTTACATAGGGTTAAATAGGGAAAACCTTTAAAAATCTTCTTGTCTGAAACCAAAAGGCCCAGGTCTTTGATATTTGATGTGAAGCTTTGTCTAATTGACCTCTACCAAGATTGTTCAAATTATAGCCCTTGGGCCAAAAATGGACCCGGGGCGGGGCCAACTGGTTTTACATAGGGTTATATAGGGAAAACCTTTAAAAATCTTCTTGTCTGAAACCAAAAGGCCCAAATCTTTGATATTTGGTAGGAAGCTTCATCTAGTGGACCTCTACCAAGATTGTTCAAATTATAGCCCTGGGGCCAAAAATGGCCCCGGGGCGGGGCCCACTAGTTTTACATAGGGTTATATAGGGAAAACCTTTAAATATCTTCTAGTCTGAAACCAAAAGGCCGAGGTCTTTGATATTTGGTATGAAGCTTTGCCTTGTGGACCTCTAACAAGATTGTTCAAATTATAGCCCTGGGGCCAAAAATGGCCCCTTGGCGGGGCCCACTGGTTTTACATTGGGTTATATTGGGAAAACCTTTAAAAATCTTCTTGTCTGAAACCAAAAGGCCCAGGTCTTCGATATTTGGTGTGAAGCTTCGTCTAGTGGACCATTACCAAGATTTTTCAAATTATAGCCATGGGGCCAAAAATGGCCCCGGGGTGCGGACCACTGGTTTTACATAGGGTTATATAGGGAAAACCTTTTAAAATCTTCTTGTCTGAAACCGGAAGGCCCAAGTCTTTGATATTTGGTATGTAGCTTCATCTAGTGGACCTGTACCAAGATTATTTGAATTATACCCCTTTGGCCGAAAATGGCACTACCCTTGGGCCCACTGGTTTTACATAGACAGAAGGCCCAGGCCTTTCATATTAAGCTTCATTTAATAGACCTCTACCAAGGTTGTTCAAATCATAGACCTGTGACCCACATGTAAATCTCTTAGCTCAGGTGGGCACATAGGACCATTATGGTCCTCTTGTTTGTTGTCGCGCCTGCTATTAGCATGGCGCGATATAGGCGTCCGATTTTCCGTCCGTCCGTCTGTTTGTCAAGCCGTCAATATTTGCGACAAGCCTAGCTTTCATCCAAATGGTTAAGTTCGTTTCTCAAGACCTATAAGAGCTTCATTATTGATACTTGGTAACGACTTACAAATCTTCCAACTTGATTTATTTTCTAACTTGAAATTCAATTAATTGTAACATGCAATATGTTGGACAGACTACACGTGCATTGAAAACTCGATTTGATGAGCATTTTCGTAGAATCACTCAGGAAAGCCTACAGTCTAAGAACGCAGTCGTCGCAAGTCACCTGTAGAAAGTGACACAGAGGCACACACAAAAACAGATGAAACATGAATCAACGGCACAAAGCCAAATAACAAATAAGACACTACAAAAGAACGAGCGCATTGGGGCGGTCAGTAGTAAAACAAATGGGTGGCTTCAATTCCGGAGTTTATGAGATTTCAACCCTCGCCCTCAGTTCCAGTACTGTATCAAACAAAATAACAATAACAAACTGATCCGAATGGGGGCTTTCTAGCTCAACAGTGAGTCATGATAAAATACGTGGTAAAATGGTTATGTATAGATTAATATTATCATGAATCAGGATTGATTCAATCCGACGTCAGAGCAGAAGGAAACCGCCATTTAGATCACGGAGTCAAAACAAGTTGATACCTTTATTTATCAACATTTTAAACAAACTGGTCATTTTCTTCGTTACGTTACTGTGCAGCCAGTGGAAAAAGTAACCTACGATAACTACGCAATGAAAGTTATCATAAACGCCAGTATTAAAATGGATTAGGTTGTTACAGTCACCTTTATCGAAAAAAGAAATATTTCTAGGATGCCAGGTTCATTGGTCGCGTTTTATTTTGTTATGGTTTGTCTTTTAGTGTGTGTATCGCTTATATCTTTTGGTTTTGGATAGCCAATTGTCCATTATGTGGGAAAGTAACTCCTTTTAGTTTCCGCAATTGGTGTTTCAATTAGGGTCTAATTATTTAATGTTTGTGTTTCTTTCCCTATGGAGTCGATGGCTGGAGGTATGAGTTAATTGTATCAATTCCTGATCATCGGCCCCGCCCATCGGGGCATGAAGAAATATATGGACTGCATGATGCTTCCACGCAGAGCTGAATCCGAGCCGTACACGAGTACTGGTAAACCGCTTAGAGGATCTAAGCCTGCCCAGGCAAATCGGTGCGAGTCGGACCGTCCATGCGTAGGCTTACAAACTCTAATGGTTTCTTAGGGCGGCAGGGCTGGATATGTCATTTCATCTCAATGTCGGGTAAAAGTCCCACAAAGATGGAAGCAACGTCTCCAAAATGACCTATACTGTGTTGACGGGGACGTTAAACCTATAATCAAACAAAATAGAAGTGAAAGCAATGACCAGGAATCGATACAATTAACCAACAGCTCCAATCAGAGACACCTTAGGAAAGAAACACAAACATGAAACAACTAGACCCTAATGGAAACATCAATTGCGGAAAGCCAAAAGGACAGAATGGCCAATTAGCTATCCAAAGCAAAATAATATAAGCGATACACACTCGAAGACCAGCCATAACAAATATAAACCTATAAGAAATGCTATATTTAAATTTAATCAACTAGTATCAGATCTTGTCATTTATGCTAACATTCCTGATACATGAGACTCAAATTTCCAAATTCATGTATCCTGCCGCTGGTTATGTTATCAATCTTAAAATCATATCTGACAAAAGAATTCGAAATATAGTTTCTAAAGGTCCTAAATACAGATTTTCTTCTCATAATGAGTTTTATAAATGTAAGGATGAAATTGTCTAGGCTCTGATCATTTTTGGCGATCGTTGGTGTAAGCGAGAAGGTGTTGAGTATTGTGCTTTAAAAGAATGGATAACTAACATTTTAAATTCATTGATAAACGTATTGAATTTTAATCCCAAAATACTAGTCTTCTACCGCCTAATTGGCCCCCGTCCATCGGGGCTTGAAGAAATAGTTGAGCTGCATGATACTTCCACGCAGAGCTAAATCCGGCCGCACACGAGTACTGATAAACCGCTTAGAGGATCTAAGCCTGCCCAGGCAAAGCGGTGGGTGTTGGACAGTCCATGCTTATAAACCCAATTGGTGTCAATGGGCGACAGGGCTTTAGATGTCATTTCATCTCAATGTCGGGTAAAAGAAGCAACGCCTCCAGAATGACCTATACAGTGGTGTCGGGGACGTTAAACATAATTCTAACACAGCGCGCCTATATAGGCAATGGAAAACGGCTGTATTTTATTCTGCAACCAATCACAGCTCGGAAGAGCGTGACGAGTGACGTCATTTAAAACTGCTAATTTATGACGTCAATAGTCGATTTCCTTGATGTTAGACGGAGTAACGTCATTTTCTCGTATCGAAAATGTTAGAAAAGGATATAAATGCATGTGTTTCAGTCGATAATTTTAGCGGGATTTCTTGTAACAATGGCGAAAAGTTGTGAGATTATGAAGGAAACAACAACATTATTATCGATTTTCAGCGTGTTAGAATCGAAATAGATCAGCTCTAGTCTGAGATTTGTTTAGTAATAAATCACAGTTTGTCAGTCAGTTGTTAGTAGACAAATCACGCGCGCTACGCGCTCGTGATTTGATCTACTTTACAACTGACCTCCAAACTGTGATTTATTACTCAACAAATCACAGTTAGAGCTGATCTATTTCTTAAATCAAAAAAACAAACATCTACCGCCTATTCATTTTGAAGCATGGTATACAAACTTTTCTCCATTGGTTCCAGCAGCTAATTTTTTCATTATTTGAGCCCCGCCAAGCGAATTTGGGTCTTCGAGCATTCCGTCATGACAAATTTTAACTGCGCATGCCCAGCCCTTCAGAGGGCCAGGGATATGGCTTTCTGTCTGAAGGTTCCTCTTGATTCACTGCTTGTATGAGCGAGCAGCGAAGGTTCTGGCGAGACTGCGCGGATGCGCAGGCTCGCCTGAACCTTCGCTGCTCGCATAGGCGATAAGTACCAAAATCGCTTGACGGGGCCCATTTGACGTTTGCATTATATTAACACTTTAAAAAAGGAAATGGCCTGCGAACACACTCTGTTAGACGGAAAGTCAGTTGTTGATGGCCACATCAATCAGAATTGTTACCTGTGACACGTCAAATGACATTCATACACCAGGACCTGTGATATGGGAATGTTTTTGCATGTTTTTGGTAGTTCTGATTGGATGTCGGATGTATGTAGGGAGCGGAATCTCGACAAGGCCATATACTATCTTTTAGAACAATAGGAGGCGAGCATCTGCCCGCCTCTGTTCCAATGAATTCCATCCCAGGGTATTTAGTCCCTAGTTCTCACCAAAGAGATAATCTCCAAAGAGATAAACTTAGCTATACTATCCGCTGTACCTTCAGCAAACGAAACGAGCATTCCAATCTCTAATGGTTCGAGGGCAGAACGATTCTTTATAGATGTCAGTTCTTGCAGTAGGGGGCTGAAACGCCATTGGTTTCATTGGGCGACAGGGCTTGAGAAGATTCTCTCTATCTTGCATGTAATGACAGAAATGCATTTTTCACTTCTAAAGAGCATAAGAATTATACACTTTGGTCATGTCAGAAAGTGTGTGATGCCCTCACCTTTCTACTTGACAATATTTATATTAGATTCGGTATTTAGACAAATTTTGGGCATTCCGATGGGTACGAATTGCGCACCTCTTGTGGCTGATCTGTTCTTGTATTGTTATGAAAGAGACTTCATTTTGTCGCTTTCCATTGATAACAAATATGAAATTATTGAAGCTTTTAGCTCCACTTCTAGATATTTAGATGATTTATTAAATATTGATAATACCTATTTCGATGATTTGATCAGTCAGATTTACCCCCCAGAACTTCAGTTAAATAGAGCAAATACTTCTGATACAGAGGCCCCGTTTTTGGATTTACATCTATCTATTGTAGATGGGGTTGTTTCGTGCAAAATTTATGATAAACGCGACGACTTTGATTTTGAGATTGTAAATGTTCCTTTTTTGGATGGTGATGTTCCTCGTGCGCCATCCTATGGCGTTTATATTTCGCAATTAATTCGATTTGCTAGAGTGTGTAGTCATGTAACTGACTTCAACACTCGTAATAAATTATTAACTTATTAACGGCTAATCAGGGTTGTCGGTACCATAAACTACGCAAAGCCTTTTCAAAATTTTATAGACGCCATTCTGCATTAATTTCAAACTTCAATATTGGACTTAAATCTCTTCTGCAACAAGGTCTATCCGAACCCGAATTTTATGGTGATTTAGTATATAAATTCAGAAAAATATATAACCGCAATGACTTCAGCACCCAATTTCGTAAAATCATTCTTCGATATAAAAAGATTGGTTACAACATGGATTTTATACGACAGACTGCATGCATGGTAGTTAACCCAATCACGGTTGGCAACTTTGCTTCCCTCTTTAATTGCACGCAGGTGGGTCAGGCCTCAGATTCTATGACGGTTCCAACGTGAACGCTTATTGAGAATTAGAGAGAGCTAATCCAAGGTAATGTTGGTTGGTGCCTGATGCTCTGTCTCTGGTCGGGCCCAGCGGAGTATAACTTTTGGTTTTCTTTTGCTCCTGCATTTCAGTGGTTTCTTGCTGTCGAGTCCTCGCCGTTGTCTCACCTCTGTGGTTCTTTGATTATTTGTGTTCACGGAGATGTTGCACTGATGAGTTAGGAGGCCTTCATGCGGACTGAACATAGTATTTGTCTAAATCACGACGGAAGTAAAGGCGAGGATTGTTGCCACGTAAAATCGATTTAAGCCCCCCCCCCCCCCCCCCCCCCAGTGGAAATCCTTCCACTGACCGTTCCAAGGCGGTTCTTCTGTGGCGATTTATTTATGTTGTTTTTTGTTACTTACTGTGTGTATCACTTGTGTCTTTTTATTTTGGATTGCCATATGGCCATTTTGTGGGAAAGTAACTGTCCTTATGGCCTTCCTTTGTTTAGGTTTCCATTATGGTCTGTTCGCTTAATGTTTGTGTTTCTTTCCCTTTGGTGTCTTTGGTGGGTGGAGTAAGTTTATTAATCGATTCCTGATCTTTGTTTTACTACTACATTGAGATGTCATTTCATCTCAATGTCGGGTCATTGTCCCACAAAATTGGAAACAACGTCTCCAATATGACCTTTACAGTGTTGACGGGAACGTTAAAACTCGAATCAAACAAAAACATCTATTGGTCTGTGGGTTATAAGTTTATACATATAAGGATTGTCCAAAACAGTTTATGGAGGAACAGGAACATAATCTGTGAAAATAATTAATAAATAAATGTTAGATGCAAATTTTAGAAGAACTCATTCGCCCAAATAAATTGGCTCATAAAGTAAGATTGTGTTGGGTTTTTTTTTTTTTTTTAATTCTACATACAGTGGTGCAAGATAATTAAGGAGAGTTTCGTCTTTTATCTTGCAAATGTATGCTGTGTGTACTCATTAGAATCGCCTCATCCATTAGAATCGCCTCGATGAGGCGATTCTAATGAGTACACACAGCATACATTTTCATCACAGAACACCGAAAATATGTCCAAAAGTATCTCGTTACGCCTCCTAGAAGTAATCTCAGTGGCTCGAACATCCCCTGTCTTGAACAAATTTTCATGGTCCCAAAGGGGTTCGAGCAATCGAAGTTCGACTGTATATATTAGAGGTGTTCAGAATCTGGAAACTGCATGGGGTCTTATTCAACATGTCATCTGTTCACTTTGAATTGTTACGTGAAAGGCAAGTCTAATATTCTAGATGCAGCTTGATCCATATATGCCAAAGGACCCGAATGAATCGCCAGCAATCAGTGCAGACCCAGATTAACTCGGTGTCTGATCAGGTACTGCACTGTTAGCTGCAAGTATAGGTTTTTGAATAAAACAAGAAAGACAAACTAGACACCCTTTCCTGGAAAAAGGGTCGATCCAAACCTGTTAAATGGAAGAATCTGTATGAATATAATGGAAATTAGAATTCTGTGTTTTTTTCTGCTGACATTTCTGTCGTGCTTTCTTTCAGTTTTCATACAGACAACCACAGTGCGAGATGTCATGTTTCCTCACTGCAAACAACTATCAGGGAGAGTGTTGAAGACAAGTCCAGTGGAATGCCCGTGTTGTGATATGTAGGGGAAATTGTTACATCTAACACCATTGGAACCATGTGTTGCAAGGAATTCAATTTTCATGACTTATTTGCTTACAGTAATTTAAATTGCTCCATAAAAGGGAGCTTCTTTTTTTTTTTCCTGTTCATCACGAAAACACGCCTGTATAATTTTGACCCCTTTAAAGCCCACTTTTATTAAGTAAGATTGGTGTTTACAGTGGTTAACATAATTTTTCTTATTTCTGATCAAAAGCATAGACTGTGGGTACTCGTTAAACCACCTTTCGAGACGTTTCTGACGATTTCGCATAACCTATGTTTTGAGCAGAAATATGAAAATTATCAGTTTTTATTTGAAAATTTTCGCTTTTGTGGGTAAAATTTTCAATATGTTTGAATAGGCGTGTTTTCATAAAGAGAAATAGACCCCTATTGATATGGGCGACAACATAATTCTGCAAGAATTGTCTGCCCTGAAAGTATGTATACCTGGTACTACGTTTATAAATGTTTTGATACCCAGCAGTCGCCAGTCTCTGTGACCACAATGATACATGTAGTTATCATAGCACTATGCATGCTTATGAAAGTACCTTTAGGATCCTGTGAATTTGGGAGATAGGCCTAAGGAACAGTCTGATCAGGGTCTACACTATTTGTCATTCCGTCTGCACCTTTTGGACTCCTTGCTGGATCTTTGAAACAAATTTGTTGTAATTTTAGGAGAATTACAGCAAGTCCTCAAGGTGACCAAACTTTTAACATTTTTACGGTACACACAGTTTTTACCTTTATGCTACAGAAGATCGAAAAAAGGTCTTATGTATGTCTCCGGCCAATCCTTATTTGCTCGAACCAACCCTCAGTGGCTCGGACTACCCCTGTCTTGATCGTATCTTGATCATAGTTGGTTCTATTGTAGAGGCTGATTTTTGCATCGGAACAGAATACCATAGCAGCACAGTTAAATGCCTATATTAAGACCACCTTTGGGACTGTTCAAAAGTGGTCTTTAAGACCACTTTTGAATATTCCCAAAGGTTGTCTATGACTGTTCAAAAGTGGTCTTTAAGACCACTTTTGAACATTCCCAAAGGTGGTCTATGACAAGAGGACACTGGGTGTGGAAACACACAATGAAAGAACAACACAAACCTTCAATATACGCTTTTAATTTTATCAGGTCTTAATAGCAGCATTTTACTGTATATTGATCGACCTCATTTATTAATGCGTTATTTCTTCATTTATTAATATTTACATTTCCAGTGTAAAGTCTAATGTAAACCTATAGAAAACAATTGCGTTCATACGCCCATGAACGCATCAAATCACATGATTTTCAGTGACGTTAAGTGACGTCATTCTAAACCATTGTTCTCTACAGGCGTTGATGACGTCAACGCTGCTCCGCTCTTTGTAGAAAAACAGCGTGTAAATGTTTTTCAGCTTTAAAAATTTTGCCCTACAAGCATTTTTTAGCCCATTGATGAGGGGCAAATAATGTAAATATAAAAAATAAACTTAATTTTTCTGCTTTTCATGAAAGTATGAACGACAGTGGGTCGCGAGCAAAGTTTACATGAACCCCTTCGGGGTTCATTTACTTTGCACGCGACCCACTGCGTTCATACTTCCATGAACTGCAGAAAAATAAATTTCATTTCTTAAATGTGTTTATTTCTGTCAGCTGAAGATGTATCAAACAGGTCGGGTTACCAATTAAACGCTTCATTTTTCAACACGAATCATTTCATTAAAAGAAGAATTTTCATTTGAAGAATGCATAAGAAATAAAAGATATTTTCCTCATCTCAGAAGTTGGAGAGCTTGAAAATATGACTTCACAGAAAATATCATAGCTGACACTGAGGTAATGGCCTCTGTATTCTGCGATTCATTGTTTTAGAATGTGCATGTGCAGCGCATGCACAGCGCGTGTGCAGCTATCTATTTGGGCTGGACACGCGACTTGCACAAAGCTATCTCCGAATGTCGGTGTGCAGCAAAGGTTCTGGCAAGACTGCGTTTTTGTGCAGGCATGCTTGAGCCTGAGCATGGTTGGTTATGCAGAATAGTTCCCTATTCTCACTGGCTGGCTCGTATATGAATAGTGATAAGTTGGGATCCGTCGTTGGCCACATGCACAGAGAAGATTCAGACGTCTGGTCGGCTTTGGTATGCCCTTTGATTCGAGGCTTCATGCTGTCGGGTAAGGCTGTGTACTGAGTGACATTATAATAACATGGCGTCTCTTGTAACACTGAAACTAACAATTTTCATGTGAAAATGCCACAGATGTATAACATCTCTGCTTGCGGGGCTCTTGTTTGCAAATTGTATGTGAATACGATAGTTCAGTTGCTTCTGAAAACCATGTATTTGATACTGCCCTGTTTCTTTCTTGCATTATGATATGGCACCTGAACAACATAGAGCATTCTTTTATGTCTTCAGAATGGTTAATTTCTGATGAAAATTTCTTATTTTTACTCAAACATAGGTAGTTGGTGCTCGTTAGATCCGCCTCATTGAGGCGGTTCTAACGAGTACCCACAACCTATACCTTGGAGCAGAAATAGAAAAATAATGCATACCCATGTTAACCACAATTTTCTCAATATCAAGAAGGGTTTACAGGAGTTTTCATTTCAGAGACTTGTTAACATTATGGAAAACACATTTTATTTTTTCATTCATTCGGATTGCCTTGAATTATGCAGTAGGCAGTTTGAATGAAATGTCAGGTTATTTTAGTATTAAATGCTGTCTGTATATATTAGCATTGTCAGCTGTTATTCTGCAGTCTGTTTTTTTTTTCACCAGTAAAAATGATCATATTTAGTGACGTAGCTGGAAGAAAAAAATATTGAGGAAAAAAACTAGGTCAAATAATCTTTCATTGAGATAGGAGCTGCTCTCAATATTGTATAATAGAAAATGAGATTTCATGTATTTGACTACAAATACAGTGAAATTCCTATATTAAGACCACCTTTGGGACTGTTCAAAAGTGGTCTTTAAGACCACTTTTGAACAGTCCCAAAGGTGGTCCCTGATCAGAAGACACTATGGGCAGAAAACCCAAAGAAAAATTAAGTGCAGCCTACTAAATAAGCTTGTTAAAGCAGAATTAGACTTAATTTTAGGTGGTCTTAATAGCGGAGTTTCACTGTATTTTACATTAGGCGCATGCGTAATATGCAAAAATGGGCCATGTGCGGTACACAAGCGGAAAGTACAAATCAGCTTCACTCACTCTATTCTCACTTGCACACTCATTTGCTCACTTACTTCACTCACTTTACCGGCCCCGATAGCTCAGTTGGTAGAGTGTCCGCTCCGGGGAACGGGAGGTCTCGGGTTCGATCCCGGGCCGCGACATACCAAAGTCGTTAAAAATGGTACAAGCTGCTCCTCGCTTGGCACTCAGATTTACGGGGTAGAGCTAGGACTGGTCGATCCAGTGTCAGGATAATGTGACTAGGTGTGGTATCATGTAATGTGTCTGGGACATGATACTTCAGTGAGGCAGCACTATCAAAGTGAGCATTGAGCTCCCTGTCGCAACCAGACACCGTCGTGATATGACTGAAAAATTGTTGAAAGCGACGTTAAACCCGAATTCACACACAATACTTCACTCACTTCACTCACTCAGAACACAAAACTCTCTGACAAGAGTTTGTCGGAGGACCAGAAGTCATCCTGAGCATCACTCGCACATATATGTATTACAAAAACATGCCTATACGAATACATAGTAAATTTTATGGCCAAAAAAATGAAAATTTTAAGATGAAAAATTGTGATAGTTTTCTTATTTCTGCTCAGAATATAGACTGTGGATACTCGTTGGAACCACCTCATCGAGGCGGTTCTAACGAGTACCCACAAGCTCTATTTTAGAGCAGAAATAAGAAAAATAAGGTTCACCCATTCAAATGCCAGTTTTACTATATAAAAGTGGGGTTCAAGGGGGTCATAATTATAGGTGTGTTTTCGTGTTGATCCTGAGCATCACTCGCATGTATACTTACACTCACACAGAACACACATTTCTTTGACTAGAAATCAGCTTTCAGACACACCCACACTCTTACACACTCTTTCTTTCTTTTCTTTTCTTTCTTTCTTCAAATACTGCCTTTTCGGCAGGTGTACATTACATCCACTCCAGGTTTGCAGGCTGAAACCCAACACAGTAATCCTGTAATTAAGGTAGGGAGCTTTAACCTGCACAGGGGATGAATCTCCCTATACGGGGCCTCCAGTTAACGTCCCGATGATCCGAAGGACAGTGCACTTTGTGGCATTCATCCGTGAAAATAATGCCACTGGAGCATGTTCGGACACCGCAATTTTATTACCGCCACTGGGAATCGAACGGGGGGGGGGGGCTTTACCATCATTGGCAAGTGCACTAACCACTGAGCTACCACGCTCCACTCACTAACTGAGAACATATATTTCTCTTACTATATGGCGACGCTTTGTTTCAGTGCCGGTTACCCAAAGAGCGCACAACAAAGCACAGTCTGATCAGAGTCCTAGCTGTGCGAACATGCTCGGAGACCATCACGCTAACAACTCCGTGAACTGAAACCCCCTTACACCCACTTTATATAGAGAAAACTGGGGTTTCAGGGGGGTGGGGTATACATTATTTTCCTTATTTCTGCTCATAGACATAGATTGTAGGTACTCGTTAGAACCGCCTCAATGAGGCGGTTCTAACGAGCACCCACAATCTATGTTTTGAGTATAAATAAGAATACTATCACAAATTTTCATCAGAAAAATTAACTGTTTTGGAGACGTAAAATGCATTATGATGCACGCGTGTGTTATTGTAATGCGTATTTACGTTTGTTGTGGCCTATGGTAAATGTATTTTATCTTGTAAAGTATAATTATATGACACCGGAGTGCACTATGAAAATAAATAATTGAGATCATTTATCAAGAAATAATTGTTAGTTTGCAGAAAATTCAATAGAAATGGATGCCACAAGAATAATCAGCTTGCACAGAAATGCAATCTGATCAGTGTCCGCACTGTTTGCATAATGACCTGTTGATCCCTTGCGATCAGCCTTTTAACTTGTAGTAAATGGCAGAACGTTTTTGCAAGTAGTAAAGGCACTGTTCAGATTGCGTTCTGCGTAGTATGAGCTGGACCCACAATGTTTAGGATTTTCCAGTGACCCATATAACCGTATCCTGCTAAATATTTGAATTAGCCACACCCATTTCTGACTATCAGCCAATCAGATTACATGATATCATGTTTTCGTTCTTATTCACAAAATGAATGGCAGTGTAGATCCTGATCAGATGGCTTCAGAAGCCATCTGATCTGGATCTACACTGTTTGCAAAGGTAGGGGTTGTCGTGGACAGCAGGAAATGGGTTCAAATAATTTATAGTGGAGATTTCTCTGGCATGCCATTTTATTGAACTTTCCAGAAACTCAGCTGGGTGCTGTTGTCTGTTTAAGATTTTATTCATTGTTTGAACCATTTATTTTCTAACATATTCCTTGCCAAACATGCCAAACAATCATGATACTTTTCAGAAATACAAATGCTTACTGGCCAAAAAAGCTTTCTTTTCTTTTCGCCTCCCTAAAATGAGTGTTGCTGAGAGACACGTACATGTATTTGAACTCATAATGTGCCTAGAAAAAAATGTGGTTAGGTAAACGTCCGGTCGATTGGTGCTACCAATTTTGTAGGACTTTACCAAACATTGAGACGAAATGACATCTCAAGCCCGGCCAGCATATGAAACCAATAAGGTTTATATGCATGGACGCTCCGAATCGCACCACTTTGCCTTGGCAGGCTTAGACCCTCTAAGCGGTTTTGACCTAATGAAGGTTTATTCCAATGATCAATCAGAGTTGACGACCTATTTTGCACCTAGGTCAAGTTTGCATTTTAAGTCTTCTACGACAGCGGATTTACAATTTTGAGAACATCTGAGGTCACTAATGAGACCTAATTGGCCGAAACTAGCTAGTCTGTGCCAAAACAATTTGTACACTAGTACAGTTTTCCTTTCTCTGTTCTGTAATCTAGAAGCCTTCGTGGTGTAGTGTTTACGCTACTCGCCTTGTAAACCAGGGATCGCAGGATCCATCCCGGACCTCTACAAACTTTCGGCTGAGTCTTTAAACACAGGTCCCATCTCCATATGACCTTAGCTGTTGGTGGGACGTAAAACTCAAACACTCACTCACTGTTCTGTAATCTTTGCTTCCAAAGGATTACCCTTTTATAGAATATATTTAACCCTTTTTGTACCAAATGAAATATTCCTCCTTATATATAGCATGAGTCCATTTCAAAATTTACGGGTGTCAGGTTGTGTTTTCTTCAAAATTGATTTGGAAAATGGCTGAACTTTTTGGGAATAGTGAAGGCCCTGATCCGCGTTCTGCGGCGTCTGATCTGGGCCTGCACTGTTTGCCAGGGTATCCATTTGGGGGTTTCTGGTACGAAATGGGTTAAAAGAGAAATAAATAGCTGAAGGTATAGTCGACTGCAAGAGTGTTGGACAGATAAGGTTTGTCAGGTTTATTGTACGTAAGTTTCACATCAATCTCCGTATTTAATTGAACATTGAAAGCCCTGATCAGACGTCGCAGAATGCAGCATCTGATCAGTCTTTAATAAATTTATCTTTGTTTGCCAGTGTGCAAGTTTTGGGACACAGAAAGTTGATATATTGGAGTGCCTTGGTGTGGACGTAAATCTGAATTGCACAAGACACCAGGTTCGGGCCCGTTTCGATCTGTATTGTGACCGCTCCCATATGTGTTTCACGTACTGTCTAAACTGCAATTTTATAATACATCCAATGAAAGAGGTTTTTGTATACCCTAATAAACACCATTTTCCCATACATTACGATAGTCCATCACGTGAACAAGTCCGTAGAATGCCCCACCCCCCCCCACCCCCCCCCTCCCCCGCCTAAAACCCACATTTTTTATAGAGAACACTGGGGTTTACGGGGTGTACATTATTTTTTCTTATTTTTGCTCCAAGACATATGTTGTTGGTACTCGTTAGAACCGCCTCAGTGAGGCGGTTCTCACGAGTACCCACAGCCTTTGTTTGCAGTATATATGAGAAAAATATCACTGACTTTCATCAGAAAAGTAGCCGTTTTGGAGATGTGAAAAAAAATGCACTATGTCGCATGGGTGTGTTGTAATGTCACGCTTTCACAGCTTTGGAAAAAGCAGCCATTTTGGAGATGTGAAAAAATGCACTATGTCGCATGGGTGTGTTGTAATGTGCTTTCACAGCTCCAAAACGCTGAACAGTTAATTTTCTGATGAAAATTTGTAATGTCTTTTCTGTTTTCTACTCTAGACATAGATTGTGGGTGCTCGTTAGAACCGCATCATAGAGACTGTTCTAACGAGTACCCACAACCTATATCTTGGTGCAGAAATAATGAAAATATTGCTTCACTTTTCTCTATATACAGTGGGGTTTAGAGGGGTGTTCATTTCAAGGACTGAAATTTATTTGTCTCCCTGACCTTCACCATAGTGTGGGTTATATTATCTGGGCCTTTGGGATTTTTGATTCAACTGTGGAAATTTAAAAATATTTTTGGGTCACTGATGAGGCTCGATTGGCCAAAACTAGCTAGTCAACTCGTAGACTACGGTTTTCAGCACTGTTTAGAAAAACCCATTGCATGCGGGAAACCCCTAAATGGGTACCTTGGCAAACAGTGCAGGCCCAGATCAGACGCCGCAGAACGCGGCGTCTGATCAGGGCCTGCACTATTTGCTAACAGAATTTTCCGCTAGAAATAGAATAAAAATGAAAAAATAGGCCTGTCACGCCTTTTATGACAAATGGGCTTGTCCAACATATAGCAATGGTAGAGACCACTTGTATAAGATGGGTTAACCTGTATAATGTGTGGTTTTCAAGGGTATTGATTGACGTGATGACGCACATTTAACCTGGTTTAAGATATGTATTACCCCCCGCCCCCCCCCCCCCCCCCCCCTTTCCTCCAGATGGAATCTTTATGCATTGCAGGAGTCCATTTAGGAATTAGGTGGTTTGTCAAGTTCGGTTAGTTTCAGAAATTCAATTCGAAAATGGTTCAGCTATTAACAAACTATGAAGGCTCTGATCAGACGCCGCGTTCTGCGGCGTCTGATCAGGGCCTGCACAGTTTGCCAGACCTGTACCCCGACTGAAACGGGTTAATGAGTCGAAGTTGCCTTGAAGCTCTAGACACACTAATAAGAGATTGATTATGCCCGACATCTTGTGAAAAAAATATATATATATCAGAAGTATCTTTGATCTAATTCTTCATCCAGATAGTATCATTTATCATTACTCTGCAATTATTGACATCACGCCAGAGAACATTAAACGTCTTTTTTATACTTTTATACTTTTCATTAATCCTTGAAGAATCTTATTTGTTTTCTTAGAAATAGTTACGCTCTAGCTGTGTTTTGTTCTTTGGAGGTCTTTTGTAAAGTAGATCAGATCACGAGTGCGTAGCGCGAGTGTTTTGTCTACTCACAATTGACCGACAGTGAATTTTTTTCTCAAAGATTTTTTGGAGTTCTTCAGTCAGCTGAACAGAATGACCGTAGAAAAGATTTCATGACCTATCTCCACGAAAGAATGTCAACGACCCGGCGGGGATCGAACCCGCGACCTCCTGATTACCAGGCAGACGTGTATCCACCTGAGCCACCGTGTCCTTTGGGATCATGGAAATGTTCAAGACATGGGAAATTCGAGTCACCGAAGGTAAAATACAGCACCAGACCCGGAGGCTTCATGAGGACGACTGGGTAATATCTATCCAATCTTCTTTGAAATAATGGTGTGTTTTGTGTACTCAACAGAATCGCTTCTGAGTACACACGACATACATTTTCAAGATAAAATGAAAATGTCGCCAAATGAGTTTTAATCACAAAAATGAGTTTTAATCAGCCATGGTGAATGAGTAAACGGTATTCGAGATACTGAAGTTTCACTGTAATATCATATTCGATATGGTCACCATTATAGAACGTTTTTCAAAGCTGTATGTGACTAAAAACTAAAAGAGATGAACGACCCTGTCGCTAAGACTGAAAAAAGGTTAAAGAGCATGTTACTTTTCTTGTAATAATACTATCAGAGTTCTCTGACCTTTGTACACTAGCTCAGATAGTACCTAACATGCTATCTTGGAGACTGTAGGATCAGTGGAGGGAACACAAGGTGAACTCAGTAGTAGCTGAACAATCTAACTGTTCAGTTACATCACGTGAACAGGTCTGTGAAATGAGTATCCCCCTAAACCCCGATTTATATAGAGAAAACTGGGGTTTACGGGGGTATAAATTAATTTTCTTATTTCTACTAGAAGAAATAGGTTGTGGGTACTCGTTAGAACCGCCTCGATGAGGCGGTTCTAGCGAGCACCCAAAACCTATGTTGGCAGCAAAAATAAGTAAAATATCACAGATTTTCATCAGAAAAGTATCCATTTTGGGTATGTGAAAAATGCACTATGTCGCACGGGTGTGTTATCGTAATGAATCTAACCATTAACCCTTTAAGTACCCAATGGAATCTAGCAGTAGTCCACTTCAAAATTTAGGGGTGTCAGGTTGTGATTTCTTCAAAATTTATTTGCAAAGCGGTTGAGCTTTTAGCAAACAGTGGAGGCCCTGATCAGACGCCGCGTTCTGCGGCGTCTGATCTGGACCTGAACTGTTTGCCAGGGTACCCGTTTAGGGGTTTCTGGTACTAAATGGGTTAAGACCGCCTAAAATTAAGACTAAATCTATCTGCTTTTAAAAGCTTATTCAGAAGATTTTAGTTATTCTTTCTTTGTGTTTTGCACACCCAGTGTCTCGTAGTAGGAGATCACCTTTGGGGCTGTTGAAAAGTGGTCTTAAAGACCACTTTTGAACAGTCCCAAGATGGTCTTAATATAGGAATTTTACTGTACAATATCCAATCCTCTGGTATTTGTGCAGGAAAAATGTGAGTAGATTTCATTTTTTTTTTCACTAAAACTTGTATTTTGGCTGAAACAAGAGTTCGTACCGCATTTTTCCAAACAAAAATGTTACTATTAAATATCATATTAAACGATCAACGTTTTAACGATTGTTTTGAACAGTGGACCCAGTGCTATAATTTGTGACGGACTGGCATAGGTACCTCCTGACTAGGCATCACGAAAACATTCCTATATAATTTTGACACCCTTGAACCCCACTTGTTCCTCGATGAGGCGATTCTTACGAGTACCCATACTCTATATTTTGAGCAGAAATAAGAACAAAAATCACAATCTTTCATCTTATTTTTTTTTTTCGGCGGTAAAGTTTACAATTCATTTGTATAGGTGTGTTTGCGTAATGGGTAAAAATATATGTACTTGGCCATAAAATCGGTATAAATAAAGATCGCGCTAGAATTAATAACATTTTATGGATATAGGACAGCATTGGTTTATGATTTAAGTATTGATTTTGGATGATGGTTTTAAAAACTGTCAATGAAGTTGATAAAAATAGTAAAATATTATCCTTGTTTGTTTGAACTGAGGTTTAACGTCCCTGTAAACACTATTTATGTCATTTTGGAAACGTTGCTTCGCCCTTTATGGCATTTTTAACCGACATTGAGATGTGAAGCCCTGTCGCCCAAACACGCTAAAATGGTTTATATGTAGTTCCGATACGCAAAAATTTGCCTTGGAAGGCTTAGATCCTCTAAGCGGTTTACCAGTCGGTTTCAGGTCTGCGTGGAAGCATCCGGCAGTCCCTTTTCTCCAAACCCCGATATGCGGGGGTGGGGGGGGGGGAGGTGTTATCCTTGTTCACCAGACAAAAAGGCTGTGCAACGAGCTTCAAGCAAGTATCACCATATACAAAAAGAGGTTTACATCTTAACCCTTTTTCGAAAGGAAACTCAAACATATGAATAGGCAACAGTTCAGGCCCAGAGTTGCCCCATTACGTGAATACGTCCGTGAAATCAAGACCCCCTAAACCCCACTTCATATAGAGGAAACTGGGGTTACGGGGATATATATTATTTTTCTTATTTGTGTTCCCAGACATAGGTTGTGGGTACTCGTTAGAACCGCCTCAATGTGGCGGTTCTAACGAGCACCCACAACCTATGTTTTGAGCATTTATAAGAAAAATATCCCGGATTTTCATCAGAAAAGTAGCTATTTTGGAGATATGAAAATGTACTATGTCGCACGGGTGAGTTATCATAATGTGACGCTGCGTTTTGCGGCGTCTGACCAGGGCCTTTACTGTTTGCAAACGGTTCAACCATTTTCTTAATAAATTTCTTCACAAGTATAGCTTTAACAATAAAAGCATCGCTAACGCTGCATGCTACCCCGCCAACGCAGCCAAATATGGTTCCTTAGCCACAATAGACTTCCTTTAGTCTTCTATACAGCTGTAACATTTCATCAACATTACGCAAACACGCCTATACAAATACATTGCCACCTTTATCGCAGAAAAATGAAAATTTTATGATGAAAAATTGTGATATTTTTCTTATTTCTGCTCAAAATATAGATTGTGGGCACTCGTTAGAACCGCCTCATCGAGGCGGTTCTAACGAGTACCCACAATCTATATTTTAGAGCAGAAATAAGAAAAATAAGGTATACCCCCGGAAACCCCAGTTTTACTATATAAAAGAGGGGTTCAAGGGGGTCAAAATTATATAGGCATGTTTTCTTGATGAAGGAATCCATATAGTAAAGGATCTATGGTCAAAAAACCATTTTTATATATATCAAGGACAGATAACTCAAGAACCAAAATTGGCAGAGTGACTGTCCTTGGCCATAATATACTTCCTTTAGTGTTTTTACATCTGTGAAAGGTCCTCAAGAAGTTTCAGCCAAGCATTCCATAAAGTAAATGAATAAGAGCAGAAAAAAACATTTAATGGGAATTGTCAATGGCCATAACTCTGTCAAATATTAACGCATTTTGCCCATTAACAATCGCAAACATCCTTCTTTTACTGGTCTATATATCTGTGAAATTTCATCCATATATTCCATTATATAAAGGAAAAAGAATCCACAATCCATTTAATGGGAATTGTTAGTGGCCAAAACGCTGCCAAATGTTAATGTATTTTGCCCATTAACAATCCCAAACAGGCTTCCTTTAGTGAAGTTTCATCCATATATTCTATTAAGTAAAGGAATAAGAGTTCAAAACCATTTGATGGGAGTTGTTAACGGCCATAACTCTGTAAAATGTTAACGGATTTGCCTATTTACAGTCCCAAACATGCTTCCTATTGTGGTCTATATATCTATGAAGTTTCATCCAAATATGAATAAGTGTCCAAAGACCATTTAATGGGAATTGTTAACGTCTATAACTCAAATGTTAACATATTTTGCCCATTAACAATCTCTAACTACACATCCTGAATACCAATATATATATAAATATACAAAATATCCAAATATTCCATAAAGTAAAGGAATAAGAATAATATACGAATATCCATATATTCCAATTAGTGAAGGAATGTGTCCAAAGATATTTAATGGGAATTGTTAACGACCATATCTCGTCAAATATTAACGTTTTTGTTAATGCATTTGCACATTAACAATCCCAGACAGGTTTGCTAAAGTGGTCTACACATCTATGAAGTTCATCCATATATTCCAATTAGTACAGGAATAAGTGTCCAAAACATTTAATGGGAAATGTTAACGCCAAATGTTAACATATTTGTTAACATATTTTGCATATTAACAATCACAAACATGCGTCCTATAGTGGTTTATATATATGTGACGTTTCCTTCATATAGTCCATTTAGTAAAGGAATAAGTGTCCAAAACCATTTAATGGGAATTGTTAACGGCCCTAACTCTGTCAAATGATGAACGTATTTTTCCCACCACACATTCCAAATACCAATGAACATACAAAGTTTGAAGAAAAACCGTGAAACAATAGTCAATTTATCGATCGGAAACGCCCCAAAACCACTTATTTGGAAGTGACAAGGGCTGTAACTCTGTCAAATGTTAACGGGGTTTGCTCATTACCAATCCCCGGTTTAAACATGTATGAAAATTAAAAAAAAAAAAAAAACGGGCCAAGATGGTCCTGTATCGCTCACCTGTCACCAGATGATCATAAGCAATGTTTAGAAAATAAGAGTAGACATATGAGTCAGTGGTTTCCTGTTACAATACAGAGCTGACTTGTATGTCACTATTTGGACACTGATAGTGTAGCCAGTCTTACTAACAATACAATACCTGGGCCTTTTGGTTTCAGACGAGGAGATTTTTAAAGGTTTTCAATATATAAGTCTATGTAAAACCAGTGGACTCCTGTTTGGGGGAATTTAGTGGCCCCAGGCCTATAATTTGAATAATCTTGGTAGAGGTCAGCTAGATGAAGCTTCAAACCAAATATCAAAGGCACGGGCCTTCTGGTTTCAGACAAAAAAAAAACAGTTCCCTATATAAGTCCAGGTAAAACCGGTGGGGCCCGGGGCCAGTTTTGGTTCAAAGACTATTATTTGAAAAAAGTGCCGTTGAGAGTGTACACAAGGTTTTTCTAAGATATGACATAGTGACCTAGTTTTTGACCCAACACGACCCACTTTCCATTTTACTCATAAGTTCATAAAGATATACATTCTGACACAGTTTCATGAAGACTGGAGAAAAAAGGCCTTTAGAGTGTACACAAGGTTTTTCTAAGATGTGCACTAGTGACCTAGATTTTCACCCAATATGAGTTATGCTGGTCACAAGCATTTTACCATAGTTAGCAATGGGCACCTATGGAGAATGCTGTCATAAATCTTAAAGGAGTCATAACTCCACCAAAAATGATCGAACCCGTCCCAGATTTTTGTGATCTTTACAATATATATCAGTTTCAGAAAAATCAGGCCAAAATTAATGCGCTAGAGAGGGCACAAACTTTTGGTAAATGGTTGCCATGGCAACCAGACTTTGCAATTGATTCTCACAAAACATACTATGTCATTGTTCCCCCATCCACATATGAAGTTTGATTGAAATCTGCCTGCAGGTTGCCGATATATTGCAGTTTGAAAAAGTGGACGACGACGGACGATGGAGGCCTGCCATCCTATAAGCTCCCCCGGAGCCTTCGGCTCTGGTGAGCAAAACAAATCCGTGAAAAATTACTCAAGTTATCGATCGGAAATGGTGCGGATGGATGGACGGACATACGGACGAACGTACACACAGATACTCGAAGGTATAACATAATATCCCACCACTATCGTGTGGTGTGGTATAAAAAGCTAGGTCTACGCTTAGCACACATCCTAGAAATGTTTTTTTGTAATTAACTGTCTTTGGCAATATTCTAATTACCAGTCTGCACCCAGAATCCTGCCGACTGAAGTATAATGTCTGAGATGTCGAAGTTCCAGAGGCTGTAATTTTGTCAAAAAAAAGCGCTTTAAAAAGCACATGTGCAAGTTCAATATGCTTGTAACATCTTATCAAACGGAATGCTTAAAACTGTTGGAGATGTTCCTACACTTTATAGAAGACTTATTGAATATTAACCCCAAACATTTTGCTAACGGCGACGCGAGGCAAGTTTATAATATACGGAACTTATAGGATAGGCAGTGGTCCATCGTGGTCGAGAGTTTTGTAAATGTATATTTGTATAGCCTGTGCAAATATGACAGCAACTATGGGCTTGTAACAATGTGAAAGCAATTCTGTGCCAGAACTCTGTCCGTGGGCATCGTTTTGTGTGAAAGCTTATCCTCGTTATGGGCCGCGTTTTCCCCTTGTGAAAGCTTATAATTGTTGTTGCATAAAACTATAAAGGTCAACCTGCATTGTGGGTAACTAATGGCTGTACTTCCGTGTTAAACCCTACGTCGTCCAGTCCTGAAATATGCAAGTACGTCTTGGGATCCACCTACTGTTACCCTGCAAGAGGAACTGGAGAAAGTCCAAAAACGTGCGGCCTGTTTTGCAACTGGGAATTACTTGTTCGAAACTGGGAGTCTGGCTGGCATTATGGAACAGTTTAAGTGGGAGTCTCTTAAAGAGCGGAGAAAACAAAGTAGGTTCATACTTTTATATAAAGGTCTAAAGGGTAAAGCCATGGGTGACCTTGTTTCCTCCTTGAAAGACAACACTTCGGAAAAAACATTCATTAATCCTCCAAAAATTGGCACTAGGACTAACATCTACACCTAGGACAATCTCAGACTGGAATGAGCTCCCCTTTTCTCTCTTGATGTCTGCAGAAGGTGCAGATGACTCCATCTCTAGATTCACCAACCTTGTGATGTCTAGGGACTAGTTCAGTAGGTCGAAGATTGTCTAAGGACGTGTCACAAGTAAACAATTCCGATTCTGATTCTGACGTCTATAATGTCTACGCTCATGGGCATAGACAACAATATCACTATCTGATTAATCATCACGATAACAAGTCCATGTAATGAAGACCCCTCCAATCCCACTTTAAAAAGTGAAAAGTGGGGTTTACGGGGTATACATTTTTTCTTTATTTCTGCTACAGGACATATGTTGTGGGTACTCGTTAGAACCGTCTCAACGAGGCTGTTAAAACGGGCACACTCAGCCTGTGATTGGAGTAAAAATAAGACAAATGTCACTTTTTTTTATCAGAAAAAATATCGATATATGAAAAATGCACTAAGCCACACGGATATGTTAGAAAGATTCTGTTCCGTTAAAATGGGTTAAAGCCATAACTGATTTTCTGCCCAAGTGTCTGGAGAAATTGTAAAAATGCCACAATTTTGCCTAGAATCGTGAAGGTGAATTTATACCAACTGGTATAGTAGTCGCAGATAAAATTGACTAGGCGGAGCTATCGCTTGCACCTGCCTTCGGGATGTTCTATTAATAAAAGAGGTAAACCAAGTCACCCGATTGTGTGAATTCAACTGTAACACAAACAATGGTCATTTCGTCCGCTTGCAGAAAGCATGCGAAAGGCACTCTACCGATCTTCCGGTGACATATTGTTTGTTTGTTTGTTTGATTTGAGGTTAAAGTCCCCGTCAACACTGTAAAGGTCATTTTGGAGACGTTGTTTGTTTGATTTGAGGTTTAACGTCCCCGTCAACACTGTAAAGGTCATTTTGGAGACGTTGCTTCCAATTTTTACCCGACATTGAGATGAAATGACATGGCTGCTTGGAAGCATCATGCAGCCCATATATTTCTTCAAGCCCCTATAGGCGGGGGCCGTTTGGAGACGTTGCTTCCAATTTTGTGGGACTTTTACCCGTCATTGAGATGAAATGACATCTCAAGCACTGTCGCCCAATGAAACCAATAAGGTTTATTAGCATGGACGGTCCGCCTCGCACCGCGGTTCCTGGACAGGCTTAGGTCCTCTAAGTGGTTACCAGTACTAGTGTGCGGGCCGGATTCAGCTCTGCGTGGAAGCATCATGCAGCTCATATATTTCTTCAAGCCCCTATGGGCGGGGGCCCAATAAAGTGGGTTTAAGAGGAGTATTCATTACATGGACATACTCACAGGCTTAGTCTTTCTAAGCGGTTAACCAGTACATATATCGTTCGGTCGGTCGCCCCCGCCCATCGGGGCTTGAAGAAAAAGATGGGCTGCATGGTACTTCCACGCAGAGCTGAAACTGACCACACATGACTACTGGTTAACCGCTTAGAAGGACTAAGCTTGCCCTGGCAAAGTGGTGTGAGTCAGACCGTCCAGTGCATATAAGTCTTTTGATTTCGTTGGGTGGCAGGGCTTGAGATAACGTATCATCTCTGTGTCGGGTAAAAGTCCCAGACAATTGGAAGCAACGTCTCCAAAATGACCTAAATAGTGTGTACGGGGACGTTAAATCTCAATTAAAACAAACTAAAAGTTTGGTAGGTTTCAGCTCTGCGCGGAAGAACCACGCAGCCCTATCTCCAGGTCCGGGTCAGCATGTTGCATTTGATAAAGCACATCTATCTAAATATGAGCCCCGCCAAGCGAATTTGGGTCTTCGAGCATTCCGTCATGACAAATTTTAACTGCGCATGCCCAGCCATTCAATGGGGCCAGGGATATGGCTTTCTGTCTGAAGGTTCCTCTTGATTCACTGCTTGTATGAGCGAGCAGCGAAGGTTATGGCGAGACTGCGCGGATGCGCAGGCTCGCCTGAACCTTCGCTGCTCGCATAGGCGATAAGTACCAAAATCGCTTGACGGGGCCCATATAATAGCGCCCTTCATGCCTTTGGAAATGTCCTTCCTGGTGATCTTTTCTTATTTCTGCTTCAATTCAAACACAGATTATTGTTACTCCTTAGAACCGTCTCGATGAGGCGGTTCTAATGAGTACCCACAATCTATGACTTTCATCAGATGTAAGCGAAATATAACTGCATACCCTCATAAAACGTGTTTTTCACTATATAAAGTGGGGTTTACAAGGAACCCAGCTTTTTAATATATAAAGTATGGTTTACAAGGGTTTCATTTACATGGACTTCTGAAGAGATGAAGATGCTTTTTTGTTTGATTTGAGGTTTAACGTCCCCGTCAACACTGTATAGGTCATTTTGGAGACGTTGCTTCCAATTTTGTGGGACTCTTACCCGACATTGAGATGAAATGACATCTCAAGCCCTGTCGCCCAATGAAACCAATAGGGTTTATAAGCATGGACGGTCCAACTCGCACCGCTTTACTTGGGAAAGCTTAGATCCTCTACGAGGTTTACCAGCAACGAGTGTGGCATGTTTCAGCTCTGCGTGGAAGCATCATGCAGCCCATTTATTTCTTCAAGCCCCAATGGGGGGGGGGGGGGGGGGGCAGATGAAGATGCTACATGGGATATGCATAATTCAAATCATGAACTGATGGGAGGATAGGTTTTAAAGTAACCGGGCACCCGAGGACACATTGGGACTCCTTTTACCCTAATGAACTTACCTTGAACTGTGTCTTTAATCTGCATTTAAAAGGATTATCCAAACAGTACATAAACTACGATTTTTAGGAAACTTTCATTCCAATATTTAACATCTCCACGGGAAAACCTCCACGAAAACACGCCTATATAAGTTTGACCCCTTTGAACCCCACTTTTATATAGTAAAACTGGGGTTTCCGGGGGTATACCTTATTTTTCTTATTTCTGCTCTAAAATATAGAGTGTGGGTACTCGTTAGAACCGCCTCGATGAGGAGCAGAAATAAGAAAAATTTCACAATTTTTCATTATAAAATTTTCATTTTTTTCGGCGATAAAGGTCGCAATGTATTTGTATAGGTGTGTTTGCGTAATGGATTTTCAGAAAAAAAAAAAAAAAACAGAACACAAAGCATTAAATCAATAAACAAAGAGAAAGGATTGACTAGAAGAATGCACCTTGCGTGAATGTAAAACTCATTTCCACTTTAACAAAGATATACATGTGACATAGTGCATTTTTACACATCTCCAAAATGGCAAATCCGTGATATTTTTTCTTACTTATACTGCAAACATAGGTTTTTGGTGCTCGTTGAAACTGCCTCACTGAGGCGGTTTTAACGAGTACCCACAACCTGTGCCTTGGAGCAGAAATAAATATAAAAAAAAAACAAGAGGGTCATGATGGTCCTGGATCGCTCACCTAATCCATAGTATAACAAGTGGGCCCAGGGGAGGGCCATTATTGGCCCCAGGGCTATAATTTGCATAATCTTGAGGGAGGTCTAAAAGGTGACGCTTCATACCAAATATCAAAGACCGGAGCCTTCTGGTTTCAGACAAGAAGGTTTTCTAAGGTTTTCTTTATATACGTCTATATAAAACCCGTGGGGCCCAGGGCGGGGCCATTTTTGGCACCAGGGCTATAATTTGAATAATCTTGGTAGAAATCCACAAGACAAAGCTTCAAAACAAATATCAAAGACCTTGGCCGTTTTTTTTTTTTTTTTTTGTTTTTTTTTTTCAGACAAGAAAATTTTCAAAGGTTTTCCCAATACAAGTCTTTGTTAAACATTCTTGGCCCCAGGGCTATTATTTGAACAATTTTGGTAGAGGTCCACTAGATGAAGCTTCATACTAAATATCAAAGACCTTGGCCTTCTGGTTTCAGACAAGAAGATTTTCAAAGGTTTTCCCTATATAAGTCTATGTAAAACTAGTGGGCAGCGGGTGGGTCCATTTTGGCCCCTGGCCTATAATTTGGACTATCTTTGTAGAGGTCCACTAGGCAAAGCTTCATACCAAATATCAAAGACCCCGGGGAGGGCTATAATTTGAACAATCTTTTTAGAGGTCCATAAGATGAAGCTTCATACCAAATATCAAAGACCTGAGCCTTCTGGTTTCAGGCAAGAAGATTTTTAAAAGTTTTCCCTATTAAGTCTATGTAAAACCAGTGGGCCCTGGGGCTGAGTCATTTTCGGCCGCAGGGCTATTTTTGAACAATCTTGGTCAAGGTCAACTAGACCGAGCTTCATACCAAATATCAAAGAACTGAGCCTTCTGGTTTCAGACAAGAAGATTTATAAAGAGTTTCCCTATATAAGTATGTAAAACCAGTGGGCCCCCGGGAGGGGGCATTTTTGGCCCCAGGGCTATAATTTGAATAATCTTGACAGGGGCCACTAGACGAAGCTTCATATCAAAGACCTGAACCTTCTGGTTTCAAAGAAGAAGATTTTTCCCAATATAAGTCTATGTAAAACCAAAGGGCCCGGAGTCACTTTTGATCCCAGGGCTATAATTTGAACAATCTTGATAGAGGTCCACTGGATGAAGCTTCACGCAAAATATAAAAGACCTGGGCCTTGCTGTTTTAGAGACGAAAAATTTTAAAGATGTTCGCTATATAAGTCTAAGTAAAACCAAAGGGCCCCGGGGCGGGGGCAGTTTTGGCTCCAGAGCTATAATTTGAAATTTTTGATAGAGGTCCACAAGATGAAGCTTCACACCAAATATCAAAGACCTGGGCCATGCGCTTTCAGAGAAGAATATTTTAAAAGATTTTCCCAATATTAGTCTATGTAAAACAAAAGTGCCCCGGGCAGGGGCATTTTTGACCCCAGGGCTATAATTTGAACAATCTTGATAGAGGTCAACTAGATGAAGCTTCACACCAACTGTATACCAAAGACCTGGGCCTTGCGGTTTCAGAGAAGAAGATTTTTTTCTAAGATTTTCTCTATATAAGTCAATGTAAAAACCAAATGGCCCCAGGACGGGGGAAGGGGGGCATTTTTGGCCCAAGGGTTATAGTTTGAACAAACTTGGTAGAGGTCCACTAGATGAAGCTTCATACCGAATATCAAAGACCTGGGCCATGCGGTTTCAGAGAAGATTTGGCTTCTGTGACCTAGCTGTGCAACGGATCGGAGCCATTTGAACAACTTTCAAAGGGGACCACCTAAGGATCATTCCTGTGAAGTTTGATCAAAATCCAATCAGTGGTTTAGGAGGAGATGTCGTTTGAAGAAAAAAGTTTACGGACGCACGCACGCACGGACGGCCGACGGACAATAAGTGTTCCCAAATGCTCACCTCGTCACTACGTGACGGATGAGCTAATAATGTACACCCTCGTAAACATCAGTTTTCTTTATATAAAGTGGTGTTTAGGGGGGCTTACGGACATGGTCACATGATATTCGTGTGCCCCGGCGTTGAAAATAACAACTCCTCGAGGAGAAAGTTCCAACGAGGACCCACAATTTATTTGTTTTAACCCTTATCTTGCTGTTCACTACAACCCCTATCTTTGCAAACAGTGTAGATCCAGATCAGATGGCTTCTGAAGAAGCCATCTGATCAGGATCTACACTGTTTAACATTCAGTTGATGAATTTATAGCAATAAATTACATCAAGTAATTTGATTGGTTGATAGACAGAAATAGGTGTGGCTTAAATGAATATTCAGCAAGATAAGAGTTAACTTAAATAAGAAGCATTTCCATAGTTTTACTTGTGTTTGCCAGGATTTTCACCGCTTTGTATATAGAAATCTTTGGTTTCCAAAGGCGTACTTTACATTGCATAAGACCCTTGGGTACGCGTTAGAACCACCTCGCCTCGACGAGGCGCTTCTAACGAGCGCGAACAGCCTATGATTGCAGCATGAATGAAACAAATATCGCAACTTTTCATCTGAAAGATGCAAGATCATGCAAAATGAAAGACAGCATTATAACAAATGGATATGTTTCATAACGTTTTGTTTTTCTTATGAGCGTCTTTCAAAAGCTCTGTTTTCGAATCCCAGAGAATACTTTTTCTCCCTCTGTCTATACTGTTGGTAAGTGTCATTATTTTCAATAGCGGATGCATAAGACGGCGGGCCGCTTGGAAGCCAAGAGTAATCCGAAATAGCTACTTCGTATGAATGTCTCCTTAACAGTTTCTTCACTGCAAGGCATTCCGGTGGAAGATGGTTTATTTGCACGGTTCTCGTGTCTTTGCTGTCACTTGACGCACTTTTCTTGATTCGGTCGCGTCTAGTTTCGTTGATGGTTGAAACACATGTTTGTTCATGTTTCTTTTCGGTGAGAACGGGTTTAGTGACAGTATGCGATTTGGTTTGTTTTTCAATATGAATATTTACTGTATGGGGTTCTAACGTTGCGTGGAAGGCAGGATTCACTTTTGATTCACTGTAATATTCGCTGTTTTCTTCCTGTATTTCATCAGCGAGAGGAATATCAATAAAACTTCTCTCGAATGTAAGATTGTCAACACCTTCAGTTGTTAGATTGTCTATTCCGCTACTCGATGAATAAGAGGAATTGGCATCCTCCCTATTATTTTTAGAATATGAAGCTGGCACACCGGGAACCAGATGTCCATTACTACATGTAGCAGAGTTTTCTCGTGGGATGTTTATTCCAGTTTCATTAGAAACAAAAGCTGTCTCATTTTCTTCTATACTGGTTTCAGTTCGATTGGTCACTGTTCCGTTTGCACTCTTTTCTCTTTGTCTCTTGGCAATTCTAGCTTTGATTCTTTCCCTATCTCTGAAAAATACAAATTATTTAAACAATTAGGATTTACGGATACTATATACACCTTCAGCTTCTACACTGCTCTCTGACGTCACAGGAATAGCGATGCTATAAATAAATATTACCTGGATTTTGTGTATGGTCACCAATAGTCACGTGGACAATAGCAGGCGGGAAGCTTCTGTAATTCGTAATTTTGGGTCGATTGATAAACAATTAACCTAAAAACCAACAAAAATGGCCAAATGGAGTCAGATATTGAAAAATGTTTTTTAACAAGTGGCAGTATAAAAAGATGTTTAACATGGAATTGCGCATACCCTGTGTATACCCCTTGGGTATGTAGTCAAACTTTACAACGCACCCACTTGGCGGTATTTAGCCATATATGCTCTTTCATCACGAAAACACGTCTATATAATTCGACCCCCTTGAACCCCACTTTTATATAGTAAAATTTGGGTTTGCAGGGGTAAACTTTATTTTCCTAATTACTGCTCTAAAATATAGTTTGTGGGTACTCGTTAGAACCGCCTCATCGAGGCGGTTCTAACGAGTACCCACAAACTATATTTTGAACAGAAATAAGAAAGATTTCACAATTTTTCATCTTAAAATTTTCATTTTTTTTGGCGAAAAAGGTGACAGTGTATTTGTATAGGCGAGTTTTCGTAATGTAAATGCGGCCCATGTTAAGCGGAGTTTACAACGGTGTTGTAATGACTGTTATAGAATACATTAAATTCCTAAATAAAAACCCACTTTGAGACTGTTCAAATGTGGACTCTATGACCACATTTGAACAGTTCCAAAGGTGGTCTCCTTCTAGCGGACGGCACATGTAGAAAGATGAAGTACTTTTAAATGTTGACATACATTCAATCCTAGAGGCATTGTGCCATAATCAAAAATAATATTGACAAGTGGCATTCATATAAGACATATTTTCATTTCTTAAACTACAAATGTTTGCACAAATACACTGTCTCACCTATTTCCAATTCATAAACTTAAGGGACCAAATTTGACATTGCCATAAAATAAGTAACGGTCAGCTCAAGATCATTATTTATATAAGTGATGTAAGGCTCAAGTCCCTTTTGCTGTCTGATAAGTTTCAAGGTCATCTGGCTTATGGTTCTCGAGAAAAAGATTTTTTTAAATTGTTTGTATCATATATAGGCATGGCAGCCATCTTGGTCATGTGACAAGGCGAAATTGTATCAACTTAAGTTTTCGTGATGCATAGATCTTCTATGTAAAACATGACTTTAATTGGCCCAGTAGTTTCTGAGAAGATGTTTGAAATTCTGATGGCTATACAACCCTTGTAACCTTGAGCCAAAGTCACTCAATGGCCTTCGACATAAATAGAGATTCATATAAGATCTATTTTTGGGGCATGGTGGCCATCTTTGTTGTGTAATCAGCACCATTTATGTAAACTTTACTTCCCGTGAGGCATAGATTCTGTATATACACAATATGACTCCAATTGGCCCAGTGGTTTATGAGAAAGTGTGGACGGACAGCGAACCATTGGTATTCTATCTCACATTGTGAGCCTTCGGCTCAGGTGAGCTAAAACCGAAACGTGTTTCAAAGAAAGAAAAACAAAATTGAATAAAAGGTTTTTAAGGAGGCATTAGTTTTAATTTCAGTTGGTCTTAACAGCGAAATTTCACAAGAAATTGTGTCTGTCCTTGCCTGGTGGAGAACTAAATGCAGTAAAGTTCCGCTATTAAGACCACCTAAATTGAGACTAATTCTGCTTTAAAAAGCTTATTTTGGTAGGTTCAATTAATCTTTTGTTTTCTGCCCACAGTGCCCTCTGGTCAAGGACCACCTTTGGGGCTGTTCAAAAGTGGTCTTAAAGACCACTTTTGAACAGTCCCGAAGGTGGTCTTAATATAGGAATTTTACTGTATTTATAATATCTGATTTTCAAGGAAAGCGACCCAAACACAGGTTTATCATAGTATTCAATCATATGCACTAATGAAACGTTTTCAGTTCATTTAATACAAAACCGCTTTGTAATTGAAGAATTACGACCTGCATTCTTATAAGGAAACGATGGTTTTTAGTACATCAGTTGAAGCTATTGCGTGCAAGGAACGATATCACGAGCACGTTATAATTTGATTGAGGCTGCAACCATTTGTCGTAGACGCGCAGACGCGCAGAACGAGACTTCGAGTGCGCTGCTCATACGCAGTTTTTTTAGAAGCTCCGGTCACTGCCTGGAAACATGGTACCAAGCAGTACCATGCAGCTAACCCTTAAAACCAGACTGGATCAAACCCCGAGGTCATACAGGTTTTTGTTTTTGTTTGTTTGTTTTGTTTGTATTTTTTTCTGACGCGTCGTGTGAAAACTTTAAGCGTTTCTTTAATCAAACCCATACAAGTGTGCTATCGTCTTAAATGTTTTGCATGCTGCTTAAAGTTATATTTGTAATACCTTAAAGGCTAATGTCCTTTTCGAAAGAAATCGTTATGGCGGGAAAACATCATGCTACGGTTTTAAAACGCCATTTAAAAAAAACACACACACACTAACACACACAAACACATACACTAACACACACACGCACGCACGCTCACATATTTCTTCCATTGCGAGTTTTACGTTGTACTGAGAAAGACAAAGGGAAATATCGGCCCCACCTATCGGGGCTTGAAGAAATAGATGGTCTGCATGATGCTTCCACGCACAGCTGAAACCGACCCACGCACACGAGTACTGGTAAACCTGCCTGTCCAGGCAAAGCTGTCCGATTCGGACCGTCCATGCTCATAAAGCAGACGGGAGAAGCCAATGCCTGTAACAAGGCCAATATGAAATTACTGGTTTAATAGCATTATTCACCATATTTGCATTATTTGCTGGCTCCCAGCTTGCACATTGTCAATAATGGAAAAACAGGTAACCAGACCCCCTGACCTTGAAAGGTCAGGGGGTCTGGTTACCTGTTTTTCCAACACTGATAACCTTTAGACTAGAAACCAGCAGATAATGCAAACAAGGCGAATTTCGCAGATATTTGCGCGATGAAAAGTACATTTTCGCTGACTTAAGCGGCTGCTATTAAATCCCTACACTTTTACAGTTATTTTCATTCAGCTTTTTCTTCTCAGTATTCTGAAGCACGAAACTGTGTGCATGTTGGTTGGCAATTTAAGCCAGTGTCTGGGCACCACAAAACCAACGTAAAGAGGTGTGCGAACAACGAAGACGCATATCTGATCTGAGTTTTCGTTGTTCGCGCGTATATTTTAGACTATTCAAGAAGTGATGAGCTAAGAATATGTCCTGTTTGAATATATGCACAGGCTGAACTCAGTATCTGCAAGTCGCTTATGGTTTTGAAGGTTTGCTGTGGCCCTGGTCAGGCTTTCTAAATGGGAAAGACGAGATTATTTTTGTAACTTCCATAACAAGTTGGTAATAAACTAATAAAACGTGAACACCACGTGTTAACAAGTATACACCATATTTGCATTATTTGCTGGCTCCCAGCTTGCACATTTTCAATATTGGAAAAACAGGTAACCAGACCCCCCTGACCTTTCAAGGTCAGGGGGGTCTGGTTACCTGTTATTCCAACACTGATAACCTTCAGACTAGGAACCAGCAGATAATGCAAATAAGGTGAATTCACCATATTTGCATTATTTGCTGGCTCCCAGCTTGCACATCGTCAATACTGGAAAAACAGGTAACCAGACCCCCCCTGACCTTGAAAGGTCAGGGGGTCTGGTTACCTGTTTTTCCAACACTGATAACCTTCAGACTAGGAACCAGCAGATAATGCAAATAAGGTGTATACGTGAAATGAACACACTAACAAATATCGTCTTGCACATAAAAATGTGGGTTTTGAAAGTATGTTCACTTTCGTCTGTATTAGTTATCCCCTATTTATCAGCTACCCCGTATATTAATTGCATTGTAACACATTGACCTGATAAAGATATACTATCTCAAGAAAAGTGAGCTTTATCTGGTCAGCATGACATTGCACTTTTATGAATGAACCAGACTACTGGAAAAAAAATGGCAAAAATGTTATTGTTACTGGAAAATTTGGAAACAAACTTACTTTAAAAATATCATAGGAAAAATTACGGTCAGTTGATACTAAATATATCTACCGATTATTGCGCACCGGAATGTTAAGACGCACTGAGTACAATCGGTAATTGATCGTAAATTGCCTTTTTGGGTCGATTGTTCATCAATCGACCCAAAGGTATAAAGGACAAAACCTCTATCAGTGCTGGAGTCCACGTGACTATCACTGATTTGTAGGAATCCACGCAGATTATTTATAGAATTTTATCGCAGTGAGGTCAGCGTGTTTACGTAAAATGTTAACTGTAAAATCTGGGCTGGAGTCACGGGTTGGGCTAGGCAAACAGTGTAGACCCTGATCAGACGCCGCAGAACGCGGCGTCTGATCAGGATCTTCACTGTTTGCTTAGAGTATAGGAATTTAAGGGTCAGGCGCCGAAAACCGCAGCGTCTGATCATGGTCTACACGGTTTACTTTCAGTAAAGGAGTTTAAGGGTTAAACGAAACAGTCCACGCTCAGGCCCATTTTTCCTAACTACATGCAGAGACAATCGACCCACCAGTACTCTCAGTGCTTTGATTAAGAGTGTTCAAGGGAATAACTGATAAATAGAACACCAAATACATGTCATTTGATATCAAAGTTTTCAGGCTTGGCTTCATTTAGAAGCCTCCATACGTTACTCGCCTTTTAAACCAGTGGTCGCAGGATCGATCCCGGGCTTATCCAGACTTTCGGATGAGTCTTTAAATCGAGGTCCCGTCTCCATATAACCTTAGATGTTGGTGGGACGTAAAACTCGAACACTCACTCACTCCATAACAGGTTGGTATTAAATTAATAAAACGTGCACACCATGTGCTAATAAGTATACGTGAAATGAACACCATTGCAAACACCATATTGTGTAGGAAAATGTGGTTTTGTAAGTATGTACAAATAATTCTATATCAGTTATCCCCTTTTTAATTGCATTGTAACACCTTGACCTGATAAAAATGTACTATCTCAGGACAAGTGAGCTTTATCAGGCCAATATTACATTACATTATGTGAACTGAACTACTGGACAAATTGGCAGAACTGTAAGGGTTTACAATGGGATTAACTGATAAATAGAATACCAGATTTGTGCCATTTGTAATCAAGTTTATTAGACTCCGCTGCGAGAACACAAATAGAATCGCTCGGCAATCCTCGCGATTCTACAAGCGTTCATCAAAAGACACGAACCGGGTATTCTGTATTTTTCTCCACAAAACAGAGATTTAGGTACTCGGACTCGCCCTGATTAAGCTCTAACCATCACATGAACAAGTCCGTGAAATGAACCCCAGCTAAATTCCACTTTATATAGACAAAACTGGGGTTTACGGGGGAATACATTATTTTACTAATTTCTGATCCAAAATATAGTTTGTGGGTACGTGTTAGAACCGCCTAAATGAGGTGGTTCTAGCTAAAACCGCCTCAATGAGGCAGTTCGAACGAGCAACCACAACCTATGTTTTGAGTATTAATAAAAAATGTCACAAATTTTCATCGGAAAAGTAGCCATTTGGGAGATATGAAAAAATGCACTTTGTAGGTGGCATTGCACTACATACTGGATTGTGCCGGGTTTTATCACTTTGGGACCGAGCTTTTAGTTGCGTTCTAAATACCAGACTAGCTTTAATTGGATTTATATCCCATCCTTTATTTCAATGTGAGAAAATGATAGGTATAAGGGGCTAAAATGATGCACGTTTTATAAATATATATATACATGTATCTGCAAGCTCAAAGAAATTTTTGCTGATTTCATATGGTCACCCCTCCTTTAAAAATGTTGGTTTGTATTTACTGCGTTCTAGTAAACAAACATGGTTGACTGTAACTTGAAAAGGAGCAGTTCAACATGTGGATTTTTTCTCATTTACTTGTTGGGCTAGGATGGCTCTATAAACAAGTAAGGTTTGAAAAGTTTTGTATGGGTAGTTTTTGTTGGAGCAGGAAAATGTTACTATTGTCGCCTATGGAAAACATTTAGTGGAAAGCTCCCTGTAACACAGGTGTGTTATCGCAATGGTACATATAAAACCGAACGAAGAAGGGGAAGTATCAAATTTTGATCTGAAAAGGATAAATACACGTAGCTGAACAAACGTTTCAAGCATCGCTGCCCACAATAATCATTGTTTGTTTGATTGATTTGGGGTTTAACGTCCCTGTCAACACTGTATACGTCATTTTGGAGACGTTGCTTCCAATTTTGTGGGACGAAATGACATCTCAAGCTCTGTCGCTCAATGAAACCAATAGGGTTTATAAGCATGGACTGTCCGACTCTCACCGCTTTGCCTGGGTAGGCTTAGATCCTCTAAGCGGTTTACCGGTACTCGTGTGCGGTCGGTTTCAGCTCTGCGTGGAAGCATCATACAGCCCATCTATTTCTTCAAGCCCCGATGGGCGGGAAGGGCGGATAATATTCAGTGTCTGTTTTGCATGACAACGACTGTCTGGCCTGAAAATCATTTTACAAACAAACTGGCATTGAAAGATAAAATAATTCATTTCTATAGAACAGCGGGAAAATGATAAATTACAGTACAATTCCTTTATTAAGACTACTTTTGAAGAGTCCTAAAGGTGGTCTCTTCAAGAGTTTCATCATAAATTACAGTACAATTCCTTTATTAAGACCACCTTTGGGAATTTAAGACCACTTTTGAAGAGTCCTAAAGGTGGTCTCTTCAAGAGGACACTGGGTGTAAAAAACACATGGGAAGAACAGCGGAAACATTTTCAATATGCTTTTAACCCTTACCATGCTGACTATTTCAGCGCATTACGCTCCTCCCCGATTTTCAGCCATTAGTGTTGCATGATTTCAATTTTAACCATTGTTTCAGAACCAGGATGGAAAACAGTATAGATCCTGATCAGCTGGCTTCTGAGAAGCCAGCTTATCTGGGCCTATACTGTTTCCAAAAATAAAGGCTATCTCCGGGTAAGAGTTAAAAGCAGATTAAGTATTAATTTTAGCTGGCCTTAACCCATTGTATACTGGTGAACTCTTCCATTGCTATATTCTGGACAAGTCCATGTGTCATATAAGGGGTGGAAGGCCTATTTTTTCGTTCTAATAATATCTTTGAAGGAAACTTATGTTAGCAAAAAGTGCAGGCCCTGATCAGACGCCGCACAACGACGCCGCGTTGTGCGGCGTTTGATCTGGGCCTGCACTGTTTGCCAAGTCACCCCTTAAGGGTTTCCCGCCTACAATGGCGGTATTTTACATGTATCATAAATATATTTAAGATTCAACGCAGTTGGTCGCATGCAAAGTAAATGAAATCCGAAAGGGTTCATGTAAAGTTTTCTAGCAACCCGCTGTCGTTCATACTTTCATGAACAGCAGAAAAATTAAGTTTATTTCTTATATTTACATTCTTCGCTCCTCATCACCGGGCGAAAATGTTTATAGGGCAAACTTTTAAAGGTAAAAAACATGTTCACGCTGTTTTTCTACAAAGAGCGGAACAGCATTGACGTCGCCAACGCCCAATCAGATCGTAGAGAACCATGGTTTAGACTGACGTCACTGAAAATCATGTGACTCTATGCGTTCATTGACGGATAATCTACATTGTTTTCAGGTTTACATTAGGCTTTACACTGGAAATGTAAATACAGGCATATGGAGTTTAGATAAAATAATCCCGAGGGACCCAAGTACGCGTTCGAATCAGCCATTATGAACGAGACATGATTTTTCGAGTCAATGAAAATTCACTGTAATTTATATAGAAGCTGTACTTTTTACACTGCACTGCATCATTCGGTCGGCCCCCGCCCATAGGGGCTTGAAGAAGTATATGGGCTGCACGATGCTTCCACGCAGAGCTGAATCCGGCCCGCACACTAGTACTGGTAAACCGCTTAGAGGATCTAAGCCTGTCCAGGAACCGCGGTGCGAGGCGGACCATGCTCATAAACCCTTTTGGTTTCATTGGGCGACAGGGCTTGAGAAGTCATTTCATCTCATTGTCGGGTAAAAGTCCCACAAAATTGGAAGCAACGTCTCCAAAATGACCTTTACAGTGTTGACGGGGGCGTTAAACCTCAAATTAAACAAACAAACAAAAGCATCATTCGGTAGAACCCTCCGTAGTGGTTAAGCTACTCGCCTCAGAAACCAGCCATCGTGGGTGCGATTCCGGGCTTCTAGAGACTTTCAGATGAGTCTTTAAACCCAGACCCCGCTCCGTATGACCTTAGTTGTTGGTGGGACGTACAAATCAAACGCACAAACACATTCACAGCATCATTCGACTGTAAAACATCACGAAAACACGCCTACATAATTTTGACCCCCTCCAACCCCACTTTTATATAGTAAAACTTGGGTTTGCAGGGGTAACCATTATTTTTTTCTTATTTCTGTCTAAAATATAGATTGTGGGTACTAGTTAGAACCGCCTCATCGAGGCGGTTCTAACGTGTACCCACAATCTATATTTTGAGAGGCGGTTCTAACGAGTACCCACAATCTATATTTTTATACCCCACCACACGATAGTGGCGGGGTATTATGTTATACCCTCCGGTGTCTGTCCGTCCGTCCGTCCGTATGTCCGTCCGTCCGTCCGCACCATTTCCGATCGATAAATTGAGTAATTTTTAACGAATTTTTTTCAAATTTTGCATACATGTATATATCGGGAATGAGTGGTATGGGGTTGTTAATGGGCAAAATCCGTTAACATTTGACAGTGTTATGGCCCTTTTTAGTTCAAAATAAGGGGTTTTGGGGCGTTTCCGATCAATAACTTGAATATTTTTTCACGGATTTTCTTCAAATTTTGTATACACATTGGCATTGGGTATGAGTGGTTTGGGATTGTAAATGGGCAAAATGCATTAACATTTAACGGAATTATGGTCGTTAAAAATTCTGATTAAATGGTTTTTGGGGACTTATTCCTTTACTGTATGGAATATTTGGATGAAACTGCACTGATATATAAACAACCATAATAAGCAGGTTTTGTGTTGTGAATACACAAAATGCGTTAACATTTAACGAAAAATTGGTCGTTAACAATTCCCATTAAATAGTTTCTGCGCATTTATTCCTTTAATTTATGAAATATATTAATTATCACTGCCAGTGTAGTGGTTAGAGTGCTGGACTACAAATCCTATTGTTGACTACGAATCTGAGGGGCGTGAGTTCAAATCTCCGTCGAGGAATGGAATTTTTTTTTTTTTTTTTCGTTTTTTTTTTTCTTTTTTTTGTGTGTGTTCTTTTTTCTTTTTCTTTCTTTTTCATTTTGGCAATGAATTTATTTATTTTTTTTTATTTTTTTTTTAATTTTCCTCATTTTTGGTTTTTCATTCCTTTTTTTCCCCTTTTTTTCACCCTTTTCTTCTTTTTGTTATACCCCATCACACGATAGTGCTGGGATATTACAATATACCCTCTGGTGTCTGTCCGTCCGTCCGTCCCCACCATTTCCGACCAATAACTGGATTAATTTGTGCTATGAATCTGAGGGGCGTGAGTTCAAACCCCCGTGGAGGAATGGAATTTTCTTTTTTTTTTTTCCTTTTTTCCGTTTATTTTTCTTTTCTTTCTTTTTGCAATGAATTTTTTTTTTTTTTTTCGTTTTTTTTTTCTCATTTTTTTGTTTTTCATTCCTTTTTTTTACCTTTTTTTTTTTTTCCTTTTCTTCTTTTTGTTATACCCCATTACACGATAGTGCTGGGATATTATAATATACCCTCCGGTGTCTGTCCGTCCGTCCGTCCGTCCGTCTGTCCGTCCGTCCATCCCCACCATTTCCGACCGATAACTTGATTAATTTTTCACATTTTTTTTTCAAATTGTGCCTGCATGTTTATATCGGGAATGACTTTTTTTTCTTTTCTTCTTTTTGTTATACCCCATCACACGATAGTGCTGGGGTATTATAATATACCCTCAGGTGTCTGTCCGTTCGTCCGTCCATCCACACCATTCCGACCGATAACTTGATTAATTTCTCAAATTTTTTTTTGGAGTTTGCGATCAATAACTTAAGAATCTTTTCATGGATTTTCTTCAAATTTTAAAACACTAAAGGACACATATTATTGCCAAGGACAGTCACTCTGCTTTTCTGGTTATTGTATTATCTGCCCTTTTGATATACATGTATGTAGTTCCTTTACTATATTGAATGCCTTAGTGAAGTTTTACAGATAACTATAACACTTAAAAGTACCACTATTATGGGCAAGGCTACAACCATATTATCTTGCAGTGGTGGGGTATCATGCAGTGTTAGCGTGCTTTTATAGAGCAGAAATAAGAAAAATATCACAATTTTCCATCTTACATTTTTTCGGCGATAAAGGTGGCAATGTATTTGTACATGCGTGTTTGCGTAATGATTGCAAATGCAAGCTCAGTAGATGAACCTATTTACCGGGCATTTAACAGTGATTGGCGGATACGTGTCTAACTAGTGGTCTGCAGGGTGCGGGTTTGATGACTTAAGGGGTGGACGAGATTGATCGTGAACTATGTTTAACGGACATACTCTATCTTCCCCTTAGTCAAGGACAGAAATTGTGCGTTTTCTGGCGAATGAAAGTGCACTGTAGAGCACAGTTAACCGCTCTTATTCCTTTGTTTACTAAACTGACTTTTCTGCCTCTCGCTTACGCAGGTGTTGCCCAGTCGCTTGTCGGTTGTTTTGACAGATTCGGTAATTCGGCTTCGTTTCTCCATGCTAATAGTCATTCATGCTAATAGCTTGCGCGTCAGTTTTGAGCAGTTTCTTGTTCGACGAAACCATACTTTCTGCGGCTCTGTGCCAAATTATTCCCGTATTCGAGAGTCCCCACTGTGTAAGTGATAAGTGTAGTCCCTGTCCCTTTTTCCTCATGACTTTTGAACCCTTGTAATTATCACAATTTGCACTTTATTGCTTTTCGGTGAATTTCTGACCCGTTGTAATTGTGAACATTCGCTGTCTGTGTTTACATATTTGTATTCAGACATATTTGACAAATTAGTGAGGCAATTTCTTTCATCCATTTTCAGCTTTTTACCACACACACGCACACATTATCGACTATTGTGTTGAGATATGGGATAAACGTAGAAACAGAACCAGGTTCCTGTTGTCTTCACCCTACCCCTTGTCTGCATCACACGATCGTGGTTAACCTGACTGTAAGATGAGTGTATTTACACCCTGAGGCAGTACACTGACCAACACGACATGACCCAACTATAGTTAAACTTCAAATTAGTCAGTCAAGCACTGAATAGTAGCGGAAGTGACACTTTGCTTTTGTCTGAGTGTATATTTCCGAATGAGGATAGGGATGTAACAGCCTGAGTTTTTGGCGACAATATATAAATTAAGAAAAACCTAATTTTTCGGAACAATGTCTGAAAATTATTATACATTACAATCGCATTGGAAATAATATAAATGCTATTGTATTGTGTTTGACCCATTCACGGTCAGACATTCAGGCTTTCCTCTTTAATTGCGGGGTGGTGGATCGGGTTTCAGACTCCATGATGGCTTTGGCTTAAAGCTATTTGATTAGTTGGTCGAAGCCACAACGTTTATGTCTGTTGCTTGGTCAACGGGATTGAACTGTTGTTTTTCTTTTGCTCCAGTTTTCCTGTGACATTGTGTTCAGCACCGGACGGCTCCGCGCGTTCTATTGTCGAGTCCGCATCCTTCTACGAGTATCAACTTGGCTTTAATTGTGATTTCTTTGTTTACCAAGTTGATTCACTGATGTTTTAGAAAACGTTCACACAGACCAAACAAATACTTATTTAATCCACAGTGAAAGTGGGGGTGAGGGTTGGGATCCCGTAAAGTTAACTTCAACCCACCAGTAATTTTACTGACCGTTCAAAGTTTGCTGTGGTTCCTTCATGTTTTGTGTTGGTGGTTCTGTTTCTTTCCCCAATCATATATGAGCCCCGCCAAGCGAATTTGTGTCTTCGAGCATTCCGTCATGACAAATTTTAACTGCGCATACCCAGCCATTCAGAGGGGCCAGGGATATAGCTTTCTGTCTGAAGGTTCCTCTTGATTCACTGCTTGTATGAGCGAGCAGCGAAGGCTCTGGCGAGACTGCGCGGATGTGCAGGCTCGCCTGAACCTTCGCTGCTCGCATAGGCGATAAGTACCAAAATCGCTTGACGGGGCCCATATGTTATTATGGTGATGATTCTGATTCTTCCCTCTTTTTGGTTGTTCATTTTCGTTATATTTGTTCTTCCAATATAACGCTTGCCGTGTTGTTGATATATATGTCTACAATATTGCTCCTTTTTAGTTAGGTTTGGATATTCTGAGCCATCGCCTGTCTTCACGAAAACCCGCCTATATAATTTCGACCCCCTTGAACCCCACTTTTATATAGTAAAACTGGGGTTTACAGGGGGTAAACCTTATTTTTCTTTTTTCTGCTCTAAAATATAGGGTATGGGTACTCGTTTCGCCCCCGCCCATAGGTGCTTGAAGAAATATATGGGCTGCATGATGCTTCCACGCAGAGCTGAATCTGGCCCGCACACTAGTATTGGTAAACCACTTAGAGGATCTAAGCCTGTCCAGGAACCGCGGTGCGAGGCGGACCGTCCATGCTAATAAACCCTATTGGTTTCATTGGGCGACAGGGCTTGAGATGTCATTTCATCTCAATGTCGGGTAAAAGTCCCACAAAACTGGAAGCAACGTCTCCAAAATGACCTTTACAGTGTTGACGGGGACGTTAAACCTCAATTTAAACAAACAAACAAAGAAACAAACAAATGGGTACTCGTTAGAACCGCCTCCATGAGGCGGTTCTAACGAGTACCCACAATCTATATTTTGAGCAGAAAGAAGAAAACTATCACAATTTTCGTCTAAAATTTTCGTTTTTTAGGCGGTAAACTTCACAATGTGTTTGTTTTATCTGTGATCCGGTTTGTTTACTGTCGTCACTCCATGTTTCAACTTCTTTCCCTAGTGATATTGTGTGAAGAATTTGTGATCTGATTGTATCAGTCCCTGATCGTTTCTCTTATTAATTTTAATGCTATTCAGACGACCTGCTCAATAGTGGTCTTTAAGACCACTATTGAGCAGCCCCAAAGGTGGTCTCTCAAGATAGAAAAACGAAAGAATAAATCCTTTATATATGATAGCTGACCTTAAAGGTGCATTATTGAGCTACCGGGTCTCAATTTTTTTTTTCTGGTTTTTATCTTCAATGCCTACTCCTTTGTCATGTGTACACTTTTGGAGTCAAATACAGCTTCAGAAGTTTGTGAAAATGGTCGTTTTCATTCGTATTTACCCTTAGCTCTGAACATGTGTTCGGAATTTCTGTTCGAAAAATAAATCTGTCACTTTACACATACATGGCGACAGTATCGTCTCTGAGTGTCGTTACTTATGGCATGGTATTCAGAGTCATATTTTTTCCGATTCAGGCATGGCCTAAGCAAACAAGGCCAAAACTGAACGCCGCATAACGTCATATATGGGGATTCTATTTTTGTCAGGAACTAAAAATAGATCTAACTAGTATTCGTAACCTAGTTAGGGAATCCCTTTCAAACTCGTTTACCTGTCATCATAATTGTTCGCATTTTTGCATAAAATGCATTCATTTGTATTGTTTTAAAGAAAAATACCGGCTATATGTATTTTATTTTTGGAAGCATTTTTCCAGATAGCTCAATAATGCACCTTTAATCTCCCCCACCCCACATCCCCCGCCCTTCGGGGCTTGGAGAAATAGATTGGGCTGCATGGTGCTTCCACGCAGAGCTGAAACTGACAACACACGAGTACCGGTAAACCGCCAGATAGTTCTAAGCCTGCTCACGCAAACTGATTGAGTCAGACCGTCCAATGTGTATAAGCCTTTTGCTTTCATTGGGCGGCAGGGCTTTAGGTGTCATTTAATCTTAATGTCGGGTAAAAGTCCCACTTGGAAGCTCTGTCTCCAAAATGACATAAATAGTGTTGACGGGGACGTTAAACCGCAATGCAAACAAACAAAGCTGATCCTAATAACTGAATTTCACTGCATTTGGTCACGGTAAATTTTATATTTATCGTCATATTTTACGAGGGCCGATCAAAAATGTTTCTGGCCTGAATTATCGACATAATTACCCTTCGTTCAATGGATTTGTTTCAACGATGCTCTCATTTGACTGTGCCAACCCGTTAGAACTGTTCATCATGACTGTCCAAAATGCCTCAACAGCCCCAATGACGCCCCCCCCCCCCCCCACACACACACCTGGTACTTTTTTCCTACTTTCCTCTTTTTGTTGCCTTAATCCGTCAGCAAAGTGACGACCGCTGATGGCGTGACCTCTCTAAAGATAACACCGAGACAATGCTCTTGATCGTATATATATGTTTGGCTTTCTTTGCGGGACCCTTGATATTTCCACTGTTTTTCAAAAGAAATCAAAGAACCGACAACACTGATGGGTCAGAGATGTTTCTTTACGAGTGGACTCCGATCAGTGAAGTTTTTGGAAGAGCTGCCCCCATGACAGTGTAGCCTATCCCCTTAAAAGCAAGACTGGGTTGACCCGGTTTAGAGATTATAACAAAGGCATTAAAGTGAACAGCTGTTTTTCACTGAATGAAGTTGAACAGGCAACTGCACCATAAAGATGTGTCGCCAGATATCTTTGTTCTCAAAGATGTGCTGTTTCCTATGCATGACAATACTAATTGTACTCATTGTATCTTTCCTTTCTCTAATGCCACGTCTCTTGAGAGATGGCTTCAAATGGACGATTGCTGGAGGACTCGGCCGTTGTCCAACGAGATATTTGTCAGTTACTGCCGGGGTACTGGTAAAACGGTTAGGGGGGGGGGGGGGGGGGGGGGGCTAAGCTTGTCCAGGAACAGTGAAGGTAACTGACCGGCCCGGCATGACCTTAGCTGTTGTCTGGACCTTTAAACCGTAACAACAGCACTGAGACACGTGATTAAATGGCGTCAAAATCTAAGTAATTGGATATTTTTGACGTCACATGACGTAACATGACCCTTAAGTGGTCTCAAAATCTATCAAGGTTTCCCTGGAACATATTAGTGAATGCTTCGTTCCTAATTTTTCTATTAGTGATCATTTTCCGGTATGTCTTACAAGAAAAGTAAATTTCAAAATCTCTTAAAACAATCATATCACCACAACATAAAAACTTTAAAAACTTTCATGAACCTATATTTTTGACAGATCTTGCAAATGAACTCAGCTCTTTCTCTGCAAATTCTTCTGACCTCGATGCCGATTTTGTTAAATGGCATCAAACAATAATGAAGCATTTAGACAACCACGCTCCTGTGAAAACCAAAAGGTGAAACATAATCGCATACCCTACTGGTACACCCCGGAAATAACACAGATGCAAAGATTAAGAGACAACTGCAAGCGCCAAAAGCAATGGTCGGATTTTAAAAGGCACCGAAATAACACGCGACAGTTAATAAGATCGGCTAAACGGAAATATTTCTCCGATTCAGTTTCCAAATCTAAAGATTCTAAAGTTATATGGCAGCACCTACGATCCTTCAACGCAAGCAAAAAAAAAAACAAACAAAAAAAAAAAAAAAAAAAAAAAACATCTTCAAATAACCTCCCAGATGAGTTAGTTATCAATGATGAAACGATTACAAATTCTGAAAACATTGCTGCAAAATTGAACGAATTTTTCACCTCAATAGCTGATATCCTTAACAAAAACCACACTGAGTCGCCTGAACTTGACACTAACCGACTAAGTCAATTTGTGAATGACAAAATACCCCAAAATGTATCTTTCCATATTCCTTTCATTACTTCTGACCAAGTTCTATCGTTTATAAGTAAACTTGCCATTTTGTGGGAAAGTAACTGTCCTTATGGCCTTCCTTTGTTAGGTTTCCATTATGATCTGGTCGCTTAATGTTTGTGTTTCTTTCCCTTTGGTGTCTTTGATGGGTGGAGTAAGTTAATTGTATCGATTCCTGATCTTTGTTTTACTTCTACTTTGATTCTTCAAAGGCCACAGGCATTGATGGTCTTGGACCTAGAATTATAAAATTAGCCGCGAATTTTCATCACCGTCAATAACATTTCTGATCAATAAAAGCATAGTTAGCGGAAAATTCCCATCTCAACTAAAATATGCTAAAGTCTTCTCCTTTTATAAAGGTTGAACTAAATCGGACCCCTCCAGGCTATCGACCGATCTCAATCTTACCAACAATTTCCAAACATACCGGACTTATACGGTCATGACTGCTATCTGTGCTGATAATTAAGGGAACTAACGCGTACAACACAGAAAATAAATGGTTATCTCCCCAAGGCCTCATGGTTACCTAGGTGACATCCGAACGATTTTCAGGCATCAGTATGAAGTCTGAGGGCCGCTTTATATGTATTTTATAGGTCACTTTTAATTCATGATAGTAGAGATAGTGTTATAATGTAACTTCGACCCCCCCCCCATCCCCTACCCCCGCCCTTCGGAGCTTGAAGACATAGATAGGCTGCATGATGCTTCCACGCAGAGCTGAATCCGACCGTCACACGAGTACGGGTAAACCGCTTAGAGGATCTAAGCCTGCCCAGGAAAAGCGCGGTGCGAGTCGACAAAAAAAAAAAAAAAAATACTGAATAAAGAATAATTTACATAATGATATATTAATTACAAATTGTCAAATGTATCAATTAGTACATCGAAGGCGTGACATAGCCTTTGTTATTGTTTACCGTTGTGACAACCGCTGGCCGCTGATTGCTAAGGTAAACTTGAAATAGAAAAAAGGGGGTAGTGTATTTCATTTTCAAAAAGGACCAAATTATTTTTATTTTTATTTCACAAAATTTACATGGATGTGTTCACAATAAATTTGCAATTTTACTCCCGCTGGCACAGAAAAGAAAAAACAATTTACAAAAACGTTATGAAAATAAGTTCATCAGCTTTTGTCGCTGTATTCAGTAGTTTTACTATATAGTCTATACATTTAGAGGGTGCTTCCAAATATATGTAAAAAGGACTAAAAAGTTGTTCAAAAAATTGCATTAAAAATATATGTGGATATTCGCAAAAGGATGTAAAAGCACGAGCCGCTTGCAGCACGAGCCGCTTGCACAGAAAAGATATTCCTAAAAGTTTTTATTTTATGGGGGCAATACTTTTCACGTTCCTATATAAATCTATGTATTAACTTTAACCAACAGCAGTTAGCTGGATGTCCGTTAAAGTTCGACATGATAATTGAGAAACATGTCAACCATCATTTAATGGGCTTCTTAAATAAATACAAAGTAATACATGAGAGTCAAGCAGGCTTTAGTTGCCAAACTGCACTGACTAGGCTAATCGATCATTGGATGGCTTGTATCGATAAAGGGGACACCGTGGGAACAATTTTCATCGATTTTCGCAAAGCATTTGATGTTGTGGACCATAGTATTCTGATACCAAAGCCTTCCTTGTACAAACTTAGACTAAACACAGTCCGTTGGTTCGAGTCATATTTTAGTTGTCGCCAACAGTCTATAGTATACGACAAATGTTTATCTGAGTTTCCACATGTTCGTTCCGGTGTACCTCAGGGCTCGATACTTGGTCCTACCTTATTTTTGCTATTTATCAACGACCTACCATTGTTTCTTATATGCCGGCGATGCCACCTTTCACACTCATGGTAAAAATAAACAAACCGACGAAAACCACCTACAATATTGGAGTAGATGTAACAAAATGCATGTTCATGATCGGAAAACGTCATGCATGACTATAGGAACTAGGCATCGCTTAGATGGCTCCAATCATTTAGACATAAAATCTGACAGCATCAATATAAAGCAGGTGTCAAATCAAAAGCTTTTTGGCCTTTAAATTGACGAAAACTTAAACTGGAATACCCATATAGGCCATCTTTGCGCTGCTGTCTCTTTTAAAATATCATTGTTGCGACAACTATCGGAATATGTTCCCATACACATCCAAAAGCTATTTTATCAAGGGTATATATATTCTACCGCTTCTTGACTATGGCCCAGTTACATGGGGATCAACATCAACTGCTAATATTGAAAGGTTGATAAAACTACAAAAACGAGCAGCGAGGATTATAATTAGTGCTGACTTTAATACTCCATCTGCCCTGATGTTCCAGGAGCCTGGTTGGACTCCCCTAACGATTAGAATATAATATAATACAGCTGTTCTTACCTACAAAGCCTTAAATGTTATGACTCCAGATTATATAAACAAGTTGCTCACACCGATGTCACACAAAGACCCATTAAATTTAAGATCAGGGTCCAACGGTACACTGTATGTTCCAAGGTCCCGCACGGCACTTTATAGTGGGGCTTTTCAGGCTCGGCCCCACGACTATGGAATTCTTTGCCTCTCGAAGTCAGAAACTCTGAGTCATTAGGTGCTTTTAAAAGACAGATAAAACCCTTTTGTTAGGCACTGTTGGAAATATTTTATCATGTTGTATGTTCATCAGTGTACATATACATTCCATTTAAGTCACAGACCATTTATCACACCGGTTACCGCAGTACAACGAACGCGACAGAGTACAACGAACGCTACAGAAATCATGACGTCACAGCAGTATTTTCGGTAAGAAAAAGGTTTATTTTAGCCCAGATCCTATTCTTTTTGGGTGGTTATTTCGCATAGCTGCAGAGTAATGGTATTACCATATACTGATACAGTTGCAGAGAATTCTGTTCATTATTAACGAAAACATAATCAATATTCTTTCGTCTAGTGTGTTTTCACCAACCCCAGCATACTTCGGTAAATGTTTTTTGACAGTAACACATCTTTTGTGCACATGATTTTGCAATTTATATGTTATTGCGATTTCAGAGCATCCATTGATGCATTTGCTTGAGCCCCAGTTCATGTCAATACCCACTGAATCCGTGGATGGTTCAATGGTTGATTTTTTGTTAGGGTACACCTTACCACGGGTTATGATACACCATAACGCGGTTAGTCAGCACAATTTGGGTACAACAAACACGGAATTATATTCTTCATAAATTGAAATATTTGTTTGAATTGGAATTTAACGTCCCCGTAAACACTATTTAGGTCATTTTGGAGACGTTGCTTACAATTCTGCGGGACTTTTAACCGACATTGAGATGAAATGACATCTCAAGCCCTGCCGCGCAATGAAACCAGAAGGCTTATATGCATTGGACGATCTGGCTCACACCGCTTTGCCTGGGCAGGCTTAGTCCTTCTAAACGGTTTACAAGTACTCGTTTGTGGTCAGATTCAACTCTGCGTGGAAGCACCATGCAGCCCAATTTATTTCTCAAGCCCCGATGGGCGGGGGCGAAATAAATTGAAATAAAACTCTTTAATCCACCAGCGAAGGCATGATACATGATGCTGTTTTTAATTCAAAACGATCCATTTTGCTGTTACATACTCTTTAATGCCTGTTTGATTCTCATTATGATCTCCGAACTTATACACGTGCGAATTTAAAGGGTTGGGTAAAAATCTTGGACAAAGGGTACGGGTGAACACATTTATTCTGGCTTTCCAGAACGTTTTTACCACATCCCCCACTTATGAACAACTGAAACGCAACTTATTTAGTTTCGGCATTGTTGGGGATGGAGACTCTTGAATTTTTAGATTCCTTTCTTTGCTACTGAAAATAGTAAGTTTTTATGCCACCCCCACCCCGAGAATCTTTGATTCGGGGTGGGGGGGGGGGAGCATATAGTATTTGCCCATTCTGACCAAGGGCCATAACTCTGTTTCATTTTTGGCTGAATTATCTCCCCTTGAAATTTTGCAAAAACTCAGAAATTGGCTCCCACGGGGGGCATTGGTCACCTAATATGGACCCAATATGAGTTAATGGCGAGTATATGGATTGTGTTCCAGTTTTGTCTGGGTCCCGAATGGGACTGTTCTTAGTCCTCTGTTATACTCCCTGTATATTAATCATATTTCACCGACATTGACTCAGAAATAAGACTGTTCGCAGACGACTGGGTATACTGCTGGGAAATTAGAGTTACAGAGGACTAACGTAAACTTCGGAACCAAATGGATAGACTAGGATGTTGGACATGAAAATGTGGCATGACATCATGCGAACAAGTCCGTGAAATGAACACCCCTTACTTTATATAGAGAAAACTGTGATTTAAGGGGATATACATTCTTTTTTATTATATCTGCTATAAGACATAGGTTGTGGGTACACGTTAGAACCGCCACCTTGAGACGATAATGTAGGTTAGGTGCTGCGGGTCGTAACACCTCACCCCTTTTCTTCAAGTCCGTATGTTGACGCGAGGTCATTTTTGCGAAGAAAGTCAAATCCCGGGCGCGCCACCATCTTTCGACATGACAGCCATAATGAAGGATTGGAGCATGACGCAGTTGTCATTAGTTATAAACCTTTAGGCCCAGGAAGATAATTCAGGACTAGAAGTTGTGGGTAGTAACAGTATCAGGGGCGTAGCTGGAAGAAAATCATTTGTACGCAAACCAAAGAAAATACTAAAAATAATAACTCCGTTTACCAAATGGGGACCAACTCTTACAGGAAAGAATTTGCTCCCATCAGGGAGCAAATTCTTTCCTGTAAGTGCGGTCCCCGTGGCAGAAAAGGAAACTATGCTAGCTAATAAATAGTGTTGCGTATATCCTAGACAAATACAGTTTTTCTTCTTCTTCTTCTCGTTCTTCTTCTTCATCATCATCATCAGCAGCAGCAGCAGCATCATCATCATCATTTTCTTCTTCTTCTTACTTCTTCCCTCTGCTTCTTTTTATCTTCCTCTACTTCTTTTTTCTTCTTCTTTTTTATCTTCTTCTTCTCCATCTTTTTCTTCTTTTTTCTTTTTCTTCTTCTTTTTCTTCTTCTTCTCCTTCCTCTTCTTTTTCTTCTTCTTTTTCTTCTACGTCTATTTTTTACGTTTGTAATGTGTACGCAAGTGTGTATCTGCGTACAGGTAGCTACGCCCCTGAGTATGATGGACAAACTTTCCTATCTATCCCTCACACTGATTTCTTTGGCTAGCTTCTTTCTTCGTTTGGTTGGGAGTTTAACAGCCCAGCAAGCACTATTTAGGTCACATCGAGCCAGTTAGTTTACCTTGAAGGCTTATAAATCCAGCACAGTGCATATTCTTACGCCAGAATTTGACAACCACCCTTCTTGAGTCAGTGAAAGGGAGAGAATGACCGTGTGTGTATTTTGAGTTATACGTCTCAGCAACCCGCTAAGGTTATACAGAGAGGGGGCCTCATTTAACGGCTCGTCAGAAAGTTTGGAGAAGCCAAAAATCGAACCCAGGACCCCTGGTTTATGAGGTGAGTAAAACAGAATGATTACCAAAGAGAACATTTCATGGCACACCCATTTCAGATTCTTTTTCTTGCCATTACTTAAATCTTAAAACATAGATTTTGAATATGCGGTCTCTTCGACTGCTAACGTCCATTGTGACGTTTAGTGACGTCACATTACGGGCAGCGTGCACGATTTTCTATACAAATAGCGCACATCAGACACCCTTTGAGTTAAACACCCCAGAATTCTCGACTTCAATGCCAACCCTTCGTAGAAAACCCGGGTAGGATAAAAGTTTCTATCCTAGGGTAAAATCTAGGATTTCCTCGTCTGGTGTGCAAGAACTTGTAAAACGGGGCTAGTCTTTCGTTGATCGCAGAATTTGATCGCTTTCAGCGATCAGACTATGCGCATGCGCAACTTCTGTACTAACAAATTATTTTGCAGATTCTTGTTGTTGCACTGTAAGTGTTGTCTCATTGCAGTTGGTTTTGCTCAGTATAGCTCATTGTTGGCTTTTTGAACGGTCCCTCTGTAGTTTTACATTGTTTACATGTTTATGTACACGTTATTCGTGGTCCCCATCCACCCCTGCTTGTGGAAATAAATGGACTGCATGATACTTCCACACAGAGCTGAATCCCGTCGCACAGGACTACTGGTTAACCACTTAGAAGGTCTTAGTCTTCCCAGGCAAAGTGGTGCGAGTCCGACCGTTCCTTCATATACATGTGAACCCTATTATTCTCCTTGGGCGGTAGATTTGAGATGTCGTTAAATCTCAATGACGGATAAAAAGACTTGCAAAATTGGAAACAATTCCAAAATGATCTTAATTATTATAGTGTCGACGGGGACGTTAAAGCTCGGTTCAAACAAACAAAAGGTTATTTTGTGACATTTTTGATGGATTAAAGCGACTGTTTATTGTGCATCTGTTGTAAAAAGTCTCCATGTCATAAACACACCTTACAACCCAAAACACTTTTTTGTTTTAGGAATGGCCAAGCGCATACCGTGCATATTGTAATTTTTCAACTAAAGGGCAAATATGTACCGTTCCTCTTGGCTGTTTCTTGAAAAATGGCGCTTATAATGGGTAAAAACGTCCAGATTCGGTTTTTCATATCCGTGTTTGTTGTTCCATTTGTTCCGTGTTTAGTGTACTCAGACTCAACACATGATCCGTGGTAAGGTGTACCCGTGTTTCAAGGTAGTGAGCCAAGAAAAATCGGTACGATTCTTATTCTAAATGTTGTTATGAATCATTAAAAATAGTATACTATCTTCGATGCCTAGAGACACGAAAAACCCAAGAATGCTCGTGTATATGTCATTTATGTCTGATTGATAGACCCTTAAAACTTGAAGTTTTGTTTTTCTACCTATTTTGGCCTGATTTATGGCTTTGATTTCCCTTCTCTGACCGTGTCATAACTTAAAATTTGAACAAAACAACAAAAACACAATCTGTTGTCATCGCAAAACCAACAGAAAAACGCAAATCGTGATATGTTCGACAAAATGAAGGAAACATTGAACTCACACTTCTCCTGTCAATAAAAAGACGGTAGCGTTTGTTGTACTCAGTCGCGTCACGTTGTACCGCGGTAACCGGTGTGTTTATTGTCCACGCATCTTAATCTATTTTAGATAAACCCGATAGTCTGTGATATGTTTTAAGTGCCCTCTAATAAATTAAAGTTTTTAATAAACAGTGGTCTCAACCGCAAACACAAATCATATAACCACATGTGCTGTTGACTGTTTCAACACACGATCTGTTCTTTTGAAACATTAAAGAATTTTAGTATCTGTTTTAACAAGATACGTCTTATGAGACCACATTGTCTTTGTTTTACTGTATAGATGTATATAATGCATTTTGTAATGTTTTCCATATGTCTTATATGTTATCTGTGTATTTTACAGAGGGCCACAAGGTAGACTAGCTTTGCAGCTAATTGTGCCACACTCTTAAAACATTGTATAAATAATAATAATAAAAAAAAGTTTGTACAAAGTAATCGGATGTTTGTGACTTCATGTGAGGTAATATTAACTTTAAGTGGCGTCAAAACCTAAGTAATTGAATGTTTGTGACGCCACGTGACGTAACATGAGCCTTAAGTGGGCTCAAAATCTACCATGGTTCTGTACAAAATTTACTGGATGTTGGTGACGTCAAGTGACGTAACATGACCCTTAAGTGGCGTCAGAATCTGTCATGGTTCTTCAGACAGTAATTGGACGTAGGTGACGCCACGTGACGTAACATGAACCATGACTGGTGTCAATAGCTACCATTGTTCTGTACAAAGAAATTGGATGTTGGTGACGTCACGCGACGTAGCATGGCCCTTACATGGCATCAAAACTATCATGGTTCTGTACAAAGTAATTGGATGTTGGTGACGCCACGTGATGTAACACGATCCGTACGTGGCGTTAAAATCTACAATGTTTCTGTACAAAGTAACTGGACGTTGGTGACGGTATAGTGTCAATGTAGCTCTTCCGCTGTCAGTTGGCATTGCAAAAATACGCCTATACAAATATATTGTAAACTTTACCGCGAAAAAAAAAAAAAAAAACACTAAAATTTTAAGATGAAAAATTGTGATAATTATTTTTTTCTTATTTTTGCTCTGAAATATAGATTGTGGGTACTGGTTAGAACCGCCTCATCGAGGTGGTTCTAACCAGTACCCACAATCTATATTTCAGAGCAAAAATAAGAAAAATAAGGTTTACCCCTGCTAACCCCAGTGGGTTTCAAGGAAGTCAAAATTAAATGTATATAGAGGTGTTTTCATGATGATATTTTTTATCTTAATATATGGTTAAAAATGATCCCAGCCTGCACGCAACAGCTGACCAACGTCGGGCAGACACCGATACAAGGTTGCCACGTCGTATCTCTGTCGGCCGATGTTGGCCCGTGATTCTTTGCTGGCTGGACAACCGATTTATTTTGCTGTTTTTTTTTTTAATTTTGAACAACACTTAGTCATCAGTAACGAAGACACGAAGTTCTCTTCCTCTTTGCAGATATTAAAATTGGTATATTATATATTATGTATTTTTTATTTATTTATTTTTTTTTATTTATTTTATTATTATTTTTTTTTTTTTTTGTGGATTTTTTTTTCCTGTTTTTGTTGTTAAGCGTTATTCATGATTTTAACATACAAAGCACAAAAAATATAGCAGCCGTATTTTCATAAAAAAAAATAATTTTCAAGAGTTCATTTGTGGACTATTTTATGCAGCGAACCAACAGCGGAAGTGGAATAACGCGGTCCAGTACCGGAAGTAGAAATGTGTTGACTAAAAAACTTGATTTTAATAATCAACTTTCAAAAATGACATTCAGAAGCATATATTGTGAGTACTACATGGTAGAACCACCTCAACGCTGCGGTTCTAACGAGCACCCACAATCTATGTTTGTAGCATATATAACCAAACTAGAAACACTGTCACAAAATTTCACCTGAAAATACTAGTTCCAGAGCAATGAAATAAAATATTGGCGTGGCTTCATTACGTCATCACGAAAACACGCCTATATAATTTTGACCCCCTTGATCCCCACTTTTATATAGTAAAACTGGGTTTTCCGGGGGTATACTTTATTTTTCTTATTTCTGCTCTAAAATATAAATTGTGGGTACTTATTTCTCTTATTTCTGCTCAAAAATATAGATTGTGGGTACTCGTTAGAACCGCCTCATCGAGGCGGTTCTAACGAGTGCCGCAATCTATATTTTGAGCAGAAATAAGAAAAATATCACAATTTTCCATCTTAAATTTTTCATTTTTTCGGTGGTAAAGATGGCAATGTATTTTTATAGGCGTGTTTGCATAATGTATAGTAAAACAGCAATTCCATTATTTTACTGATAAATAAACCGGTGTATTTTCAATAAACATGAAAACTGATACACATTATCATGTATCAGGCAAATTAAATAATGGCAAATTGAAGTTTCTAGAAAGGAATAAAGTTACCCTGGAAAATCACAGCCGACATTGGGCTTACGGGTAATCATTAAATAAATTCACTGAAGACAATGGGCTGGGTATATAGTTCAATGGTCCGTTTAACTCTTTAAATCCAGTATTTTAATTAAACAGTGTAGACCCTGATCAGACGCCACGGGAGAAATCCCGGATCGATCCTGCGACCCCTGGTTAACAAGGCGTGTAGCATATCCACTACATCACGGAGGCTTCTAGTCGCATATATAAAAGAGAGAAAAAAGTATCGTTTGAAAAAGTTGCTTCCCCTAAAGTAGTAACCATCTCCCTAATTATTGCCATTAATTTATTGTATGGTATTTTTCTGAATATCGTTCGGACCTGTCCTCCCGAGCCATGGATACATATAGATGCCGCGCAAGGGGCAACAAACAATCACATTGGCATAGCACTTAGAAGAGGTACTGTATTAATCTCACGGGCCATACTTAATATGGGTTCGTAACTGAATCAATTTTGTTTGATTTGATGTTGAACGTCCCCGTCAACACTATGTAGGTCATTTTGGAGACGTTGCTTCCGATTTTGTTGGACTTTTACCCGACACTGAGAAGAAATGACACCTCAAGCCCTGTCGCCCAATGAAACCAATAGGGTTTATAAGCATGGACGGTCCGACTCACACCGCATATCCTGGGCAGGCTTAGAACCTCTAAGCGGTATACCAGTACTCGTGTGTGGGCCGGATTCAGCTCTGCGTAGAAGCATCATGCGGCCCATTTATTTCTTCAAGCCCCAATGGGCGGGGGCCGATTAACTGAATCAAACCTTAAATCTTAGGATTCAGCACTTTCTGTTGATTTTCATTGGGTTAGTTGATTATCAATCGACCCAAAGTTACTATTCACCATATTTGCATTATTTGCTGGCTTCCAGCTTGAACATTGTCAATATTGGAAAAAACAGGTAACCAGACCCCCCCTGACCTTTTAAGGTCAGGGGGTCTGGTTACCTGTTTTTCCAACACTTATAACCTTCAGACTAGGAACCAGCAGATAATGCAAATAAGGTGAATACGAATCTCTGAGATATGTTGCTTACTAACATAGCTGCGATGATTTGCACAAAACACAGGTAATGATTGTTTATCGCCGCACTAGTCTTGTCCGTGTGACTTCTGAGTGCTATACATCAATAGGGATGATTGTCTGTACATCTAGACTGGGTGTTTGCAGAGGGAGTCTGATCTGGCTTTGCACTCGAACACTCACTCGCTCGCTCAAATAGGGGACTACTTTTAAAGGAAAGAATTTGCTCCTAAGGAGCAATTTTTTTCCTTCAAAAGTAGTCTCTTTATGAATATGCAAGCACAAACTGGAAAACCGAAGGAAAACCATTCAGGCGAAGCTACGGTCACGGAATAAAGTGTGTGTGTGTGTTTGTGTGTGTGTGAATTCGAGTTTAACGTCGTTTTCAACAATTTTTCAGTCATATCACGACGGTGTCTGGTTGCGACAGGGAGCTCAATGCTCACTTTTATAGTGCTGCCTCACTGAAGTATCATGTCCCAGACACATTACATGATACCACACCCAGTCACATTATCCTGACATTGGGTCGACCAGTCCTAGCTCTACCCCGTAAATCTGAGTGCCAAGCGAGGAGCAGCTAGTACCATTTTAACGACTTTGGTATGTCGCTGCCCGGGATCGAACCCGTGACCTCCAGTTCCCCGTGCGGACACCCTACCAACTGAGCTATCGGGGCCGGTCACGGAATAAAGCCACCCCATGTTACAAGAGGTTCCGGAAGTTATCTTCCTTGTGAAACCGGTGGAAACTATGACGGGCGCATATATTTCCTCTCAGGAACACTTACCTCACAGCCTTGACAGCTGATATAATACACGTAAATAGAAACAACGATCCGAAAATGGCACCAAGAACAATGCCTGTCACGGTATCCATGACGTCACTTCCGGAAACCTATACCCCGTCCTGGCGGTTTAACTGAATTAATCCTGTTCATGTCTTCGGAGTTTTTAATCCTGCCATTTTTATTTTTCTACGCATCCAGCTAAATCGAACTATATTATATTTTTTTTTCACGTGGCTGGTTTCCAAACACGATAGCACAAACTATCTGATATACAATGAGCAGCCAACAACACAAAGTAGACAAAGCTTCAATCCTTCAATTTCCGACTGCTTTCATTCACTAACAGAGCTAAGCAGATCAATGGTTATCGCCACTGAAGCCTCTATAACTAAAGGCTATTTTATGTTTCACAACAATTTAATTATTTCCATATCCGTCTGGTTTCGTTTGATTGATACTATTTTTTCCGGATATTTATACGCCATGCACTACTTTTTCTCATTTCCTTTGACGAAGCAACGTCTGCAGCTGTTACATGCAGTCAAGCTGTGACAAATATCTTTTGATTGTTGCTGAAAAGAAAAGAAAAGTATACACAGCAAAATCAGATATATTTTAAGCCACATCAGAAGAAAAGATTTTCTTAGCATTTTTGTTGTAAGTGGGTGTTCATACGCGTACATGCGCGTCCGCGTGAGGTGAATGAATACACTTGATATATTTCCCGCCATTTTCGGAAACGCCGGGAGACAATTTTCGACACATCCGTTGTCCTTAAACGAATTTGCGTCGTGATAAAGCACCTTTCCGGTGATATCCGAACAGCGGTGACATTTATCAGTTTTCCGTTTGTGGAATCATATAATACACCCCTGCGGGCACACAACGTGTAGGCAACGTTACATCATCGTCGATACGACACCAGGACGTTGTATCGACGTTGATAGGGGTCTGTTTGTTTACAATGGCGTCTTTCATAGCTGTGCTGGATTTTTTTCAGGTGAAACATTTTATCTCACTTATTTCTGCTCCAACATAGATTGTGTGTACTCGTTAAACCCGCCTCATTGTAGCAGTACTAGCGGGTATACCAATATTCTATGGTTTTGGGAAAAATAACGTATATGCCTGTAAAACGGACCTTTCCCTATATAATATGCCCTAATGAATTCCTGTCACACTCTGAAGCGTCATACCAGCATAGAAGGCGTTGATGAGACCACGCGAAGCCTTCGCTCTACGACAATGTTACAAACTACATTATTACAATTGACGGATTTTGTTTTTAGATTTGTGCATGTTTCATCTTACTCTTAACACGTAGGCATATTAGTTGACACATGCCGACAGTGTGAACGTTTAGTACGCCTACGTGGACATCACGAAAACACGCCTATATAATTTTGACCCCCTTGAACCCCACTTTTATATAGTAAAACTGGGGTTTCCGGGGGTATGCCTTATTTTATTATTTCTGCTCTAAAATATAGATTGTGGGTACTCGTTAGAACCACCTCGATGAGGCGGTTCTAACGGGTGCCCACAATCTATATTTTGAGCAGAAATAAGAAAAATATCACAATTTTTCATCATAAAATTTTCACTTTTTTCGGCGATAAAGGTGGCACTGTGTTTGTATAGGCGTGTTTGCGTAATGAAACACTGGTGGGTCGATTGTCTCTCAGTGAAGTCTGGGAAAATTTTCCTGAACTGAGATTTAGACTGTTTCGTTTAACCCTTCATTCCATTGTAGACCCTGATCAGACGCCGCGTTCTTTGGGGTGTGATCTAGGTGTACATTAATTGCCAGTGTCCCTGTACACCAGCCCAGGCCAGATTTTATACGTAAAGTAAAACCTGTCACAGTGGCCAATCTATTAAGCAAGTCACCTGTCCTTAGCAAACATTTATTTGGTTCTACATAACAATTCTCCTATACACGGTACTCTGACGTCAAAGGGAGAAGAATTGCTCTACTATAAAAAGCTGTTACAGAATTGACATGGTAGGGTAGTTCAGGTGTTGTCAATATAAGCCAAGTTCGCTAAGTCTATTGAGCCGTATATATGGCCATATCCACTACAGCATATGAATTCACATGTTCCGGTGACTTTTTTTTTGGGGGGGGGGGGGGGGTTGGTTTTACGGTCCTTTCAAGATTATTTTACTCATATCGAGCCGATCGTCAATCAGAGATGGGCGAAAACCGGAGTACTCGGAGAAAAAACCACCTGACCTTCCGTTGCAGAACTTGGCGTCTCACATGTAACCCGAGCGAGGCTCGAACCCACAGCGGTGAGAGACCTAGTGATTAAGAGTCAGCGCACTACGGAAGACAGTTCAGGTGGCTTGCATCACGAAAACACGCCTATATAATTTTGACTCACTTGAACCCCAACTAAGATAAACCTTATTTTCTTATTTCTGCTCTAAATATATATATTGTGGGTATTTGTTAGAACCGCCTCGATGAGACGTTTCTAACGAGTACCAAAAATCTATATTTTGAGCAGAAATTTAAAAATATCACAATTTTTCATCTTGAAATTTTCGTTATTTCGGTGGTAATGTTTACAATGTATTTGTATAGGCGTGTTTGCATAATGGTTCACCTTTTTGTTAATAGAATATACCAGGATCCATTACGCAAACACGCCTATACAAATACATTGCCACCTTTATCGCCGAAAAAATGAAAATTTTATGATAAAAAATTGTGATATTTTTCTTATTTCTGCTTCAAATATAAATTGTGGGCACGCGTTAGAACCGCCTCGTCGAGGCGGTTCTAACGAGTACCTACAATCTATATTTTAGAACAGAAATAAGAAAAATAAGGTATACCCCCGGAAACCCCAGTTTTACTATATAAAAGTGGGGTTCAGGGGGTCAAAATTATGTAGGCGTGTTTTCGTGATGCATCAAGTTTGTACATGGTCAGCGATAGTCACGTGGACAATAGCAAATGGGAAGCTTCTGTAGTTATTAACTTTAGGTCGATTGTTTATCGAGCCGGAAAATGATAACGTAGCAACAGAAATGGATACATCCACAGGGGAGGTTACTCTTTCAAAACTATTTTACAGACCAGCCATCGGTAAAACCTATTTATTTTGTTTCGCGGAGAAACCGACTAACGCGAAATCGGCTATTTTCTCCACGAAACCGCGAAAAACATCACGAAAACATACATGTCCGTGAAACGAAGACCCCTCTTTTGACCCCCTTTAACAACACTTTTATATAGTAACACTGGGATTTCCGGGGGTATACCTTATTTTCTTATTTCTGCGATAAAATATAGATTGTTGGTACTCGTTAGAACCGCCTCGATGAGGCGGTTCTAACGAGTACCCACAATCCATATTTTGAGCAGAAATAAGAAAAATATCAACATTTTTCATCTTAAAAAATTCATTTTTTCGGCGATAAAGGTGACAATGTATTTGTATAGGCGTGTTTTCGTAATGAATTGTTTGGGACTCTAACCCGACACTGAACTGAAATGACATATCAAGCCCTGTCGCCCAATGAACTAAATAGGGTTTATATGCTTGGGCGGTCCGACTCGCACCACTTCGGCTTGGCAGGCATAGACCTCCTAAATGGATTATCATGTGCAGCAGGTTTCAGCGCTAGAATCATCATGCAGCCGATGCAGCCGGTTGTAGGAAAAAAGTCACAGCAAAAAACGTCACAGGAAAAAGGTCACGGAAAAAGTCACAATTTTGGGTAGGAAAAAAGTCACGGAAGAAAAGTCACAGAATTGGTTTTAATCATGATCAATATTTTCTTATTTCTAGTCAAAATGAAGAACCAACTTGATGAGGTGGTTCAAATAAGTATCCACAATCTATGTTTTTGAACAAAAATAAGAAAAAAATATTGATAGAGTATCATTATTATACCCCCGTAAAGTCCCGCTTTTCTCTATATAAAGTGGCGTTAAAAGGGATATTTTGTCAGTGAATGAACATTTAACATTCGTCGTCTTAGAAACTCGACACTTTCTATATACATGTATGCATCACATTAACAAATTAGAAGTGAAAGCAGTGATCTGTGGAATGAACATCCTTTTAAATCCCACTTTATATAGGTAAAAGTCGGAAGAGTAGGTGTTGGCATTATTTAATTTATTAGCAACATCCTTTCTACGAAATATTTCTTTATTTTCTTGTTTGTGACTTTTTTTCCTGTGACTTTTTTCCGTGACTTTATTTCCGTTACTTTTTTCCTGTGACTTTTTTCCGTGACTTTATTTCCGTGACCTTTTTTCCTGTGACTTTTTTCCGCGCACCATGCAGCCCTATACGTGTATATTTGTTTTGTTTGATTTGAGGTTAAATGTCCCCGTCAACACTGTATATGTCATTTTGGAGACATTGCTTCCAGTTTGTGTGACTTTCACTCGACATTGAGATGAAATGACATTTCAAGCCCTGTCGCCCAATGAAACCAATAGGATTTATAAGCATGGCCGGTCCGACTCGCACCACTTTACCAGGGCAGGCTTAGATCCTCTAAGTGGTCTACCAGTACTCGTGTGCGGTCGGTAATCATCTGCAGATTATTGAGGCAGAAGGACAAGTTGATGACAGCAGTGGCTTCCCGGACTATGCCACAGGCATTCTTGGCAACAGCATCAGTGAGATCGCAACTCCAACTATTGTAGATGGTTTAGTCTCATACCGGGACTTTCTAGATAGACAGTTTTATCAATTGAATGTACATGTACCCGTCAACAACTTTTTGTGTCATTTTTGTTGCCTCCAATTTTGAGGGACTTGAGGCATCAGTCACAACATCTGATGTCTGTTTTGTCTTCTGTTTGTTTGTTTGAGTTGAGTTGAGGTTTAACGCCCCCATCAACAATATTTAGATCATTATGGAGACGCTACTTCGAATTTTGTGGGACTTTTACACGACACTGAGATAAGTGACGTCTCAAGCCCAGCCGTCCAATGAAAACAATATGGTTTTTAAACATGAACGGTCTGACTCTGGAACGGGGAGCTTTATAGTCTATCTGCTGCCCTAAAAGTCATTGTTGCAAACAGTGTGGACCCCGATCAGATTCATCCGCTTTCTTTCTACACTATTAAACCCCAACTTTGTATTGCAAACCTGGGGTTTACGGGGGCATTTTTTGTCATTTTGCTTAAAAACTTTGAGGCTATTCTAACGAGTTCTTACATTCTTCATGTATCATTTGAGCAGATTTTAGGAAAAATAGCATTTTTTTCTCTGAAAAGTTTTTTTCTAGACAGTAAAACTTAAAATATTATTTTGAATAGGTGTGTTTTCGTAATATGTAAGACTGTCTGAGATGGGTCCACACTGTCTGGTTGTATGCAATATATAAATAAAAGATTTCGCGGAGAAACACCGTGAACGTCTTCACCTGTACTAACTGTCTTTCTCCGAGAAAAGGCGATTTTCGCGGAGAAATTTCGCGGAGAAATTAACCGCTTTGAAACGTCTTTCCCTTTTCTTTCTCGCTTGTTCTCCGAGAAAAAAAGCCTATTACCGCGGAGAAAAAAAAATGGGTTTTCACCGGTAGCTGGTCTGTACCTTCGTTGATCAAAAAACTGTGAGTCTGATCTTGAAGGAAATACATTGCTGGATATTAAACATTAAAGGAAAGAATAAAGGAAATAATAATAATTAGACTCTTTTTTCGGATGGAGTTAGTTTATCGGAAATCAGACAGTGTTTCCCTGATCAGGTAAATTGCCGTAACGTAAACTGACCTGCTTGACAAAAACCTTGGTAGTCATTACGATAACACACCCGTGCACACTGGTGCATTTTTACTCATCTCCAAAATGGCCATTTTTCTGATGAAAATCTGTCATAATTTTTCTTATAAATACTGCAAACATAGGTTGTGGATGCTCGTTAGAACCGCCTCATTGAGGCGGTTCTAACGAGTACCCACAACCTATGTCTTGGAGCAAGAATAAGAAAAAATGTATACCCCCGTAAACCCCAGTTTTCTCTATATAAAGTGGGGTATAGGGGGTCTTCATTTCACGGACTTGATCATGTGATGGAAGACAGGGTCGTTAAACTTCAAACCAAATCTAACAAATACACATATCAGTCACACGAAACTTTCACATTCTAAAGGGCAGATTTATTTTTTTGTGCGTAATGATAAACTCTTTCTGACATACAGTATATTAGCTAATTCCTAGCAACTCCAAGCGAAAATGTTTTTTAATATATATGCGCAGAGCTAAGACCCAGATCAGCATGTCTCCGTGCAGTATACGGATGCTAGTTGACCCAAATACTGTTCATACAGACACAGAACGCTGTAGTCTGACTAGGCGTGTACGCGGGCTTATTTCCGTCTTCGTTGCGCACACGTATCTGTATAGACATTGCCCACTGACGCGGCTCGTACGGCCGTGATTATCACAAATGCACGTCATCAGTATCAACTATTTTCTGTAAGTGACAAAAATGTCAATATGTTTGACTTGACGTATTTATTACCCGTGATATACTGTGAAATTTCGCTACAACTAAGAGTAATATAAAATAGAAGTGTAGGCAATGTTCAGGAATCGATACAAATAACCCACATCTCCCATCAGAGAAAGAAACACAAACTTGAAACAACAGACCCTAATGGATCATCAATAGCGGAAAGCCAAAAGAACAGTTACTTTCCCACAAAATGGCCAATAGGCTATCCAAAATAAAATAAAAGAAGCGACACAAACACCCTAAGACAAACCATAACAAAATAAACCGCGACAGAAGAACCGCCTTGGAACGGTCAGTGGAAATGAATTCCACTGGGTTTCTTAAATCGATTTAACGTGGCCACAATCCTCGCCCCTTACTTCCGTCGCGATTAAGACAAATACTTTGTTCAGTCCGCATGAAGGCCTCCTAACTCATCAGTGCAACATCTCCGTGAACACAAAAATCAAGCAACCACAGAGATAAAACAACGTTGAGGACTCGATAGCAAGAAACCACTCAAATGCTGGAGCAAAAGAAAACCAACCGTTAAGACTCCGATGGACCCGACTTGTAGTTCGAAAGTCTGTTTTGAAAAGCCTACTTAGAAAGTGTTCCACTTATTCTTTCTTTGTGTTTTCTTCACCCTGTGTCCTGTGGTAAGAGACCGAAGTACGAGGCCGCCTTTGAGACTGTTCAAAAGTGGTCTGAAAGACCACTTTTGAACAGTCTCTGTTCAAAAGTGGTCTGAAAGACCACTTTTGAACAGTCTCAAAGGTGGTCTTGATATAAGAATGTTACTGTATTGTGATAAAAAGGATAAATTGTTCGCAGCCTCAACATCATGTACAATACACCCGAATCTCATAGATGAAATATGTTTCTTACATCTATGGGAACTGCGGCAACTGAGGCGAGAGTCAGACTGCACAGATGCACAGTCTCGCATTAGTCTTTGCAGTTCAGAGCACTGCAAATCAGCCTGGTCATAAACCCTAACATGTCTCTCTCTGTTACCGTAAAACATCTGCATGTACTTGTAGTTATTCATGAGATCAGAGATCCTGTCTCCGATCCCAGGCTATTTATTATTGCTACATGCATTATATGTGGCACTACACTGGAACTGAGGGCGCCAGGGCGAAGGCTCAAGTTTCGTATACCGAAGAGCTGATGAGGAATCCCACTTGTTTTGCCGGTGATCACCCAAAGGCGGCTGTTTATTCGCGGTTTCCGTATATATTTGTTTGTTGGTTCAAACTGTCTTTTATTTGATTTCACAGTAGAGCGCATATATAACACATTATTACACAGGATTTGACGGTAAGGATTTGGACTTATTTGAGTCATCTCATAGAGCATTCGTAAGTTGAGATGTTTATGAATAGGAGGCAGTGAAAACACAGAAAGACTGTTTAACGGACACGATTTCATACCCAATGGGGCATTCTCAAATAACGGAGCAAACGACTTGGTCAGGCACATCGGAGTCTAACTGTTCGCTTCCTTTTTCTCCAGCATTTCAGTGGTTTCTTGCTATCGAGTCCTCACCGTTGTTTCATCTCTGTGGTTGTTTGATTTTTGTGTTCACGGAGATTTAGCACTGATGAGTTAGGAGGCCTTCATGCGGACTGAACAAATTATTTGTCTTAATCGCGACGGAAGTAAGGGCGAGGATTGTGGCCACGAAAAATCGATTAAAGCCCACCAGTGGAATTCGTTTTCGCTGACCGTTCCAAGGCGGTTCTTCTGTCGCGGTTATTTTTTGTTATGGTTTGTCTTTGAGTGTTTGTGTCGCTTATATTATTTATTTTGGATAGCCTATTGACCATTTTGTGGGAAAGTAACTGTAATTTTGGCTTTCCGCTATTGATGTTTCAATTAGGGTATGTTGTTTCATGTTTGTGTTTCTTTCCCTTTGGTGTCTCTGATGGGAGCTGTGGGTTAATTGTATCGATTCCTGATCATTGCCTCCACTTCTATTTTGTCCAACGGGCCAAGAATGTTCAATGGAGTCAACTTAACTTCTAGCGGATTATTTAAGTCAATGCAGCAAATATGGTGTTCAACGGAGCAAGAAGGTTCAGCGGAGCTGTTTTAATATTAGATAGAGTAATAAAAGTCAACAGAGCAAACTTTGTTGCTCATCGGAGGCAAGTCAACAGAACAAACTTTGTTGCTCATCGGAGGCTGGAAGACTACGGAGTCGATCTTACATCTAGTGAAGCATTCTCTGACAATGCAAAAACACGTTGATCAACGGAGCAAGAAAGTTTAACGGATCCTATTTTGTATCCACAGGAGCATTCGTTGTCAATGGAGCAAACTTGATGTTCAACGGAGCGCGAAAGATCAATGGAGCAAGGAAGATAAACGGATCTTATTTTATATTCACTGGAGCAATCTTTGTCAACAGACCAAACTTGATGTTCAACGGAGCAAGGAAGATTAACGGAGCCTATTTTTATATCCGATGGAGCAACCGTTGTCAACGGAACAAGCTTGATGTTTAACGGAGCGCGGAAGATCAACGGAGCAAGGAAGATAAACGGATCTTTTTTAATATCGACTGGAGCAATCTTTGTCAACAGACCAAACTTGATGCTCAACGGAGCAAGGAAGATTAACGGAGCCTGTTTTTATATCTGCTGGAGCACCCGATGCAACGGAACAAACTTGATGTTCAACGGAGCGCAGAAGATCAACGAGCAAGGAAGATAAACGGATCTCATTTTATATCCACTGGAGCAATCTTTGTCAACGGAGCAAAATTGATGTTCAACGGAGCACAGAAGATCAACGGAGCAAGGAAGATAAACGGATCTTATTTCATATCCACTGCAGCAATCGTTGTCAACGGAGCAAAATTGATGTTCAACGGAGCGCAGAAGATCAACGGAGCAAGGAAGATAAACGGATCTTATTTGATATCCACTGGAGCAATCGTTGTCAAAGGAACAAACTTGATGTTCAACGGAGCGCAGAAGATCAACGGAGCAAGGAAGATAAACGGATCTTATTTTATATCCACTGGAGAAATCGTTGTAAACGGAGCAAAACTGATGTTCAACGGAGCAAGGAAGATCAACGGAGCAAGGAAGATAAACGGATCTTATTTTATATCCACTGGAGCAATCGTTGTCAACGGAGTAAAATTGATGTTCAACGGAGCGAAGAAGATCAACGGAACAAGAAAGATAAACGCATCTTATTTTATATCCACTAGAGCATTCGCTGTCAACAGACCAAACTTGCTATTCAACGAAGCAAGGAAGATTATGGGAGCAAGAAAGTTTAGCGGAGCCTATTTTATATCCGCTGGAGCATTCGTTGATAACCGAGCTAACTTGATGTTCAACGGAGCAAGGAAGATCATTGGAGCAAGAAAGTTCAACGGAGCCTATTTTATATCCGCTGGTGTATTCGTTGTCAACGGAGCCAATTTGATGTTCAATAGAGCCAGGAAGATTAACGGAGCTTATTTTATATTCGCTTGAGCACCCGTTGTCAATGGAGCAAACTTGATATTCAATGGAACAAGAAAGATCAACGGCGCACGGAAGATTAACGGAGCCTATTTGTATATCCGCTGGAGTATTTGTTGTCAACGGAGCAAACGTGATGTTCAACGGAGCAAGTAAGATCAACGGAGGAAGATAAACGGAGCAAGGCAAATTAACGGAGTTTATTTTATACCCGCCGGAGCATTCGTTGTCAACGAAGCAAACGTGGTGTTCAACGGAGCAATGAAGATCAAGGGAGCAAGGCAGATTAACGGAGCTTATTTTATACCCGCCGGAGCATTCGTTGTTAACGAAGCAAACGTGGTGTTCAACGGAGCAAGGAAGATCAACGGAGCAAGGAAGATTAACGGAGCATTTTTTTATATCCTCTGGAGCATTCGTTCTCATCGGAGCAAACTTGATGTTGAACGGAACAAGAAAGATCAACGGCGCACGGAAGATTAACGGAGCCTATTTGTATATCCGCTGGAGTATTCGTTGTTAACGGAGCAAACGTGATGTTCAACGGAGCAAGTAAGATCAACGGAGGAAGATAAACGGAGCAAGGCAGATTAACGGAGCTTATTTTATATCCGCTGGAGCATTCGTTGTCAAACTTTATGTTCAACGGAGCAAGGAAGATAAACGGAGGAAGGAGGATTAACGGAGCTTATTTTATATCCGCCAGAGCATTCGTTGTCAAACTTTATGTTCAACGGAGCAAGGAAGATCAACGGAGCAAGGCAGATTAACGGAGCTTATTTTATATCCGCCAGAGCACTCGTTGTCAACGGAGCGAACTTGGTGTTCAATGCTACAAGGAAGCTCAACGGAGCAAGGAAGATTAACGGAGCCTATTTTTATATCCGCTGGAGCATTCATTGTCAACGGAGCAAACTCGATGTTCAACGGATCATGGAATATCAACGAAGCAAGAAAGTTTAACAGAGCCTATTTTTATATCCGCTGGAGCATTCATTGTCAACGGAGCAAACTTGATGTTCAGCGGAGCAAGGACGATAAACGCAGTTTATTTCATATCCACTAGAGCATTCTTTGTCAACGGAGAAAACTTGATGTTCAACGGATCAAGGAAGCTCAACGGAGCAAGAAAGATTAACGGAGACTATTGTTATATACGCATTCGTTGTCAACGGAGCAAACTTGATGTTCAACGGTTTTTGTTTGTTTGTTTGATTTGAGGTTTAACGTCCCCGTCAACACTGTAAAGGTCATTTTGGAGACGTTGCTTCCAATTTTGTGGGACTTTTACCCTACATTGAGATGAAATGACATCTCAAGCCCTGTCGCCCAATGAAACCAATAGGGTTTATTAGCATGGACGGTCCGCCTCTAAGCGGTTAACCAGTACTAGTGTGCGGGCCGGATTCAGCTCTGCGTGGAAGCATCATGCAGCCAATATATTTCTTCAAGCTCTTATGGGCGGGGGCGGAATCAAGGAAGATCAATGGAACAAGAAAGTTTGACGGAGCCTATTTTTATATCCGCTGGAGCATTCGTTGATAACGGAGCAAACTTGATGTTCAACGGAGCAAGGAAGATCATCGGAGCAAGAAAGTTTAACGGAGCCTATTTTATATCTGCTGGAGCATTCGTTGTCAACGGAGCAAATTTAATGTGCAACGGAGCAAGGAAGATTAGCGGAGCAAGAAAGTTTAACGGAGTCTATTTTTATATCCGCTGGAGCATTCGTTGTCAAAGGAACAAATTTGATGTTCAACGGAGCAAGGAAGATCAACGGAGCATGAAAGCTTAACGGAACCTATTTTTATATCCACCGAACCGAAGAACCAAAGAAATAAACTCTATTCTATTCTATACACTAGAGAATTCTTTGTCAACGGAGCAAACTTGATGTTCAACTGAGCAAGGAAGTTCAACATAAGCCGGTTTTATATCCGGCGGAGAATTCGGTGTAAACGAACCAAGTTTGTCCGACGGTGCATGAGAGTTGAACATAGTCGATATTGTATAATGTGAAGCAGTCTCAATTAAGGGAGCAAACTGCGAGATTTCTTGAATGGAGTCGATTTTGTAAAATGGGGATGAGTTACAGTCAAGGGAGCAAAGTTTTGGTTCAATCTCGGACATAATATGGGCCCGTCAAGCGATTTTAGTACTTATCGCCTATGCGAGCAGCGAAGGTTCAGACGAGCCTGAACTTTCGCTGCTCGCTCGTACAAGCGGTGAATCAAGAGGAACCTTCAGACAGAAAGCCATATCCCTGACCCCTCTGAAAGGCTGGGCATGCGCAGTTAAAATTTGTCATGACGGAATGCTCGAAGACACAAATTCGCTTGGCGGGGCTCATATGCACGGACTAGTAACTGACAGAGATGTCAAAATATGTTGTCAGGTCTTGATCATACAACGATTTTGATTAACTATTGTTGATAAACACTTTAATCAGTAATTAAATGAGCCCGAGGGGAAGAACGATTCTTTATAAATGTCAGTTCTTGCAGTAAGGGTTTGAAACGTCATTGAATGGTGCTTTCTACAGTGCCTAGCTGGGGGTACAAGGTCATCTGTTGGAATGCTGGCAGCACCCTTTAGACCTTTGTATAAGAGTATGAGCCTACTGCCTCTTCTCCTTTTCTTGAGAGACTCCCATCTTAATTTTCCTAGAATTCCAGTCATGCTCCCAGTTTCAAAGCAGTAATTTTCTGTTACAAATCTAGCAGCTCTATTCTGAACTTTTTCAATTTGTTCATGAAGGACCACTCCGCTTGGGTCCCAGATGCAACTACCATATTCCAAGATCGGGCGAACAAGTCCCCTATATGCTGTCTCTTTCACATCCTGGGGACACTGATGAAGATTTCGCCTCAGGAAACCAAGTGTTCTATTCGCCTTTGTACACATGTTGCTAATGTGTGTATTCCATCTCAAGTCGTGAGTGATTGTCACACCAAGGTATTTAATGGAATTCACATTTTCGAGGGGTGTAAGAAGCCCCAATTTTATTTATTCTTTTTCTAGTTACAGTAGAACTTCCATGGCTCGACCACCGATGGCTCGTTTACCATGGATGTGTCGAACCCATTCTTGAGCCCCTAGCGAAATCCTCTACATAAAACATGGTGCGAGATAATTAAGGAGATTGTCGTCTTTTTATCTTGCAAATGTATGCTGTGTATACTCATTAGAATCGCCTCGATGAGGCGATTCTAATGAGTACACACAGCATACATTTTGAATACAGAACACCGAAAAAATGTCCACAGGTATCTCGTTATGCCTCCTGGAAGTAATCTCAGTGGCTCGAACAACCTCTGTCTCGAACAAATTTCAATAGTCCCAAAGGGGTTCGAGCCATCGAAGTTCGACTGTATCTGCATAATATTATTTTAACGGGTTGAAATATCATGCCCCATTTTTGTGCCCAACATCCTACTCTATCTATATCCTTCTGAAGTTTCATTGAGTCCACAGTATCTCTGATTTCCCGATAGCAAACACAGGCGTCTGCGAACAGTCTTATTTCCGAGTCAATGTCAATGGAAATATCATTGATGTACAGGGAGAATAGCAGCGAACCAAGAACAGTCCCCTAGGGGACCCCAGATAAAACTGGCGCCCATACAGAAGATTCATCATTAACAACAACAAGCTGTGTTCTGTAGCAAACAAAAGGAATCTATCCATTTGAGAGAATTACTTTCAATTCCATAACCTAATAATTTGGATTTAAGTAGTTCATGAGGAGAGGTGTCAAAAGCCTTCTCGAAGTTCAGAATAAATGTGTCCACCAGCCCCCCCCCCCTTTGTCCAAGATATTTGCCCAATGATTAATGACCGTGCTCAACTGAGTTTCACAACTATGCCTTTTCCTAAATGCATGCTGTCTGTCTGACAAAAGTGGGCCATGATGTTTGAGCAGACTATGTGTTCAAGCAATTTACATAGAACACAGGTCAGTGACACCGGGCGATAATTACGAGCAAGAGCACTGTCTCCTTTTTTGAAAAGTGGACAGATGTTCGCTAGGATCCATTCTTTGTGAATTTCACCAGTATCGAGAGATTGTTGGAAAAGATGAGCAAACAACTGGACCTAAGTCGTTTGCTAGTTCCTTCAGGACTCTAGGATGAAGCTCATCAGGCCCTAAAGCTTTAGACGGGTTCAAGCCTTTAAGTAACTTGATCACTCCCACCGAGGATACAACACTATTTTCCATGAAAGGGGACGATCTTCCAGTCAATAGAACCTCGTTGAACTCCGTTTTATTAAATGCATCATTGAATTGACCAACCAATTCCACTGCCCTTTCAGAGTCCGATTCAGCGACCGCGTTTCCTTCTCTGTTATTAAGGGGTGGGATACCTTGCCTATCTTTCTTCTGGCTATTGATATATCTGTAGAAGTCTCTGGAATTTGCCTTTACATCACCTACCAAATTATTTACATACAGATCATGCTGAGTTTTGACGTCATTTTTATTTTCTCGTCTCACGTTTTCAAATTTTGCTCTGGGTTTACCACTTCCCAACTTTTTTGCCTTAGCATGAATCTTATTTCTCCTCCAAATTTTTCTTCTTATTTCTGGTGTGATCCAAGGAATTGCAGATACAGACCTGCTAGTTTTGGAGGGGATATGATTTTCGGACGAAGCTTGAAAGAAAGACTTTATCAAATCAAAGTTCTCCTGGACAGACCGAATGTTAGGATGACCATTAAAGCATTTCTCTCTTGCAACTTGCAAGCATCCTTCCTCATAGCTTCATAGTCACCTTTTTGATATAAGTACACCTTTCTACGAGGTTTCTTTTCAGGTGGTATGAAGAATTTAAAAAAATCCAGAGACAATATCATGATCACTTAGTTTGTCCGGGGAGTGAATATCCCAAAACTGTCCTGGCAAAGGTGTAAGAATCAAATCCAAAGTGTTCCTATCCAGAGAAGGATAGAATTAAGAATAATAGAAAGAATACATAAAAATATATATACGTAAACACATCAAATGGATTTGAAAACATGACGATGGATGAATTAATAACAATTTCGGTATTTACTGAGGTGCATTGAGGTCCCCCGAGAGTGAGACGGCATACAAGCCAGGCAGTACTCCGCCCAGTCACTCCAGTCCTTCGAATAAGTCTAGTTATAAAATTGTCAGGTCATAATAGACAGAAGACCGGAAAGGTCCGGGCAAGTCGCCACCCGGCAGTGCAAGCCAATCCCAACTCGCAAGACACCTCACAGCACGTTCAGTGGTTACTAATTTGTACACATCTAGCATCTGAGTGATCTAAGTGAACTGCTCGGATTTAGTAGAAAACGGTTCGTAACACAGTGACAGTTTCTCACAGAGTTGTGCAGACAAAAGTCGTGCCATCAAACTATATCAAACTTTCAGCAACTGAACGCTAAAATAAAAGAGTCTATTCCAAAACCCTAGAAACCAAACATCGCACCCAGAAACTACAGTCCGAGGCGATACGGAGCTTAATAGACACATTATTTGCATGCATGATCAATCATGGTACTGTGATAATTAACTTGTTCTTTAACGTGAAATTACTTTAAAATGATCTTAAGTTTCTGAGCTTTACGATCTATGGCAAGAATCGACGACAGCCCATAACTTTCTGCTCAATAGCTTGCAATGAATGCCTTGAGCGGTTTCGTAATGATATGAACATTGCGCGTGTGCAGATAATGTGTTTTGTTTCGAAGCTGAAAGACCAAATTCACTAATGTACCTTCACAACTTATCTAAGGTTTAGATTTGAAGGGGAGATAATATGAAAATTTCACAAAGTTTTTAGCAATGTGTTTATAACTCCTGTTATTTCTACTCGTATATCTGATACTCAATAGTGCGATATTTTTAAAAACTCGTTTCCTACCACCATTGCTATTAATCTTGATGTAATGTTGAATTTGACTTTGTTTCAGCACTTCGCTAAGACCGCGTGCCCACTGGAATGCAAATTATTCTTTTTAAAACAGAACCGCATGATACCGAGTTCGCAGCAAATCGATGATTCTCCTGTTGGTTCGGCGGCCATTTGCTCTAATGTACTGCATTTGGTAATGCAATAAAGACAGACAAATGTGATATTAACAATGCATCCATCGTTCCCAGCCATTATTTGAGACACTTTGATGTGTGTGCATATTGATATATTGTTGCTTCTAAGGAAAAGGCGATCGTTTTTCCCCTCCTGAGCTGCAAGTCGAATTGAGCCGAAATATATTGGGAGGAATTTTGGCGACATAGAGATTCAGTTGTGGTTAAATTGTTAGGTTCTGATATCCAAGATGGCCGCCAAGATTCTTTAAAAGACGTATCCTCCCAACCTGTAAATCGAATTGAATTAAATTCATTGGGAACATTGGAGCGACAAAGAAATTAAACACTGCTAAAATGGTTTCTTTCAAATATCAAAAGACGACTGTCAATGGCAGCAAGCTTGGAAATCTTCAGGACCGATCTCGTCCCAAATGTTAAGTTGAACTGACGTTGATATCGGGGACAGTTGGGCAACATAGGGTATTCGGCCATTTAGTGGAAAACGGGTCAGTTTTGGCGTTCTTTTGTGATGATTAAATTACAAGTGTAGGCTGAAAATTCTGAGCCTGACCAAGAAGCAGGCATCGAACAGCCATGAAGTTTTGTATTCATCAAATCCAAACCTTTATTACTTGATTTGACTCAAATGAGTTCAAGTTTACCTGCAATAACGTAGAAATTCTAGACTTTGAAAATTTATACTAGCACGTTTTTGAGAAAATGGACAAAATCTGGCATCGTGGTGTCATCAAGTACCTCCATAAAAAGGGGTTAGCTCCTAAGGACATTCATGCCGATATGGTTGCTACATTAGGGGATGGTGCTCCTTCGTATGCAACCGTGAAAAGGTGGGCAGCAAATTTTAAGATGGGCAAGGACAGCCTTGAAGATGATGACCGGTGTGGACGACCCACAACGGCAACAACTGAGGAAACCCTCAGCCAAGTGCACAGGGCCATGATGGATGAAGGCGTTTAACTGTGAATCAGTTAGCTAACACTGATGGCATCTCCCGTGAACGAGTAGAGAACATTCTACACAGTGAATTAGGAATGTCGAAGGGGTTTCCGCCAGATGGGTGCCACGGCTTTTGACGCCTGACCAAAAGTTGACCAGACTGAACCTGTCACAAGCCAACTTGGCTATTTTTGAAGCAGTCCAAGATGGTTTTCTTGGCCGTTTTGTCACTCAGGATGAGTGTTGGGTTCATCACTTTGAGCCAGAGACCAAAAGACAATCCATGCAATGGAAGCACCCTGGCTCACCCCCTCCAAAGAAGGCAAAGGTCGTCTCCTCTGCAGGGAAGGTGATGGCATCAGTGTTCTGGGATGCCAAGGGTATAATATTCATAGATTACCTTCAAAAGGGCAGAACAATCAATGGGGAGTATTATGCAGATCTGCTAAAACAATTGCGAAAAGCAATTAAGGCTAAACGACCCGGAAAATTGACAAAAGGGGTCTTGTTCGATCAGGACAATGCGCCGGCTTATAAATCGGTTGTCGCAATGGTTGCTGTGCATGACTGTGGCTTCACACTTGTCGATCACCCTCCGTATTCACCTGATCTAACTCCATCAGATTATTTCCTGTTTCCAAACATGAAAAAGCACTTGGCTGGGCAGCATTATCGGTCAGACGAGGAGGTGATAGCTGTTGTAGAGGAGTTTTTCAGGGACCTAGATGAGACCTTCTATACCACTGTGATCCAAGGACTCCAGCATCGCTGGAGGAAGTGTGTGGACAGGAAGGGAGACTATGTTGAAAAATAAGGCACTTTCAGCATGGACAAACCATTGGATCTTGGTCAGGCTCAGAACTTTTCAGCCTACCCTCGTACGGTGAAGTTGTTTTATGTTGGTGTTTATTTCCTTCTTCGTGTCTTGGATGGGAGTCGAAAGATAATTGCACCTATTCTTGACCATTGCCTTCACTTCTATTTTGTTAAAGTTGTTATTTTATTTTATTATACCTCACGCGATTTTACCATACAAAACGCTCATAGACCAGAGGGTGATAATTTTTACTATCCCATGCGATATTAAACTATCACATGCGCAAAAATGATGCGCGTACGGTTCAATTTTTCAGGGTGATAATATCACATGCGCAAAAATGATGCGCGTACGGTTCAATTCATCAGGGTGATAATAAGTTCGGTATAATAAAATAAATATCACATTTCTGAGAGGGTGATAGTAAGAATGTTCACCCTTCGGAAATGATTATCGACCTCGGCTTCGCCTCGGTCGATAATCATTTCCTCAGGGTGAACATTCTTACTATCACCCTCTCAGAAATGTGATATTTATATAGTATCATTTTGGTCATGACAGTGGCTAGCTTGAAAATCTTCCAAACGCATCTGCTCCCAAAGGGTGAGTCCACATTTTATTGAAGGTACATTAGGGCGGCATGGAATTTCAACATTGTTTAACCCATATATGACAATGGAATCTTCCATCTTATAAATTTGGAGTTGCCCATTTTCAATTATAGGGGTGTCAGATTTGTTTTGTTTAATGTAAGTTGTACAAAAATGTATGTTCTTTGAGCAAACAGTGTAGACCCAGATCAGACGCCGCGTTATGCGGCTTCTGATCTGGGTCTACAATGTTTGCCAACGTCCCAAAAAAGGGCCACTAGGCATATATGGGCTAAATCAGTATGTGCCACTATCCAAGATGGCCGCCATAGTGACAACCTTGAATATTCTTCAAATCCTATCGGCTACAGAGCGGCCAGGCGGATTGAGTGGAAACTATGCGAAAAGCATGGGGTTGACAGGGAGATTTAGAACTGATAAAACCATTGCATTCCGATATCCAAGATGGCTGTCATAGCAGCAATCTTGGAATTCTTCAAAGCACCTCTGTACCAGCATCATCCTAAATCGGAGTTGAGCTGTTCAGAAACTTAATCAGAGGCATCAAGATAACATGCAGATTCAGAATTGCTAAAAGCAATCAGATCGGATAGCAATGATGTCCACTATGGCACAATATTATATATTAGATTAGTTTATACTAATTTATTTTAGTTTGATTGCGATGGAAGCTTTAAGCTTTTTTATCGCTCTCTAACACTCATTCCGGATGTTTTTACCCGCACGAGAGAGAGGCAGTGAAGGGCCTCCGTGGCCTAGTGGTTAAGAGCGCTGACTCTTGATCATTAGGTCTCTCACCGCTGTGGTTCGAGCCTCGCTCGGGTCACATGTGAGACGCGAAGTTCTGCAACGGAAGGTCAGGTGGTTTTTCTCCGGGTACTCCGGTTTTCGCCCACCTCTGATTAACGATCGGCTCAATATGAGTGAAATAAACTTGAAAGGGCCTTAAAACCAAAAACAAAAAAAGAAAGACAGGCAGTGACTATTACACCACTGCTACCCATTTACACCTGGGTGGAGTGAGGCAGTGTCATTACGTGTCTTGCCCAAGGACACACCTCGATACCGGGTGCCGGATTCGAACGCACAACCTCAAAAGGGAAAGAAAATGAAAGAAAAAATTATTCTAATGAAAGGATATAAAGTTTGTGTGTTAAAGTATCTCTGCCAGTGGATCATGAACTCGTCTGACCGCCTTATCGGGCTTACCAATTATAGCTTAGCCATTCATGCACCAAGCAGACTTAGGTGGCAGACAATATTCTGTTTTGTATTTTACTTTGTCTTAGAAAATCAGGCTTGACATTTCATGTGAATCGCAGACGATTCACATGAACTGTCAAACCTTATTTCCGCCGAAAAATAAAGTTTTTCTGCAATAGTTTGGAATATGTCGTCTGCTTTTTAGTGATTGGCGCTGATCAGTATTCAGAAAGTTGCTCGAAGACAGTTATCAATAGAACTGAGCCGGGGCACAGCATTTCCTACAATTTACATGCTATCTATCTATCTTCTGATACTGCGTCGGTCACATTTGACCATTACCGCAGGTGTATATTACATACACTCCAGGTTTTGCAGGATGAAAGCCTACACAGTAATCATGTAATTACGGTAGGGATCTTTAACCAGCAAAGGGGATGGTTCTTCCTGCACAGGGGGCCTCCAGTTAACGTCCTGGTCCGAAGGACGGTGCACTTAATGACATTCATCCCTGCAAATGATGCCAACGGAGCGTGTTCGGACACTGAAATTTTATCGCCGCTGCCGGGGATCGAACCCGGGACCTCTAGCATCAGAGGCAAGTGCACTAACCACTGAGCTATCACACTCCGATCGCCCAGCAAGGAATCAGATCAGCCTGCGCACCCAAATAGTCTGACCAGAGCCTTCTCGTGTTGCATAAAGGAGCATTGGGCCCTTAACTATCATAAGAGCGCACAACGAAGACTCTTGTCAGACTGCGCGGATGCGCCGGCTGATCTGAGTCTTTGATGGGTGCACATGTAAATTGTAGGAAATTCTGTATCCCGGCTCAATTATTATTTTGACATTTAAACGGAACAAATGTCTAGACCAAAAATGAAGTGAATTGCCAATAATCTTCTCTGATTGATATTAAATTCTTAAGTTGTATCAGACTAGGGTTAACCAATCTTTAACCCTAAGGACACCAATCACAACAATAATTGTTGTCTGCTACTCATTTGAAATAGAAGTGAAGGCAATGATCAGGAATCGATGCAATTAACCCACAGCTCCCATCAGCGAAAGGGAAAGAAACACAGACTTGAAATAACTAGACCCTAAGCGGAAAGCATAAAGGACAGTTTCCCACAAAATGGCCAACTGGCTATCCAAAACAAAATAATATAAGCGAAACACACACTCAAAACAAACCATAACAAAAATAAACCGCGACAGAAGAACCGCTTTGGAACGGTCTTTGAAACGAATTACACTATGAGCCCCGATGAGCGGGGGTCCTCACAGTGAGATTTATGTGATTAAATCAGTACATAGACGTGATTAACCCATTTGGTACCAGAAACCCTAAAACGGGTACTCTGGCAAACAGTGCAGGGCCCAGATCAGACGCCGCAGAACCCGGCGTCTGATCAGGGCCTGCACTGTTTGCTAAAAGTTCAGTCATTTCCAAATAAATTTTGATGAAAACACAACCGGACACCCTGACAAATTTTAAAATGGACTCCTGCTATATATAAGGAGGAAGATTCCAATTGGTATAAAAAGGGTTCAATCAGTACATAGACTTGGTTTATGCAAAACTTCGCTGCTTTTATTGCTTCGGAAATGTCTAATCACTTACCATCCAACTGAATGAAAGTGCTCGTGCCAAAAATGTCTGGAAGATGAATTTTAGACATCTTATCTACCTGTTTCTGTTATTGAAAGACGGTAGTGTAATCAAAGTAATAGATGATCCGTGCCAAGGAAAACAATGTGTATATGATTGTGTGTCTATGGTCATGTGCGCATATGGAAGATCCAGATAAGTCTATGCATATGCGCAGTCTGAGTCGTCGCTGGGCGCACATATCCAAGAACAATTTTTGTCTGAAGCGGCTCAAATCATTGAACTGACGAGAAAAGGTACTTATCGCATATTCAGGTAAGCCAGCGTATAAGCATAGTCTCATCGCAGGTTCGACAGATTTTTCGCTGCTCACAGACATGAAGTGGAGAGTGAGTGAGTGAGTGTTTGAGTTTTACGTCCCACCAAAAGCTAAGGTCATACGGAGACGGGACCTCGGTTTTTTTTAAAGACTCATCCGAAAGTCTGGAGAAGCCCGGGATCGATCCTGCGATCCCTGGTTTACAAGGGGAGTAGCGTAACCACTACACCACGGAGGCTTCCACATGAAGTGGAGAAGTTAGCGGATAGCTCCATGAAGAAAATCATGTGTCTAGTCCGATAGGCCCATTATGTAAACTATATTGATATGAGCGAGTGAGTATTTGGTTTTACGTCTCACCAACAGTAAAGGTCATGCGGAGATGGGACCTCAGTTTAAAGACTCATCCGAAAGTCTGGAGAAGCCTAAGATCGATCCTGCGACCCCTGGTTTACAAGGAGAGTAGCATATCCACTACACAACGGAGGTTTTGTCTTTGGTTATATGGTTGTCTTTGAGTGTGTGTATCGCTTATATTAGTTTGTTTTGGATAGCCAATTGGCCATTTTGTGGGATTGGCTTGTTACGAGATGGAATAGGAAACCTCTCTGGTGCTTATGCACATCTAAATTATTTTAGTAGATATATGGTAGGGCGGTGCGAGTGAAATATTTTAGGTGAAATATGGTACGCAAACTGTGCGGCCCCATGAACAAGTCATGCACATATCATACGATGTATGCATGAGTGGTTTATAGAGAGCTGTTTTTACAATACAGGGGGCCGCTAAAAGGCCGAGTCCTATAGAATTTGCCTAAAAATCGCCAACCGCCAAATTGTGCCATATATGATTTTTATTCCCGTCACGTGTTGTGTGGGTGTTCGTTTTGACAGGAGTCATGTCATTGATTATAGGGTCGTTTCATCAATTTTTCCTATGGGAAATATACTATTTGAACGCAAATCCATTATCTACTCGATTTTTGCTATCTGGCTTTGTTTGTGGCCGGTATCTCCACCTCGCCACGAATTGAGCAAGGTAATACGAGTAGGCATGATTTTCCGGTAGTATTCATAGATATATAAACCCTGAAAAAAGCGGACACTTTAGCAGCAGGTCAAGTTGTAAGAGTGAACGCAACATTGTGACGGGGAAATAGAAAGTATATTGAAAGGTATGTTAAATCTATGTTTAGCATTATTTTTGTATGAACATGCTTGTAGGTTTTGGAGGGGTTTACTTCTAGTATACCCCAACTTTCTGAAGCCTATTCTGAATTCACTGTTGTGGCCTGTAGTGATTAGGCTACTAGCTTTGCCAGCTAGACGTCGCAGAATTGATCCCAGGCTTCTCCAGTAGTAGAATGAGTCTTTCTAAGTGAGGTCCTGTCTCATGCTGACCCTAGATGTTGGTGAGACGTAAAGTTTGGACACCCGCTCATTCTAGATTCATTTAGGCTTTTAGACCCCTTTTGTAGAATGTAATTAATAAACGCCGGGTCACTTGTTTGATCCATGACTTTTGACTAGCTGTGGTTAGAAAACCGTGGTTCCGTCCCAATATGATATTAGGTGTAGAGGGGACGTAAACTTAAGACGGGTTTAACCATATCTTCATCATCAGGGCAAACTCATACAAGAGCCTGTTGGGTTATCCGTGATGATGAACCGTAATGAATTTTATTTTACAAGCATGTTCACGTTGATTAGAAATAATTTTGTTCAAGAAGAATTACGAGTTCATTTTGTAATGATGCCGTTTTTGTCTGATAACTCAATTTGTGCATGTTTGTACATATAAAGAACGTGATGATGATAAGTGGGAGTATTTGGTCGCCACACGTCATAACGGCCTGAGCGGCGGGGATGACGTCAGCTGCGTCATCGGCGTCGCGAGGACGGTTGTGACGGGGTGCCTACCAAATACAGAGTGAATTTACGGCAAACAGTGTTGGCCCTTATGAGACACTAACAAATGTTGTGGATTATAGATGAAAATCTTCTGTTGTAGTTTCTATCTGTTATTAATGTATTGAATTTGTGAATAGCTATATTTGTGAGCCGTGTCGCGGAGAAGGATATGAACTAGAGATTGTTATGTTTCCTGTAATTGGCAGCTGGCCAGGTAGCGCAAAGGCGTGGTCTGTTCAATTGCCTCTTACTTGTGATAATGTAGTGAGCACAAACTTGATGAGTATCATGCTCAGTAGTAGTGAGCATTAATTGATTTCTGTAGTGCTCAGTAAGGAAACATGAACTTTGAGTATTATTGTGTCAAGCGCTGGGTGCTGATAATTTGATGCACAGTCAAGTTGAGTTCTGCTGTACGGTTATTTGTCGCATGCACTAATCAGCCTGTATGTCTGGTCGGCGCATGCGCAATAACGGTGTATGCATGAACATATTCTTACTTCTCCGGGAGGGGGATCATGATATAGCATGTATGTTTTGTGACTCGTTTCTAGTCCAGTTATCGTAATTTGCAGGCACAACAATGTGTGACCTGCTGCTCCCTGCTTCATAGCAGCAGGTACTGGTACGACGCTAGGCGTTAGGGTCCAGCAAGGGCGGACAGACCGCCGTAATCAGCGCCTACCAGGATAGAAGCAGAATCTTCTAAATCATTGTTCGTTGTAAACAAATGTGAGACCATGGAAGAGGTCAACTTACCTGCAGGTTATTTGGACGATCACTAAACCCCTGATCGGCAAACGTGATCGCTAAACCTAGGATTATCAACTATGTTGATAGACTAGTTCTACTAGTTCGCGAGAGGAAGTTTCACGCGAGTGGGGGATTCACCCTAAGTTATAATCTGGCCAGTCGCGTCTTGTGTTATTTCTTTTTTTGTTTTTGTTGTTGTTTTTGTTGTTTGCTTCTGTAGGTATTCACGTCACCCGTTCCGAGCACAGAACAGTGTTTTGCCTTCGGAGCGGACGTCGTGAGTTGGCTACAGAAGCAACAAATTGTGATGTTTTGTGTTAGTAAGTGTTGTATGTAGATACTGTAAATAATTCATGTCATTCATCTAACATCTTTCTTGTGCCTTACCCCACAGCTGCCCGTACACCTGTCAGAGATCACGCTCGGTTGTCTTGTCAGCATGAGGGTTTGCGGGACGCCGTAAACCCACATGTAACATTTGGTGTCAGAAGTGGGATTTGATCTCTGGCTGGTGTTCCCGGCTGTGGAACAGCACATTGATACTCTGAATCATCAACTTTAAAAAAAAAAAAGTGCATTGACAGCCACATTTAGAAATTAACTTTAATCTTCCTTCCTGCGATGATGAAGTGCGAAACCCATGTATTCAACTGAATGGATACTGACAAGTCGATAATTTCTGAGCAGGAAGGCAAGGCAAACCCCACTTTTTCTTGGTAACGAAAAATTTAAGTAGACCCCACTTAATTGTGTTACCTGACATTCTACTAAGTTAAAGCTACTAATTGATCTTACCCACACTTGGTTCTGACGTAGTGACGATAACACTGTGGCTTGAGGTTAGGTATGACGTAATAGAAACATTAATGGTGACTTGTTATGATCGGAGTTTTGTAATGTGATAAAACTTCGGATTGTAGCATTTTACTGTAAACGTCGTCAGTTTATGACGTCATATTAGACTACCAGTACGCAACGTCATACTGTGCTGAAAGCATTTGACATTTCAAATCGCGTGTGCTTTAATAACTAACGTTTTAGTTAGATTAACGCGTATAACACATATCTTAACGTTTTAGTTAAGCCCATTCAATCATCACTGATCATAACTGAACAGTTTATAGTGGTTTTGATAGTAACGTGAGATTTACGTTATCAATAATGGAGCGTTTAATGCAAATGGGAAAGGACTTAGGTTATGAGGGGAAGGAGTTACAAGGTTTTGTTAAAGAGCAGCAAGATATTGAGCGGGCGGAAAGGCAAGAGCAAAGAGATTTAGAAAGGTTAAGGTCTGAAGAAAAGGAAAAGGAAAGGGCACATGAACTAGCTAAGTTAGAAGAAAAGGAAAGGGAAAAGGAAAAGGAAAGGGCACATGAACTAGCTATGTTGAATGTTAATAAGGAACTTGAAATGGCACGCATTCAGACTGAAAGGGAGGCAAAAGAGGTTAGTGAGGCCCATCTAGAACAAATAAAACATGGGTTTGAGCTACAGCACCAAGAATTAAGGAATCAGTTAGAAATGCAGAGAGCGAAGCTCGAGCTAGAATTTGAAAAGCAAAAAGCTGAGAAGGTGGCTCATGCCCGGGATCCTAAGTTACCTTATTTTGAAGAGGGTAAGGATAAAATGGATAGTTATTTATCTAGATTTGAGAAATATGCTACGGCTAATAAATGGGATAAGAGTGTTTGGGCCGCGTATTTAAGTGCATTGCTCAAAGGGCGCGCACTTGATGTATATGACCGGTTGTCAAATGAGGATGCGGCGGATTATGAAAAGTTAAAGGACGCTTTATTAAAGAATTTTGACATGACAGAGCGCGGATTTAGGAAGCAGTTTCATTATAGTAGGCCCGAGAAATCAGAAACGTTCATACAGTTCAGTAGTAGACTGAGAAGTTATTTAGAAAAATGGCTTAATATGGCAAAGATAGAAAAATCTTTTCCGGCTGTCTGTGATTTCATGGCAAGGGATCAGTTCCTGGAGTCATGTAATAGAGAACTGTATGTACATCTGAAGCCAAAACAGTTTGGTAATTTAGATGAAATGGCTAGGGAGGCAGATTTGTTTGCAGAAGCGCGCGGGGGCGTATATAGTTGCATTAATAAGGGGCAACGCGATAATAGAGGCGCAGCGCAGGGTAAACAGGACAAAGCTGACTCGAACAAACCGAGTGGTAGACCGGATATCAAGTGTAGCATATGCGGTAAGGGGCATTTAACAATTAAATGTTTTAAGAACCCCGACAGGAAACAATTGTATAGCGCAGAGGTAGGAGCAACTGGAGTGGGGGATAGCGGTGTTAAAGAAAATTTTAACACGCGCGTAGAGGCTCAAGGTTCTCAGGTTAAGAATGAGAATACGCAGAATGTAGGTCGTGGTTATACACGTGGTCGTGGTAATTTTAGAGGGTCTTTTCGCGGACGCGGTAAGAATAATAGCACACCACGTGGCACAGCACATCAAGTTAGTTTTTGTCAAACGGAAGTAACTAGGAAAGGTGATGAGATTGGAAGTATTTTTGAAAATAAGGTTGGTGATCCTTTGATTTCGGATAGGGAGGAGTGTAGTAAGGAAACTAGGGAAGGTGTCTGTTACTTCTTAAAGGCAAGGTTACCGACGGCACAAGGATTGGTTAATAATAAAAAGGTGGTTGTATTAAGAGATACTGGGTGTACAGGCTGTGTCGTTCGGAGAAGTTTGGTTTCGGATAGTCAGTTAATAGGAAAGGAATCAAATGTTACGTTGATTGATGAATCCACACAAAGGTATCCTTTGGCAATGATTGACATTGATTGTCCTTTTTTCACTGGGAAAACTGAAGCTTTGTGTATGGATGATACGTTGTACGATTTGGTTATCGGTAACATTGATGGATCAAAACTTCCTGATATGTCTCATTTCTCAGCTGCGGCTGTAACTAGGTCTCAAACTAGGCAGGATGAGAAGCCTTACAGAAAACTTAAGGTTCCCGATCAGATCATTAACGATGACAAGGAGGCTTTCAAGCAAGCTCAGGTTGATGATCCAACTTTGGAAAACATCAGGAAAAGGGTTGTATCTGGGAACAAGACTGTGAGTCGTGGTTTAAACCGAGGTGAAACTAGGTTTATTGAGAAAAAAGGTTTGGCATATAGGGAGTTCACCAAGGGTAACAAAGTCTCTTTCCAACTTGTGGTCCCTCAAAGTTTCCGAGGAAAGGTGTTGAAACTGGCTCATGAAACGCTTATGTCTGGACATATGGGTATTAGGAAGACATTGGATAGAGTTGTAACTGAGTTTTACTGGCCCGGTATTTGCGGTGATGTCGCTAGATTTTGTAAATCTTGTGATATTTGTCAGAGAACTATTCAGAAAGGTCGGGTCACTAAAGTACCTCTAGGAAAAATGCCATTGATTGATACGCCATTTAAGAGGGTGGCAGTGGACATAGTTGGTCCAATTGAGCCTCGATCTGATAGGAAATCTCGGTATATTTTAACCATGATAGATTACGCGACAAGGTATCCAGAGGCGATAGCTTTACCGAGTATTGAGACGGAACGTGTCGCGGAAGCGCTTATTGAAATGTTTAGTAGGGTTGGCATTCCTGATGAAATGTTGACTGATTGTGGATCACAGTTTACTGCTGAGGTAATGAAGGAAGTCAGCAGACTTCTTTCTCTTCAACAGTTAACGTGTAGTCCGAGACACCCAATTTGCAACGGACTGATAGAGCGTTTCCACGCTACGTTAAAGCAGATGTTACGTCGCATGTGTGCTGAACGTCCAAAAGATTGGGATAAATATCTTCCAGCCTTATTATTTGCGGTAAGGGAAGTCCCACAAGAGTCTTTAGGATACTCCCCTTTTGAGTTGTTATATGGACGTAACGTCAGGGGTCCAATGGCAATATTAAGAGAATTATGGGCTGAAGAGGTACGCGATGAGCAAGTTCTTTCGACGTATCAATACGTTATTGAGCTTAGGGAACGGTTAGAGCAGACATGCAAATTAGCGCGTGATAATTTAAAGAAGGTTCAGATTAAGCAGAAAGCTTATTATGATAAAGGCGCGAGGTCGCGTAAATTTGACGTCGGCGATAAAGTGCTGTTGTTACTACCGACAGACAGTAATAAATTATTGCTTCAATGGAAAGGTCCTTATGAAGTGGTTGAGGTAGTGAACAGAATGGATTATAAGATTGACGTCAATGGAAATGTTAACACATATCACGCTAACATACTGAAGCAATATGTGGAACGTCAAAATGTGACGTCACATTGCTTGCTTTCTGTAGAGTCCATTCCGTCAACTGAAAATGATGACGTTGACGAATTCTCATTGGAAGATTGCGCTTTTCCTACTGCAAAGCAACCAGAGACGTTTAAGGACGTCAATATTTCAGAAATGTTAACGCAGGATCAGCGTAAAGAAATAGAGACGTTGATAAAAGAATACCCGGACGTACTGTCCAGTGTACCTGGACGAACTGACCAAATAGAACACGACATAAAGTTGCTGACGACGGAACCAGTGAGGTCAAAAGGTTATGCCATACCATATAAAGTACGGGATGTAATGGAAAAGGAAATTCAGGATATGTTAGATTTAGGAGTTATTGAGCCATCAATATCTCCATACTCATCCCCTGTAGTACTTGTCCCTAAAAAAGATGGTTCGGTGCGGTTCTGCATTGACTTCCGTAAACTTAATAAGGTGACGGAGTTCGATGCAGAACCAATGCCAAATATGGAGGAGGTTATAAATAGAATGTCGGGGCACAAATACTTTAGCAAATTAGATTTGTCAAAAGGTTATTGGCAGGTAAAAATGACGTCTAAGGCAAAACCCCTAACTGCGTTCGAAACCCCCAAAGGCTTGTTTCAATTCAAAACTATGCCCTTCGGTTTGGTAAACTCAGGAGCAACATTTTGCAGGTTGATGAGAAAGATTCTGTCCGAACTTTCTAACGTTGATAGCTTCGTCGATGATATGTGGATCTTTACCGAAACTTGGAAAGACCACTTGACGTCATTACGTGAAGTTTTGGATAGACTTAGGACAGCCAAGTTGACGGCAAAACCTTCCAAGTGTATGATTGGGTATAGCAGTATCGAATGTCTTGGTCACAGTGTAGCTGCTCAGTCAGTAAGACCGCAAGAAGACAAGATACAAGCTATAAAGGATGCTCCTCGACCTTCTACTAAGAGACAAATAAAGTCATTTCTTGGGTTGGCTGGTTTCTACCGCCGTTTCATTCCAAATTTCTCATCTATTGCTTCCCCTTTGACAGATTTAACTAAGAAAAGTAGACCAAACAAGATCACAGACTGGCAGGACCATCATGAAAAGGCTTTCCAGACCCTGAAGAATAGACTCACGTCTAGTCCTATTCTTCGTCTTCCTATCTTTCATGATGGGAATCCGTTCATACTCCGGACGGACGCTTCTGATGTTGGTATAGGAGCCGTTTTGCTCCAAGAGTTTGAAGGGGAAGGACGACTTCCCATTGCTTATGCCAGCAAGAAACGTTTGCCTCGTGAGAAAAACTATTCTGTAATAGAGAAGGAATGTTTGGCTATTATCTGGGGTGTTGAGAAATTTCGCAAGTATCTTTACGGAGTAGAATTCCTGCTTGAGACAGACCACAAGCCCTTGTCTTATATGCAAACAGCAAAAGTTCTCAATCCTCGAATTATGCGTTGGGCAATGAAACTACAGCCGTATAGATTTCGGATTGTTGCAATTCGGGGCCAGGAAAATTTGGGGGCAGACTACCTTAGTAGGTAATTCTTCGCACGGTTGTTGTGTAAATAGCTGTCTTGTTTAGATAGGTTCATCCTATTCCATCTCTATACACAAAGAAAAAACATTTCTGATTGTTTTTTCTCCAAAAGGGGAAACCTTTGTTACGAGATGGAATAGGAAACCTCTCTGGTGCTTATGCACATCTAAATTATTTTAGTAGATATATGGTAGGGCGGTGCGAGTGAAATATTTTAGGTGAAATATGGTACGCAAACTGTGCGGCTCCATGAACAAGTCATGCACATATCATACGATGTATGCATGAGTGGTTTATAGAGAGCTGTTTTTACAATACAGGGGGCCGCTAAAAGGCCGAGTCCTATAGAATTTGCCTAAAAATCGCCAACCGCCAAATTGTGCCATATATGATTTTTATTCCCGTCACGTGTTGTGTGGGTGTTCGTTTTGACAGGAGTCATGTCATTGATTATAGGGTCGTTTCATCAATTTTTCCTATGGGAAATATACTATTTGAACGCAAATCCATTATCTACTCGATTTTTGCTATCTGGCTTTGTTTGTGGCCGGTATCTCCACCTCGCCACGAATTGAGCAAGGTAATACGAGTAGGCATGATTTTCCGGTAGTATTCATAGATATATAAACCCTGAAAAAAGCGGACACTTTAGCAGCAGGTCAAGTTGTAAGAGTGAACGCAACATTGTGACGGGGAAATAGAAAGTATATTGAAAGGTATGTTAAATCTATGTTTAGTATTATTTTTGTATGAACATGCTTGTAGGTTTTGGAGGGGTTTACTTCTAGTATACCCCAACTTTCTGAAGCCTATTCTGAATTCACTGTTGTGGCCTGTAGTGATTAGGCTACTAGCTTTGCCAGCTAGACGTCGCAGAATTGATCCCAGGCTTCTCCAGTAGTAGAATGAGTCTTTCTAAGTGAGGTCCTGTCTCATGCTGACCCTAGATGTTGGTGAGACGTAAAGTTTGGACACCCGCTCATTCTAGATTCATTTAGGCTTTTAGACCCCTTTTGTAGAATGTAATTAATAAACGCCGGGTCACTTGTTTGATCCATGACTTTTGACTAGCTGTGGTTAGAAAACCGTGGTTCCGTCCCAATATGATATTAGGTGTAGAGGGGACGTAAACTTAAGACGGGTTTAACCATATCTTCATCATCAGGGCAAACTCATACAAGAGCCTGTTGGGTTATCCGTGATGATGAACCGTAATGAATTTTATTTTACAAGCATGTTCACGTTGATTAGAAATAATTTTGTTCAAGAAGAATTACGAGTTCATTTTGCAATGATGCCGTTTTTGTCTGATAACTCAATTTGTGCATGTTTGTACATATAAAGAACGTGATGATGATAAGTGGGAGTATTTGGTCGCCACACGTCATAACGGCCTGAGCGGCGGGGATGACGTCAGCTGCGTCATCGGCGTCGCGAGGACGGTTGTGACGGGGTGCCTACCAAATACAGAGTGAATTTACGGCAAACAGTGTTGGCCCTTATGAGACACTAACAAATGTTGTGGATTATAGATGAAAATCTTCTGTTGTAGTTTCTATCTGTTATTAATGTATTGAATTTGTGAATAGCTATATTTGTGAGCCGTGTCGCGGAGAAGGATATGAACTAGAGATTGTTATGTTTCCTGTAATTGGCAGCTGGCCAGGTAGCGCAAAGGCGTGGTCTGTTCAATTGCCTCTTACTTGTGATAATGTAGTGAGCACAAACTTGATGAGTATCATGCTCAGTAGTAGTGAGCATTAATTGATTTCTGTAGTGCTCAGTAAGGAAACATGAACTTTGAGTATTATTGTGTCAAGCGCTGGGTGCTGATAATTTGATGCACAGTCAAGTTGAGTTCTGCTGTACGGTTATTTGTCGCATGCACTAATCAGCCTGTATGTCTGGTCGGCGCATGCGCAATAACGGTGTATGCATGAACATATTCTTACTTCTCCGGGAGGGGGATCATGATATAGCATGTATGTTTTGTGACTCGTTTCTAGTCCAGTTATCGTAATTTGCAGGCACAACAATGTGTGACCTGCTGCTCCCTGCTTCATAGCAGCAGGTACTGGTACGACGCTAGGCGTTAGGGTCCAGCAAGGGCGGACAGACCGCCGTAATCAGCGCCTACCAGGATAGAAGCAGAATCTTCTAAATCATTGTTCGTTGTAAACAAATGTGAGACCATGGAAGAGGTCAACTTACCTGCAGGTTATTTGGACGATCACTAAACCCCTGATCGGCAAACGTGATCGCTAAACCTAGGATTATCAACTATGTTGATAGACTAGTTCTACTAGTTCGCGAGAGGAAGTTTCACGCGAGTGGGGGATTCACCCTAAGTTATAATCTGGCCAGTCGCGTCTTGTGTTATTTCTTTTTTTGTTTTTGTTGTTGTTTTTGTTGTTTGCTTCTGTAGGTATTCACGTCACCCGTTCCGAGCACAGAACAGTGTTTTGCCTTCGGAGCGGACGTCGTGAGTTGGCTACAGAAGCAACAAATTGTGATGTTTTGTGTTAGTAAGTGTTGTATGTAGATACTGTAAATAATTCATGTCATTCATCTAACATCTTTCTTGTGCCTTACCCCACAGCTGCCCGTACACCTGTCAGAGATCACGCTCGGTTGTCTTGTCAGCATGAGGGTTTGCGGGACGCCGTAAACCCACATGTAACATGGCTTTCCGCTATTGTTGTTTCCATTAGGGTCTAGTTGTTTCATGTTTGTGCTTCTTTCCCTTTGGTGTCTGTGATGGAAGCCGTTGGTTAATTGTAATGATTCCTGATCACTGCCTTCACTTGTATTTTCTAATATTGATAGGAGAATGCTATGATTGGGCTGCATGATGCTTCCGCGCCGAGCCGAAACCGACCGAGCTTGAGTACTGGTAAACCGCTTAGAAGGTCCCCAGAACCATTAGAGATTGGAATGCCCTTCCCGATTCGATTATCTCGACAGCTGAAGGTGCTGATGATTGTGTAGCTAAATTTACCTCTTTGGTTAGAGCTTTTTTTTTTTTTTTTTTTGGTTTGGGTTTTACGGCCCTTTCAAGATTATTTCACTCATATCGAGCCGATCGTTAATCAGAGGTGGGCGAAAACCGGAGTACCCGGAGAAAAACCACCTGACCTTCCGTTGCAGAACTTGGCATCTCACATGTGACCCGAGCGAGGCTCGAACCACAGCGGTGAGAGACCTAATGATCAAGAGTCGGCGCTCTTAACCACTAGGCCACGGAGGCCCCTTTGGTTAGAGCTAGGGACTAACTTCCCACATCACAGGTCCTGGTGTATGAATGTCATTTGACGTGTCACCAGTAACAATTCTGATTCTGACAAAGTGGTACGAGTCCGCCCGCTAGTTAAACCCAAACGGTTTCTTTGGCGGTAGGGCTTGAGATGTCATATCATCCAAGACCCTACATAATCGGAAGCAACATCTCCAAAATGAACTTAATAGTGTTAGTCATCATAGTGCAGATTATATTTTCTGGTCCTTTGGGATCATGGTGTTCATTTGGTATCATTTTGAAAATAGAGTTCTGCTTAAGCCGGTGCTAGAGGGCGTGGCCGGTGTTGCACATTTCAGTACTGGTCATGAACAGACTCAATAAAACCGAGTCTGCTATTTTCGTTTATATGGTGTATTCCTTGCTTCCAAAGGATCTAACTTCAGAACTTATTAACGGAGACGTGTAAAACCTCAACACAAACAAACACGGAGAATGCTAGGGCCCGTTTTTGCGTGAATTGCCTCAAACGTTTTCTGCATGCACCTGTTTTAAAACTTCTTGGTGATTTTATTACACTTGTTATCGTTCGCCATTTTATTTATTATGTCTTGCAACAGTTTCATATAAGACTAGAGTTATAGACTCAGATCAAACGCCACAGAACACTGTACCTGCTCCGGACCCACACTGTTTGCATTAGCCGTTTAATGGTCAATACAATCTCCCATCTGATAGGTTTGGGTCCATTTGCAATATAAGGGATGATTAGAGTGGCGTCTGATCAAGGTCCACATTATTTGCTAAACAGGAAAGAAAAATATAACAAAACAACAGTTTTGCCCAGCGTTGACTGCTCCAAAGTGTCTACTAGGTATTAATGGATTAATTTTCATTATTTTCATTTCCGCAATACTTCCTAGCGTTATTGTTTCATTATCCTGAAAGCCTATTAAATTTGGTCAAATTATGTCCTAATTCAACCCATTTTGTACGGGAAACCCCAAAACGGGTAATTGGCAAACAGTGAAGGCCCAGATCAGACGCCGCAGATGGCGGCGTCTGATCTGGGCCTTCAGTGTTTGCAAAACCAGATTTTGAAACATAACTCCACCTGACATGATCTCCTGCTATATTTAGTGAAGTTCAAAATGGGCTAGCTTCCATAAAAGGATCAAACCTAATATTGTTTGAGAACGAGAGATATCTGCGAACAGCCTAATAAAATATTGTATTTGAGACGAACTGATAGCTGAGTTTTAATAAACGTCAGCTCCTGTCTTTTAAGCTGCTACCACAAACATATTCTATCCTCTCCAATCAGGATCCGTCTGCGCATCTATTCAGTTAGGTCGTAAGTTTCATTGGTCGCACATTTCTGGTAGGTTTGTCATCCCAGACTCTTTGTTTCTATCTTTCTTTCTCATCCAAACATTCTTTCTTTCTTTTTTCTATCTTTCTTTCTTGCTTTCTTTATTTTTCTTTCATTCTTTATTATCCACACATTCATTTATTCTTTCATTTTCTTTCTTTCTTTCTTTCTTTCTTTCTTTCTTTCTTTCTTTCTTTCTTTCTTATGTTTTCATTTACTGATTCATTTTTTTACTTTTTTGTTTCTAAATAAGGCATATGATTCGTCTGCCGTGCAGAAGAAAACAAGGCATCTGTTTCGATTGTGGCTGGTAGATATGGATTAATTAATTAGAAGTCCGGCCTGACGCTGAGGTAAACTTTGAACATACATATTGTTAATTATTAATGAACAGTTTCATTATTGTGTTCTGTTAAATAAAACATACGTATGTTTGCATCTGTGTTACGTTTGTAATCCCAGCGATGTCATGAGTTACTCCCAACATGCTTTTATTACAAAAACACACCTAAACAAATACATTGCCACCTTTATCGCCGAAAAAAATGAAAATTTTATGATGAAAAATTGTGATATTTTTCTTATTTCTGCTCAAAATATAGATTCTGGGAGGCGGTTCTAACGAGTACCGACAATCAATATTTTAGAGCAGAAATAAGAAAAATAAGGTTTACCCCGGGAAACCCCAGTTTTACCATATAAAAGTGGGGTTCAAGGGGGTCAAAATTATATAGGCGTGTTTTCGTGATATTTGTCTGCGCCCAAGGAAAACCTGTTTTCGGGGTCTGCAACTCCGGCCTCGAAAAATATATAAACTCGGTCAAACAAGTAACTATACCAACTTCCGGGTAAATTTCAAATAGCTATTCGGCAGCCATCCAGCTAAAGATGGCAGTAAACATGCGAATCGGACATTGCAGCTACAAAATGCATTTGTCCATACTATTCTGCTTAAGAGTTGTCTTGTAATATGTGCCTAGAAAGGTTTTGCAAGGAATTTGGCATTGCGCATGCGCAGATGATCATTTTGTGACTGAGATGAAACATCATGTCCATTGAACATCGAAAGTTCGAAACTCACTTTACCTTTTTACAATATCTCATGATCTTGCACTACAATCAAGGCTTTAATTTGTGAAATTCTCAGATTATCTCCTTTTCAAACTGTTGTTATGTCTATACCGCCATACCTGTCTTTCAATTTTTGCAATTTCTTTAAAAATCGCATTGTTGCCACCATTTGTGTTAATTATGAAGGAAAATAATGCAGAAAAGTCATGTTGCATGTAGCACTACCAATTGCGATTTCTATGGAGTTTTAATTGAAAGAAGCATTTTGCGCACACGTTCAAAGATTTGTTTGTTTGATTTGAGGTTTAACGACCCCGTCAACACTGAAAAAGTGATTTTGGAGACGTTACTTCCAATTTTGTGGGACTTTTACCCGACATTGAGATGAAATGACTTCTCAGGCCCTGCCGCCCAATGAAACCAATAGGGTTTATAAACATGGACGGACCGACTCGCACCGCTTTGCCTGGGCAGGCTTAGATCCTCTAAGGGTTTACCAGTACTCGTGTGCGGGTCGGTTTCAGCTCTGCGTGGAAGCATCATGCAGCCCATATATTTCTTCAATTCCCGATGGGCGGGGGCCGACACGTTCAGAGAATCGGAGGCCTATATGTGATCGTCTGTTTCTCTTGGCAATTGGAGCTACGTAAAGTTCCAAATCTTTTGTGAATAGACACAAATGGTATCAAATAAAAGTTAACATGTATGAAATTTTAGAAATCTTGTGCTAAGTGTAATATCTTGGTTTTTGTAATGATTTATTCTACGAAATCGTCACAGTGACCCCTTGGGTGTTTAAAACAATAGCCCCGGCTGGCGAGTTAACATAAATGAAAAACAATTTTGGCTTTGGAAACATGAGTCCGCTAACCAAAACAAAACAAATTTTAAAATTATGGTAACAGAAGCAATTTTATGTATAGGAACTTTTATGACCGGGTATATTTATCACATGACGTCGCGTCTGAGAATGTAATAGTCATATAAATTCGGTAATCCACTGGTGGATTAAATATACAAATCAGTTCGATACCACCCGTAATGTTACACGTACGACGTCCTCAACGACCTCGCGTTTACTAATGGCGGAATGTGTACATTTTTGTGAATTAAATGCGCTTTAAATGTCATTTGATGAATAGAATCGTGCATTCTTTTTTTTTTTTTTTTTTGGGGGGGGGGTTTACGGCCCTTTCAAGATTATTTCACTCATATCGAGCCGATCGTTAATCAGAGGTGGGCGAAAACCGGAGTACCCGGAGAAAAACCACCTGACCTTCCGTTGCAGAACTTGGCGTCTCACACGTGGCCCGAGCGAGGCTCGAACCTACGGCGGTGAGAGACCTAATGACTAAGAGTCAGCGCTCTTATCCACTAGGCCACGGAGGCCCGTAGAATCGTGCATTCGTGCTTCAAAAAATAAAAAATAAAAAAATAAAATAAAATAAAATAAAAATAAAAATAAATAAATAAATAAATAAAAAAAAATATTAAACTCGTTGAAGAAAAGGGATCAAATGCTTAACGAAGCCTCGCATTTTATCCCTTTTCCTCTCAGTTCGTTTTAGATGAACATTCATATTAGATCCTCTATGGGTAGGTATTATCAAAGCAGCACGCTTTAAAGTGCTGATCAGACTGCGTGCTCTGTTGTTCGCAAACTCATATATCAATTTTTTAACCCATAACATGCCAATCATAATAATTGCGGTCTGTTTTGTCGTCTGCTAGTAACTTTAAAAGTCATTTTTTGGCAAACAGTGTGGACCCAGATCAGACTGCTCCTTGAGGAGCAGTCTGATCTGGATCCACACTGTTTGCCCGTATGCAAAAATATGTTTGAAACGTTTATAAGAAGACGCAGCAGACGTCATAAACAGATGACAATTTCAGCTGCAGTATTTCATGGCATGTTCTGGATTAAAAGCAATTCACGATGACAAGTAATACATGATGTTCATTCTATCATACCTAGATTATGTCAGCAGCATGCCTGTGCAAATATTCTACATAACAGAACATGTATATGCATGTGTCGCAATCAGTAGCCATGTATTTCAAAAATGACAATTATAGAAAATATAGTCCCAAATTGGTCAGAAATCGCTCACCTGGGTGAATCTGATAATATAACATTGTGCCATAGTGGCCATCATTGCTATCCAATCTGATTGCTTTTAGCAAATCTGAATCTTCATGTTGTTTTGATGCCTCTGATTAAGTTTCTGAACAGCTCAACTTCGATTTAGGATGATGCTGCTGCAGAGGTGCTTTGAAGAATAGCAAGTAGGCCGCCATGAAGGCCATCTTGTATATTGTAATGCAATGATTTTATCAATTCTAAATCTCCATGTCACCCCATGCTTTCCGCATAGTTTCCGCTCAATCCGACTGACCGGTCTGTAGCAGATTGGATTTGAAGAATTTTCAAGGTTGTCACTATGGCGGCCATCTTGGATATTGGCACGGAATGATTTAAACAATGTTGAAACTCCATACCGCATTAATACCTTCAATAAAATGTGGACTAAGCCCAAATTACAGTTAAGGAGCAGATTTCTTTGGAAGATTTTCAAGCTAGCCACTGTCATGACAATAATGGATATATAAGAAAATAACGAATTTAACAAACTAGAAGTGAAGGCAATGATCAAGAATAGGTAAAATTACCTTTCAACTCTCATCCAATACACGAAGAAGGAAACCATTACAACAACACACCCGCGAGACATAGTGCATTTATCAAATCTCCAAAACGGCTGTTTTTCCGATGAAAATCATTGGTATTTTTCTTATTTATACTGCAAACATAGGTTGTGGGTGCTCGTTAGAACCGCCTCATGGAGGCGGTTCTAACGAGTACCCGCAACCTATGTCTTGGAGCAGAAATAAGAAAAATAATGTATACCCCCGTAAACCCCAGTTTGGGGTTTAAGAGGGTATTCATTTAATGGACTTGTTCACGTGATGGAACACCAACATAAAACAACTTAACCGTAATTAAGTAATCACAAGAAGAAAGCCAAAATGACGTTGTTTTTTTTCCACAAAATGACCGAATGCCATATGCTGCCCAAATGTCCCCACCAACTTCAGTTCAACTTAACATTTGGGACGAGATCTGTCGTGAAGATTTTCAAGATTTCTGCCATTGACAGTCATCTTGGATATTTGAAAGAAACCGTTTTAGCATTATTTTTTAAATTTCTTTGTCGCTCCAATGCCTCCCATCAAATTAATCAAATCCGATTTACAGGTTGGGAGGAGACATCATTTAAAGAATTTCGAGGTGACCACCATGGCGGCCATCTTGGATATCTGAATATAACAATTTTACCTCTACTGAATCTCTATGTCGCCCAAATGCCTCCCAATATATTTCGGCTCAATTCGACTTGCAGTTCAGGAGGGAAAAACATTGCCGTTTCCTTGGAAGCAACGAAATACCAATATGCACACACATCAAAGTGTCTCAAATAATGGCTGGGAACGATGGATGTTTTGTTAATATCACATTTGTCTGTCTCTACTGCATTACCAAATGCAGTACATTAGAGCAAATGGCCGCCGAACCTACAGGAGAAACATCGATTTGCTGCGAACTCAGTATCATGCGGTTCTGTTTTGAAAGGAATAATTTGCTGTCCCTCATTATGTGGGACTATTTTGCATCACGAAAGCACGCCTATATAATTTTGACCCCCTTGAACCCCACTTTTATTAAGTAAAACTGGGGTTTATAGAGGTAAACCTTATTTTTCTTACATCTGCTCTAAAATATTGATAGTAGTAAGGGCGTCACTTTAGCCCCACGAACTGCGCATGCGCAGCATTTGTATAACTTCCGGTGAAACGTAAGCGAAACGATTAGATGACGAAACTACCCTAAATATCGGACGAGTGTTCGAATGACGTAACTCGAGGTAATTACGCCGTAAGTATCCTAAATTTTGAGGCGAAAGATGTTCCCGCGGATTGGCGCAGTTCGCCGTCCCCGATCTGGTCGGGGTGATCGGGGTCTACCCCGTTCGCTCGAGCGCTCCTATCCCAATATTTAGGGAGATACTACCCTGTATAGTATCGATGAAATTAAGTCTCTCACCCGCAAACCAATTATCGCCTCGAAAACCGGGAAACAATGGAAGGTGTTGGAAGAGCTCGACTCGATGCGAGAAACTAGTAATGGACCGCGTCCCGGGAAAAAAAAAAGTTTGGTTCGTTCGATTTGAGGTTTCACGTCCCCGTCAACGCCGTATAGATCATTTTGGGAGGCGTTGCTTCCAGTAGCGCGAGACCTTTTCCGGACATATCTACGACATTTGTATCTCGGAGAATCTTTCTCGGCTACGGAATTTATACGGATATCGCGGGGGCGTAGCCAGTATGCATTATGAGAGTGGAGCGTAAAATGAGAAGCAAATGATGATAGGATTTTTGATCAGCTGTAATTACCCTAAAAATTGGGGCACCTGAAGGGAGGTCACCGTAAATATCCTAAAGTTTGATCTCAAGCGATGTAGCAAACGTGTTCTGGTGGAATAGTGGAATGACAAACAGTGCAGACCCTGGTCAGGGTGATCGGGATCTACACCGTTTTTTTCTGTCCCAATATTTAGGGTAATACTACCCGGTGCAGTCCTGCGATATTGACAAATCGATTGTCTCCGACACTCAGTGCGAAACGCTTATCGCCTTTAAACTAGAAAACAATGAAACTCGCTGGAAGATAGCGTTTAGAAGGCTGATGTTGTCGTTTAAATTTCTAAACACGCTCGCTTCTGAATGGGCTGCAGCTGAGAAAAAAGTTTTTATCAAACATGTTTGTTCGATTTGAGGTTTAACGTCCCCGTCAACATAATTTAGGTCATTTTGGAGACGTTGCTTCCGAGCCGACATTGCGCTGAAATGACATCTCAATCCCTGCCGCCTAATAAAAACGATAGAGTTTATACGCGTGGCCGGGTCGACTCGCGGCTCTAAGCCCCCGATGGGGCGGGGGGCGGATCAATCATTTTGCCCCGTTTTCGACATAGAAATATTTTTACCCAAACGAAATAGATTTAATACGTCCGCAAAGTCTGCTCGGCGTGACGGGACTTTTTAGGCCTTATACCGTTACGAAATTCCGCCCACGCGAATATATGAAAGAAAACTCATCGATGATGGGGCGGTTCTAACGAGTACCCACAATCTATTATTTGCGCAGAAAAAAGGAAAATTTCACAATTATGAAACTTCACATACATATTAACTTAACCTCGGTCAAAACTTCAAAAGTATTTGCCCTGCTCTCACACACATACATACCATCACAATACCTACATTCTGACGACAAAGGGTCGTAATTACTTATTTTCACTGAATTATCGCCCCTGTTTCAAAATAAATATCTCCTGTTGTTTCATAACCATGGGTAATAAGGCTTTCATCACACGCGTAATCCTTATGACAGTCTGCATTGAAAATCGCTTACTATTTACAGGCCCTTGCAGGGAAGGGATCTTACATTTCTCCTTATTTTTGCAGTCTTTGTTGAAAATCGCTAACTAGCAAATTCTTAGACTTTTGGTTTAAGAGTTACAACAGGCGGCTACTATATTTAGTTTTTTTACATCTGACACTTAGTTCATTGATTAACCCATTGTATGCGGGAAACCCCGAAAGGAGTACCTTGGCAAACAGTGCTGGCCCCAGATCAGACGTCGCAGAACGCGGGGGTCTGATCAGGGCCTACACTATACACATCCGCATACACTCACACCTACAAACGCGCACAAACTGCTTCAAACCCTAATATAATTTGAAAAGTTTATATAGGGCTTGCGACGGAGAGGAGTGCATCGCTTACGTCCTTGGTCTCTGAGCATTCAATAAGTCAGGGTATAGTGGGATACAGTGAGGATACAGCGGGGGGTACAGTCAGGATACAATGGGGATACTTCAGGATACAGTAAGGATACAATGGGGGTATAGTCAGGATACAGTCAGGATACAATGGAGGGTCTAGGCCAAACATCCCACTTATTAAGCTGACCATGACACCGCACCAGCGTTTGACAGTAGTTATATCCTAAATGTTGGACTGGAAGAGTGCTGCTGCCGTGCACTGGCAAACGCCGCGCGTACAACGTTAAAACGACGTCGTTTCGTTTAACACGCGCAACAATTCGCGTGAACGACTGACCGACTGCCCCTGACCAAACGGAGCTAACCCTGATCGAGCGCGTCTATCGCTCCGCCACCGCTATGCCCTCAGTCGTTGGTCGGTTATAAAAATGACATCTCAAGCCCTGTCGCCCTATGAAGCCAATAGGGTTTATTAGCGCGAACTGACAGACTCGCACCGCTTTGCTTGGACAGGCTTAGATCCTCTAAGCGGTTTTACCAGTACTAGTGTGCGGACCGGATTCAACTCTGCGTGGAAGCATCACAACGGCCCCCGCCCATAGGGGCTCGAAGAAATATATGGGCCGCGTGATGCTTCCACGCAGAGTTGAATCCGGTCCGCACACTAGTACTGGTAAAACCGCTTAGAGGATCTAAGCCTGTCCAAGCAAAGCGGTGCGAGTCTGTCAGTTCGCGCTAATAAACCCTATTGGCTTCATAGGGCGACAGGGCTTGAGATGTCATTTTTATAACCGACCAACGACTGAGGGCATAGCGGTGGCGGAGCGATAGACGCGCTCGATCAGGGTTAGCTCCGTTTGGTCAGGGGCAGTCGGTCAGTCGTTCACGCGAATTGTTGCGCGTGTTAAACGAAACGACGTCGTTTTAACGTTGTACGCGCGGCGTTTGCCAGTGCACGGCAGCAGCACTCTTCCAGTCCAACATTTAGGATATAACTACTGTCAAACGCTGGTGCGGTGTCATGGTCAGCTTAATAAGTGGGATGTTTGGCCTAGACCCTCCATTGTATCCTGACTGTATCCTGACTATACCCCCATTGTATCCTTACTGTATCCTGACTGTATCCCCATTGTATCCTGACTGTACCCCCCGCTGTATCCTCACTGTATCCCACTATACCCTGACTTATTGAATGCTCAGAGACCAAGGACGTAAGCGATGCACTCCTCTCCGTCGCAAGCCCTATATAAACTTTTCAAATTATATTAGGGTTTGAAGCAGTTTGTGCGCGTTTGTAGGTGTGAGTGTATGCGGATGTGTATAGTGTAGGCCCTGATCAGACCCCCGCGTTCTGCGACGTCTGATCTGGGGCCAGCACTGTTTGCCAAGGTACTCCTTTCGGGGTTTCCCGCATACAATGGGTTAATCAATGAACTAAGTGTCAGATGTAAAAAAACTAAATATAGTAGCCGCCTGTTGTAACTCTTAAACCAAAAGTCTAAGAATTTCCTAGTTAGCGATTTTCAACAAAGACTGCAAAAATAAGGAGAAATGTAAGATCCCTTCCCTGCAAGGGCCTGTAAATAGTAAGCGATTTTCAATGCAGACTGTCATAAGGATTACGCGTGTGATGAAAGCCTTATTACCCATGGTTATGAAACAACAGGAGATATTTATTTTGAAACAGGGGCGATAATTCAGTGAAAATAAGTAATTACGACCCTTTGTCGTCAGAATGTAGGTATTGTGATGGTATGTATGTGTGTGAGAGCAGGGCAAATACTTTTGAAGTTTTGACCGAGGTTAAGTTAATATGTATGTGAAGTTTCATAATTGTGAAATTTTCCTTTTTTCTGCGCAAATAATAGATTGTGGGTACTCGTTAGAACCGCCCCATCATCGATGAGTTTTCTTTCATATATTCGCGTGGGCGGAATTTCGTAACGGTATAAGGCCTAAAAAGTCCCGTCACGCCGCGCAGACTTTGCGGACGTATTAAATCTATTTCGTTTGGGTAAAAATATTTCTATGTCGAAAACGGGGCAAAATGATTGATCCGCCCCCCGCCCCATCGGGGGCTTAGAGCCGCGAGTCGACCCGGCCACGCGTATAAACTCTATCGTTTTTATTAGGCGGCAGGGATTGAGATGTCATTTCAGCGCAATGTCGGCTCGGAAGCAACGTCTCCAAAATGACCTAAATTATGTTGACGGGGACGTTAAACCTCAAATCGAACAAACATGTTTGATAAAAACTTTTTTCTCAGCTGCAGCCCATTCAGAAGCGAGCGTGTTTAGAAATTTAAACGACAACATCAGCCTTCTAAACGCTATCTTCCAGCGAGTTTCATTGTTTTCTAGTTTAAAGGCGATAAGCGTTTCGCACTGAGTGTCGGAGACAATCGATTTGTCAATATCGCAGGACTGCACCGGGTAGTATTACCCTAAATATTGGGACAGAAAAAAACGGTGTAGATCCCGATCACCCTGACCAGGGTCTGCACTGTTTGTCATTCCACTATTCCACCAGAACACGTTTGCTACATCGCTTGAGATCAAACTTTAGGATATTTACGGTGACCTCCCTTCAGGTGCCCCAATTTTTAGGGTAATTACAGCTGATCAAAAATCCTATCATCATTTGCTTCTCATTTTACGCTCCACTCTCATAATGCATACTGGCTACGCCCCCGCGATATCCGTATAAATTCCGTAGCCGAGAAAGATTCTCCGAGATACAAATGTCGTAGATATGTCCGGAAAAGGTCTCGCGCTACTGGAAGCAACGCCTCCCAAAATGATCTATACGGCGTTGACGGGGACGTGAAACCTCAAATCGAACGAACCAAACTTTTTTTTTCCCGGGACGCGGTCCATTACTAGTTTCTCGCATCGAGTCGAGCTCTTCCAACACCTTCCATTGTTTCCCGGTTTTCGAGGCGATAACTGGTTTGCGGGTGAGAGACTTAATTTCATCGATACTATACAGGGTAGTATCTCCCTAAATATTGGGATAGGAGCGCTCGAGCGAACGGGGTAGACCCCGATCACCCCGACCAGATCGGGGACGGCGAACTGCGCCAATCCGCGGGAACATCTTTCGCCTCAAAATTTAGGATACTTACGGCGTAATTACCTCGAGTTACGTCATTCGAACACTCGTCCGATATTTAGGGTAGTTTCGTCATCTAATCGTTTCGCTTACGTTTCACCGGAAGTTATACAAATGCTGCGCATGCAATTGTCGTCGTTTTTGTTATCGTTGTAAAAATGTTATATTTTTTCAGATGGAAGAATGGGACACTACGGAGTTGGTTATTGAAGACGGTGAATTGAGCCAAATGGCACAGGTAAATATATTCAATTCTATAAATTAACCACTGTCATACATATTTCTGCTAAAAGAAGTCTGAGCAAAATTGTATTAAACCAACGATTTTATCTTAATTAACGATAATCATGTGCACTAATGTTAAGACATAGTTTTCAAAAATGTCTTTCTTGCATCCATTGTAAAACTGATAATTTTATCCATTTTCAGCCATGCGTTATATCAGTTCATTACAATCATTATTATCATTTCAGTTTGAGGAACAGAAAGAAATAAGCGGGGAGCGAGAAGATTCGCATGGAAACTCCGTAGTGCAGGTAAATACTCATTATTTTATTATCATCGTAATCATCATTTTATCAATATTTTTTTCATTATATGTATTAACAGTAGTAGTAACAGTAGTAATTGTAATAGTAGTAGTAGTAGTAGCACTAGAAATAGTAGTAGTAGACGTTGTTGTTGTTTTATTATCATCATTGTTATTATCATTATTATTTATAACCAGTATTATTCTTAATATTTTGTTATTGTTATCATTATTTTTATTTACAGTAGTCGAAATAGTAGTATTTGTAGTAGTAGTAGTAGTAGCACTAGAAATAGTAGTAGTAGACGTTGTTGTTGTTTTATTATCATCATTGTTATTATCATTATTATTTATAACCAGTATTATTCTTAATATTTTGTTATTGTTATCATTATTTTTATTAACAGTAGTAGTAACAGTAGTAATTGTAATAGTAGTAGTAGTAGTAGCACTAGAAATAGTAGTAGTAGACGTTGTTGTTGTTTTATTATCATCATTGTTATTATCATTATTATTTATAACCAGTATTATTCTTAATATTTTGTTATTGTTATCATTATTTTTATTTACAGTAGTCGAAATAGTAGTATTTGTAGTAGTAGTAGTAGTAGCACTAGAAATAGTAGTAGTAGACGTTGTTGTTGTTTTATTATCATCATTGTTATTATCATTATTATTTATAACCAGTATTATTCTTAATATTTTGTTATTGTTATCATTATTTTTATTAACAGTAGTAGTAACAGTAGTAATTGTAATAAGACTCTTTGGATTTACGTAAGAACAACAACCCTTCCGACTTTTGGATCCAATTTCATAAAACCTATACTCTTGACGGTCACTGGGTGTGCGCTCTCAAACAGATATCTTTGACGTTAAACTTTACGCCTAGATCAAAAAGAATATATCTCTGTTGCGATATCGTGGAGGAATCCTACGTAAGAAACAGAACTATACCGGTGTTGAGAAATATCGAGATCGACAACAGATATAAAAAACTCAAATCTGACAGGTTTGAAGACGCCATCTATCTTCCCGTAAACGTGTCAAACTTGACCGCCCTCAGATTATATCTACTAGACGAGGATTTACAACCCGTCACTTTCGATTCGAACGATCTGCATTGCGTGTTACATTTTAAACAAAATGGGCTCAGTCGAAGTGTACGATATTAAATCGCAAAAATGGGTCCCCTATATACCAGACTATGACAAATGGTACCAACATTTTAAAGACTTGAGCGACGGGTACGTTCAGCCCGATCACCTCGGTCGTTACGTGGTGGGCGTAGGTGAAAGAAACAGAAAATTGAAAGAAAGTCAAATTCCCGTGGTAAAATTGGTCAGTCCCGTTGCTCAAGCGGTAGAGATGGCCAAATCCGACATAGAACGTAAGAAAGAAGGTGGTAAGAAGCGTAAGAAGGGAACGGTTGCCAGAAAAGCATTACCCAAAGAATTTAAACGGTACGCTTACAACCCGGAAGATCAAGTTTAACGAACAAAATGGACAATTGTCATCAAGAAAGTTTATCGTTATTTTCATTGCCTCCATCAGATACAGCTTTTCAGTCTAGAGAATGGATCGAATATCGACCTTCAAATCAAGTCACTTCCACCTAAGCGATAGATTTTAACATTCCTCCTCAGTCATCCGCTTACGTCGATCTCAAACACAGCGTGTTAAACGTGAAACTGCGCTTGACAGATGCTCAAGGTGTTCCGGTAAAAGAGGACCGATCTCTCGGACTGATAAACCTTCCATTGCACACGATATTTAGACAGGTAGACGTCACGTTTCAGCAGACATCGCTGTCTCATATCGGAACTAATTACGCTTACAAAAGTTACATAGATACAATTCTTAAAACCAATCAAGCCACGCAGGAAAATATACTGTCCAGTCAGCTATTTTATAAAGATACGAGATATAACCCAGACGCGGCAAATGCCAGGCTTGGCGGTAACGTGGGACTTTTCGAAAGATACCTCGCAACGAAAGACGGGAAAATTGTGGATCTGGAAGGCCCATTATTCCTAGATCTGTTTCAACAGCCAAGACTGTTGGTGAATGGCGTCAGTATTGGGATAAAATTGTGGCCGGGTCAGGACGCTTTCAGACTGATGTCCGACAGTCCAGATCCCGACGAAAAAGTTCAGATCTTGGATGTTAGATTTAAACTATGCGTACAGCGTTTAAATGGAGGAGTTTTAGTAGCTCACGAAAAACTCTTTCAAGATCAACCCGCCCTCTACCCGTATCTAAGGTCAGAGATAAAGACTGCCTCCATAGCTCCAGGACAGTACGGATTCAGTGCTGACGACATTTTTCAAGGCCTCGTTCCGAGCAAACTCGTGGTAGGACTGGTGTCTAGCGCGGCGTACACCGGCGATTACAAGAAAAACCCGCTAAACTTTCAACCGTTTGACTGCAGTTCAGTCGGGTTGTACGTCGATGGACAGTCATACCCCGCTCAGCCTTTGCAACCCAATTACAGCGCCGATCAGTTTGTGGACTGTTACAGAACTTTGATGCTCTTCAGAAAAGATATTAACGTGAGTAGAGGGGATTACAAACACGGATACTGTCTCTATGTACTAGACGTAGATCCTTACTATACGTTCAACACTAAAAGAAAAGGTCATTGTCGGCTGGAACTCAAGTTCGCGACACCCTTGCTGGAAAGCGTCACCCTTATCATGTACGCTACATTTCCGGAAATTCTCCACATAAACCAAGCCAGATCCGTGTACTTAAAATGAATAACCTTCAACTACAAAGTATTCTAAGAGGGTACCCAGTCAGAATTTGTTCAGTCGATAATGTTAAAAAGGAGAGATTCGTGATCGCCAATACGGATAAAAGCGGTGGACCGGGCAAGCATTGGGTTGCATTTTACTTTAATGAAAGTGGACACGACGAATTCTTTGATTCTCTCGGTAACACAGCGGAGTACTATAATTTTGGACACGTTTTACGGAAACGTTATTTAAGGAACAGCAATCGCTTACAAGACTTTGGTTCTGATACGTGTGGCCAGTACTGTATATATTATGTCGTGTGCCGATATGTCGGAATGTCATTGAAAGATATCGTAAACACGTTTAGCGTGAGAGATTTAGAGATGAATGATAGATTTGTGAGAACATTTGTAAATACAACGCAACTATAATGTAGTTTTACATCGCTTTATTTCAATAAAACTTTTATAACAAAAATATTGTCTTTGTTTTAAAATGATATCCAGTCCACGAATGTGTCAGTCTTTGCTTTTTCTGCCTTTTTCTCCCGTTTCCCCGGGGGTGGAGGCGCGAACACGGTTTGGCTCTTTGGCTCGGTCTTCTTTCTCTTCACCATAGCGGGGGGTGGTTTAGTTTCCTCCTTTTGCGAGTGAGAAGATGGCGTTTGCCTTTCTACGGAAGGCTCTCCTTTAACATTCAACATCCTTCGGTATTTATCGTAGGGGACAAGTACTAGCTTTTCCATCTCTATTTGAGTACTGCTTCTAAGTAAGGTATGACTATTTTCAGCAGAGTGAAAATGAAACGTTGTTTATCCGAAACGGCCTTTTTCTTGTGATGATAACCAACGGTTCTATCTCCCAACAGGTGTAAAAGGCGTCTCTCGCGTTTAAGCGCTTTTTTCTGTGCCGAGGTCAACTTTATCTTGCATTTCACGACGTTATGCGCTATCTGACTTATCGCTCTCAGTTGCTGTCTGGTAATCGTTCGCAGTAGTACCTTGCGTTGACCCGGTGTAGTTTGGGCAAATAAAAGCAAAAAGTGACGTTCTTGTACGAGTAGCTGAACCATGGTTCCTCTTGTAGGTCTGTTTCTTGTTCTTACGTCAGTCGATAAACCACGGGGTCTTCATCCGGGAATATGCGAGTTCTAAGACGATATCTGTTGTCAGCATGAGGACTCATATCTACCACAAAATAGCCGTGTTTTTCGGTGCTGAGAGCATCTTCGTACGCTCGTAAGAATCCTTTCGATTTCCCGGGATGCAGCTGGCGTCCTAGAATTGCGACTTGAGACGCATCTCGTAGATTTTTCAGAAGCACCATATACCACGTGTTTAAAGCTATCGTTCTGGCATGTTTACCTCCCGGATATAAGTTTTGAGTTATCAGTATCACGCTGACGCATTTGTGTTGGGTCCCTTGCGTAAATAATAATTCCATGTCTTTGTTGCTCATAACTTGGTGCATTAGATCATCGATGACGATAAGCTTATGACGCTTGTCTTTGGTAAACTCGTCAATTTCTTCGGTAGAGGGTAGACCCCGTTTACTATAAAAATTGGGTATCGTCCGTTCCATGTCGTCGAAGAGATCTTGGTGTATGCCGTAGCAGTATAATACGTGGGTAGGTGGTTCTCTCGTATACATGTATTGCAAATTATTCAGGAACTTGTACACCCACCTCGTTTTACCGCTACCCGTTTGACCACTGATACACATGCTAGAGCAAGGTTCGAAAGGCAGGGTACAGCTCATTTTTTAAGTTTTGGGCTGGGTAAGGCGTAACCTATGCAACTACTCAGGAGGCTTATCCAAAGCTCGGTAGATCCGTTTTGTAAAGACAAATTAACTATAGAGGTGATGATGATGACGTATACAATGATCATCTGGCAAAAGTAGACTATTTCCGCTTTAGGTATACGGGCACCTAACAAGTGCCACCTCTCCGAATTTGATCGATTTTCTTCATCTGATCTGGGTTCATAAATAAATGCTTCCCTTTCGGGTTGATGGGGCTCGTTTGTTTCCATATTCTTACGAGGGGAGTGAAATGAAAATGAAGAATGTCTGTTCTTACTAACATTTATTTGTTAGCAGTTAACTAGTGACGTATATTACAAGGATAGAAATGAAGCATTGGAACGCTTCGATTTATACATTTTTCATAAATACATAGTAAATAAAAAAGTCATATGTTAACAATTGTTATATAACTTACTCATGTTTTCGTGTAACAAAGATGTAACTGAGTAACAACGAGATATCCATACCATATACGGTAAATATGTTCTATAAGCAAGGCCTACACCACAGAACTGAAAAAACATGGAGTGCACATAACTTCAGGGCCAGACTAGCTAGTTTCGGCCAATTTGGCCTCATCAATCCTGTTTTAGTGACCACGTCTATTAAGCAAGCAATCTGTCTTAAGCAAGCAGGCGTTTGTTTTCCAAACGGGGTAAACGCAATAAATTTCACCCGTATTAAGCAATCGCCTGTCTTAAGCAAACACATTTCGGTAATCCTTTAAATGTTTGCTTAGTACGGGTTGGACTGTACTGCATACAATGGAAAAAAAAATCACTTCAACGAAAAACGAAACGGGTTGATGCAAGAAATTGTTACGACCGTGACAAAACATAAAACAGTTTGTTCAAAAATCGAAAAGTGTCCTCTTTTTTTTTTTTTGGTTCGGGTTTTACGGCCCTTTCAAGATTATTTCACTCATATCGAGCCAATCGTTAATCATAGGTGGGCGAAAACCGGAGTACCCGGAGAAAAACCACCTGACCTTCCGTTGCAGAACTTGGCGTCTCACATGTGTCCCGAGCGAGGCTCGAACCCACGGCAATGAGAGACCTAATGATCAAGAGTCAGCGCTCTTATCCATTAGGCCACGGAGGCCCGTTCGAAAAGTGTCCTAACACAGTAACATAACGCATTGTAAATTAAACATTCTGAATGTAACAATACCGAAGTGTTATCGACGAAAAATGAGAAGCTTAATACAAGATATTGAAACGACAGTAAAATAAAACTTCTATTGTATCGATTGTAAATAATGATGTACAAAAATAAAACATTCTGAATGCAACAATACCGAAATATATCGACGAAAAATGAGAAGCTTAATACAAGATATTGAAACGACAGTAAAAAAAAAAAAAAACTTCTATTGTATCGATTGTAAATAATGATGTACAAAAATGAAAACGTGTTCTACGGTAAAATAGGTGTAAACGTGCAAAAATAACAACGACTGTGACACAAATATAAACATTAATTACAAAAATCTAAACAGCTCTCACACATTTCCAGCACACCTAACGCAAAAATCAAAACGACCCTTTCTTTTAAAAGCCAAAAGGTACAGTGTCATAGTTTTCCAAACGTCTTCGTTTGGTATAAACCATTTGATAAGTTTTTTCTTCTTTACGATTTATCAATATTCTTTTTCGTTTTTCCCTGCAAATTTTGTTTGGATTAGACACCGTGATATTCGGACAACTTTGAGGACTGGTTACTATTCGTTTGACACTGTCAAAATTTATTAATTGAGAATTAGTGTAATTCAAAGTGAATCCTCTGATTTTACAAATTTCTTTTTTAGTGTTAGTTTTGTAGGCGTAATTTTTTGGCCCCCCAGACACAAACTCTACAATGTGCTCCCCAGTTTGCAATTCATCCGTGAGTTCGCCCAGGTAGTCTCCCAGGGGAGGGTCATACTGACCGGGACGAGCCACCACCACCGCCCACCATCACAGCCACAACCGCAGACACTACAACTAGAGAAAAGTCCCATGCATTTGAAAGATATTGAGTTTTACGAAAAGTGGTTCAAAGACTTACTCGCTTTTGTAACAGAATATCTGAGAGATGAAACACTTAGCTTAGCGAGTGAGTGAGTTTTAGTTTTACGTCCCACCAACAACTAAGGTCATACGGAGACGGGACCTCGGGTGGGATACAGTGAGGATACAGCGGGGGGTACAGTCAGGATACAATGGGGATACAGTCAGGATACAGTAAGGATACAATGGGGTCTTTCGAATGCATGGGACTTTTCTATCCGCTCGTAGGTATCGAATACAGCTCTCCCGTGCTCAGCTTATATCTGATGGAGTTAACCTAATTAAGATGACTTTCTCTGCGCCTGCACCTGACAGTAGTAATATCCTAAATGTTGGGATGGAAGACTGCTGCTACCGTGCAACGTTACAACAACGTCGTTTCGCTTAACACGCGCAACAATTTGCGTTAACGACGGACTGACTGACCGCCCCCGCCCATCGGGGCTTGAAGAAATAGATGGGCTGTATAATGCTTCCACGCAGAGCTGAGTCCGACCCCACACGAGTACTGGTAAACCGCTTAGAGGATCTAAGCCTGCCCAGGCAAAGCGGTGCTAGTCGGACCGTCCATGCTTATAAACCCTATTGGTTTCATTGGACGACAGGGCTCGAGATAATCAGAGGTACGCTCCGGACAAGCTTTATATTTCACCCCGTCTCCGCTATGCCCCTTAGTCGTTGGTTGGACATAAAACGGACAAGCGCGTACACACACACACACACACACACACACACACACACACACACACACACACACACATGCGTATAAGACGCCGTGGTATACAACGTTGCACCAACGTCGCGTCATCGATTTTTTCCTTTCAGAACCGACTCATTAAGGCGGTTCTATCGAGTACCCACAATGTATGGGTCACGCGTGTGACGCCGAGTTCAGCAACGGAAGGTCAGGATTTTTTTCTCCGGGGCACTCCGGTTTTCGCCCACCTCTGAATAACGATCGACTCGGTATGAGTAAAAAAGTCCCGTCACACCGCGCAGACTTTGCGGACGTATTAAATCTATTTCGTTTGGGTAAAAATATTTCTATGTCGAAAACGGGGCAAAATGATTGATCCGCCCCCCGCCCATCGGGGGCTTAGAGCCGCGAGTCGGCCCGGCCACGCGTATAAACTCTATCGTTTTTATTAGGCGGCAGGGATTGAGATGTCATTTCAGCGCAATGTCGGCTCGGAAGCAACGTCTCCAAAATGACCTAAATTATGTTGACGGGGACGTTAAACCTCAAATCGAACAAACATGTTTGATAAAAACTTTTTTCTCAGCTGCAGCCCATTCAGAAGCGAGCGTGTTTAGAAATTTAAACGATAACATCAGCCTTCTAAACGCTATCTTCCAGCGAGTTTCATTGTTTTCTAGTTTAAAGGCGATAAGCGTTTCGCGCTGAGTGTCGGAGACAATCGATTTGTCAATATCGCAGGACTGCACCGGGTAGTATGACCCTAAATATTGGGACAGAAAAAACGGTGTAGATCCCGATCACCCTGACCAGGGTCTGCACTGTTTGTCATTCCACTATTCCACCAGAACACGTTTGCTACATCGCTTGAGATCAAACTTTAGGATATTTACGGTGACCTCCCTTCAGGTGCCCCAATTTTTAGGGTAATTACAGCTGATCAAAAATCCTATCATCATTTGCTTCTCATTTTACGCTCCACTCTCATAATGCATACTGGCTACGCCCCCGCGATATCCGTATAAATTCCGTAGCCAGGAAAGATTCTCCGAGATACAAATGTCGTAGATATGTCCGGTAAAGGTCTCGCGCGACTGGAAGCAACGTCCCCAAAATGATCTATACGGCGTTGACGGGGACGTGAAACCTCAAATCGAACGAACCAAACTTTTTTTTTTCCGGGACGCGGTCCATTACTAGTTTCTCGCATCGAGTCGAGCTCTTCCAACACCTTCCATTGTTTCCCGGTTTTCGAGACGATAATTGGTTTGCGGGTGAGAGACTTAATTTCATCGATACTATACCGGGTAGTATCTCCCTAAATATTGGGATAGGAGAGCTCGAGCGAACGGGGTAGACCCCGATCACCCCCGACCTGATCGGGGACGGCGAACTTTGCCAATCCGCGGGAACATCTTTCGCCTCAAAATTTAGGATACTTACGGCGTAATTACGGTAATTTACGTCATTCGAACACTCGTCCGATATTTAGGGTAGTTTCGTCATCTAATCGTTTCGCTTACGTTTCACCGGAAGTGATACAAATGCTGCGCATGCGCAGTCCATGATGCCCAAGTGACCCCCTTACTACTATTGATTGTCGGTTCTCGTTAGAACCGCCTCGATGAGGTGGTTCTAACGAATACCAACAATCTATATTTTGAGCAGAAATAAGAAAAATATCGCAATTTATCATCCTAAAATTTTCATTTTTTCGGCGATAAACGTTAAAATGTATTTATATAGGCGTGTTTTCGTAATTTAATGAAAATATTGCCCAGCTAGATCTGCCTCCCCTACGACAAGAGAGTGTGCGTGCTATCTTGATGTGGCTCAGCTTTGAAAGAAACCACGCCTATACAAATACATAGTAAAATTTTAGCCGAAACAAAAAACCACACACTAAGATCTGAGGATGAAAAATTGTGATATTTTCCTTATTTCTCCTCAAAATATAGATTATGGGTGCATGTTAGAACCACCTCATTGAGGCGGTTCCAACAAGTACCGACAATCTATATTTAAGAGCAGAAATAAGCAAAATAAGGTTTACCCCTGTAAACCTTCGGTCTGACCCACTATAACAATAGAGTTCAAGTGGGTCAGAATTATATAGATGTGTTTTCGTGATGGAAAGAAAATCCTATCTCTATGTCATTTTACTGTAAAAAAATTGTACTGTCCTATCTTTATGTTATTTTACTTTGAAAGAAAATGTGTACCGCCCTTCCCCGGTGTGGCTCTACTTTTAAAAGAAAATAATGTGCTGCCCTATCTCTTCGTGATTCTTCTTTGGAAGAAAATAGTAGAAAAACCGTTCTGCTCATGTGGTTTTACTTTAAATGAAAATTGTGCAGCCCAATTTCGAGGTGGTTCAGCTTTGAATAAAAAAGAGCTATACAGAGATGGAATTCTAATTTGAAAGACACAAACGGTGTTGCCCATCTCCATGTAGTTCCAGTTTGAAAGATATATAGTCTGATTTTATGTTCAGAGTTCTATGTCAGTCAATCCTGGCTTCTAGTTTTGGGTACACAATATAAAAGGTGATCGACTTCATATTGTAAAACATTCGGCACTCGTTCATATAGCGGAGACGCACTCGCAAGCTCGTGCGTCCTTCGCCATATGTACTCGTGCCGAATGTTTCACAATCCTATACGTATTGTCCTGTCCGATGTGGTTCTAATTTGAAGGAGAAAATGTGTTGTCCAGCCCGATGCAGTTCTACTTTAAAAGAACAAATGTGTTGACAGCTCGAAGTAGTTCTAATTTTAAAGAAAAAATATGCGTTGTCCATCTCAATTAAGTTCTAGTTAGAAAGAGAAAATGTTTTGTCCAGCCAGATGTAGTTCTTATTTGAAAGGAAGTATATTCCAGCTGGATGCAGTTCCATTTTGAAGACAAAGTGTGTTGACCAGCCAGACGAAGTTTTAGTTGAAAAAAAAAAAAAAACACCAACAAAACAAAACAAAACAAAAACATGCAAAAAAAGAAAAAGAAAAAAAGAAAATGAAAACAATGTATAGCCCAGCTCGATGCATCTCGACGCAGTTCTTATTTGAAAAAAAGGTGTTTTGCTCGATGTAGTTATAATTTGAAATAAAAAAAAAACATGTGGTCTATCTAGATGCAGTTCTACTAAGAAAGAAAAAACGTGCGCTATCCTGCCATATGTGGTTCATATGTGGTTCAAATTTGAAAGTAAAAACGTGTTGTTTAGCTCGATGCTGTTTCAACCGCACAACTAGCGGTTAAGCAATACAAAATCTGTCGTTGGTTCATTTAAGTGCAAATAAGTCAAAACACAATGGCACGCCGAACAAGAATTTGCATCACAAGTGACATGTTTGTCAAAGTACAAAGAACGCGTAACCCATATTTAGCATATTGAATACCTTTAAATTCCGCTTCACACAGAAAGCGGGACCGGGCTAAAAGATTGTAAAAATCTATACCACTGCAATCCCACCTTTATCAGTTTTATGCTGCATAATCAGAAATGCTATTAACAATACGTCAGGTGTCTGAAAATTTCGTCCAATTAACTGAGAATGAATAGCTATACATTCGTTCCGCCCACGTTGTCAGTCAGCTCTAAGGCCTATTCAGAAGCACATGATAGAGAGTTCAATACGGTACGACAAAGCTGTCGCCGAGTCGATGATTTTCATTGCAAACAGCATCAAACGTGCGACGGGATGAACTCTTATTGCTTAACTGCTGGTTACGTGGTTGTAGAAAGAAAAACGGTGTTGTCCATCTCGATATAGGTATACTTTGAAAAAAAAAGTATTGTCCAGCTCTATGTTATTCTTATTTGAAAGAAACAGTGTGTTGTCGAGCTCTATTTTCTTCAATGTATTGTCGACCTCGATATAGTACTAATTTGAAAAAAAAAGTTATTTGGAAGAGAGAATGGGTTGTGAAGCTCAATGTAGTTCTTATTTGAAAGAAAAACACGTTTTGCCCAGTTCGATGTAGTTCTGATTTGAAAGGAAAAAGTGTTGTCCAGCTCGATGTAGATTCTCTGTGCAAGAAAAATGTACCACTCTGTATTGATATGGCTCAACTTTTGAAGAACTCGTGTGGTAACTTTGGAAGAGGACAATTTTGCTACCGAAGAGGTTTTACTTTGAATGAAACGAAATGTGCTCCCATCTCAGTGTGGTTCTGATTTGAAAGGAAAATAAGCTGTCCCACCTCGGTTTTGCTCTGCTTTGAAAGAAAAAAGTTCTGTACATCTCGATTTGGTTCTAGTTTGGAAGAACAAATGCACTGATATTTTTTGAAGGGGAACAGAAATTACAAAAGTTTTCATCCTTGAAAAATGGCGTAATACATATAAAGTGCATCCGTTTAACTCATGGGGAGGCAACTCATTAAGATATATTTTTCTCTCTTACAAATTGGGGTTCTACTCTTAAAGGAAAGAATTGGATATAGTTTATAGGAAATGAAACAGGAAATCAAAACAGTTGTTTCCCTTGCAGAAAGTGGCTTTATGAACCCAGTCACCTTAAACGCCTTGGTACAACAGTGCCGTCGTAAATCCCGAATAGAGCTAACTTTATCCTAATTCATCATTTTCTACAAAACATAAATCCTTCAAAGATCGATTAATTCTGTAAAAGACTTCGCATTCATTGTAGACTCTTGAATTAATAAGCGTCTAGTGTTCCTGAATGCGCAATAGTTATGTAATTTTATCGCGGTTGCATTGTGGGAACTTGCAGCTTCCCTTGCGGAAGTTGGACCACACTCAACTTGTCGTTGGTGCCAAGGCTAAACTGCATTGTGCAGGCCAAACGATATGGAAGCAGTGGCCTTAGGAAGAGCCGTTTGATCAGCGCAAGACAGCCTACAAATGACGTCAGCAAGGCACATATGAAGCGGACGAACACAGGATGCTAGCCTATACTTTGCCGGAACTCTGTCCTTTTCAAAGCCCCCCCCCCCTCCCCCACCCCTCGGTCAGACGGACACGATTCGCAGATCGGAATTGACCATGTTCCAATGTCGCGATTTGCAGCGTATTTGTCGGACCGCTTGTCGAAATCCCTGTAGATTACAGACCACTTTTCGTCTTTATTGCACCTGCACCGTGCCTGAGATGTATCACTTCAAGCGAAAGCCTTTTAGAAAGTGGCAAAAACTAATCCTGGACTAGTTCTAGGGGTAGTCCCTATGCGCTTACAGCGCTCGGTTACCTTAAAAATCAGTCAACGAACGACGAAACTGGCAGCTTGTGCGCCGGTCTGCGGACGGCGACTACAGTGTAAGTTTCAGTTCAATTCCTCATAAAACTGACTTTTACCCTAAAAAGTATCTCCTCCTTGCATATATCCGTTTTCGGTAGTCCAGTTCAGAATTTAGGGGTTTCTTTCTTTTCCTTTTGTTTTGGCAACGGTGCATGCCCTGCTCAGACACCGCTGAACGATAGAGGCATTGTCTGATTTTATACCGGACTATTTGCCAGTCTTCCACTTTGTGCCCGGACTATTTGCCAGTGTCCCGTTTCTGCTCCGGAATATTTGCCAGTATCCTGACTTGGACCCGGACTGTTGCCAGTGTTCCACTTTTGGTCCGGCCTGCTATGCCAGTATCCTGACTTGTAACCGGACTGTTTTCCAGTGTCCCGCTTTTGATCCTGACTATTTGCCTGTGCCCCGCTTTTGGTCCAGGTTATTATCAGTGCCCGGACGGCCCAGACTATTTGCCAGTGTCCCGCTTTTGACCCGGACGCTCTTTTGTCCCGGACTATTTGCCAGTGTCTCCCTTTTGCCCGTGTCCCGGCTTGTGTCCGAATTATATTCCAGAGTCCCCCGGACGGCCCAGACTATTTGCCAGTATCCAGCTTTTGGCCCGGACTATTTGCCAATGCCTCGGCTTATGCCCGAACTATTTTCCAGTGTCCCGCTTTTGGCCCAGACAATTTGCCACTGTTCCGGCTTGTGCACGGTCTATTGGCCAGTGTCCCTGCTTGTGCCGGGACTATAGACGAATCCAATGTTTTGACACGTGACCTTGTTTACTTGTCACTGCGCATGCGCAAAACTACTTTTCCTTTTTGATAACGATCTTTCGTGGTTGGCAAAAAGCCGCTGGTTCCATATAAACGCATTGTAAATAAATCTAATATTACGGGCATATTTTAGTTGACTGCTACAGAAAATCGTCGAATTACACTTTAAATGAGTAGATTAATATATTCCAGACTTCATTCATGCATCTTACGCATTTTTAGTCATTCGTTTTGCGCATTTTTATTACAAATAATTAAGACCATCCCGCCTCGTTACCTGCCGCTAAGTTTAACAGGTAAGTATCATCAAAATATCCTCAAATATTCTAGAAACCAATAATTACTAGCTAAGACATGTCTATTTTTATAAGTTTAAAGGTCAATTTTGTCGTTTCGATTCCAAACAAAATACAAGTTTACAGAAAATAACATCGCATTTTACGTTAAGTCCCGGCAAATAGTATTATTGAGTGAAGACATAGTGTTTGAATGTGTCTATTTGCCAGTGTCCCGGCTTGTGCCCGGACTACTTTCCAGTGTCCCGCTATTGGTCCGGACTATCAGCTTGTGTACCACTTTTGGCTCGGACTATATTTATGTCCCACTTTTGACCCGGACAGTCTCGCGTTTGGTCCGTGTCCCGGCTTGTGTCAGACAGACAACATGCATTTAGGAAAAAGCACAGTTGTGAAATTCAGCTAAGCAAAGTTATCAATGACTGGGCAAAAATCTTGGACAAAGGGGGACAGGTGGACACATATATTCTGGACTTCGAGAAGGCTTTTGACACCCCTCCTCATGAACTTCTTAAATCTAAGTTATTTGGTTATGGAATTGGGGGAAAGACCCTAAAATGGATAGATTACTTTCTTTGCTACAGAAAACAGCGGGTTGTTGCTAATGGTAAATCTTCGGCGTGGGCTCCAGTTTTGTCTGGAGTCCCGCAAGGGACTGTTCTTGGTACCCTATTATTCTCCCTGTACATCAATGATATTTCCACTGACATTGACTCAGAAATAAGACTGTTCGCAGATGACTGTGTTTGTTACCAGGATATTAGAGATACAGATGACTCTTCATGCTGACATAGATAGATTAGGATGTTGGGCCCGAAAATGGGGCATGAGATTTCAGCCAGTTAAATGCAATATTATGCAGATAATTTGGAAGAGATCTAATAAAGCTGAGGCTTCTTACACCTTAGAGGGAACGGTCGTCGAGAATGTGGACTCCATTAAATACCTTCGAGTGACAATCTCACACAACTTGAGATAGAATACTCATATTAGCAACATGTGTACTAAGGCAAATAGAACGCATGGTTTCCTGAGGCGATATCTTCATCAGTGCCCTCAGGATGTGAAAGAGGCAGCATATAAAGGTCTTGTTCGCCCAATCTTGGAATATGGTAGTTGTATCTGGGACCCCAGTGGAGTGGTCCTTAATGATGAAATTGAGAAAGTTCAGAATAGAGCTGCTTGATTTGTAACAGGCAATTACTGCTTTGAAACTGGGAGCATGACTGGAATACTTGGAGAATTAAAATGGGAGTCTCTCAAGAAAAGGAAAAAAGACAGTAGGCTAATCCTTTTATACAAAGGTCTAAAGGGTGCTGCCAGCATTCCAACAGATGACTTCGTTCCCCCAGCTAGACACTGTAGAAATCACCATTCGTTGGCGTTTCAGACCCTTACTGCAACAACTGACATTTATAAAGACTCGTTCTTCCCCAGAACCATTGATCAGGAATGGTCATGCAATAACAGACTAGACCATGTTTGTTAAATCTAACGATGTGTTAGTTAACGAATACAATATGTTTGCTGACAAAACTGTGAGTAACTTTTACTCACATTTTGATAGCAATAACACTGTATTGGATGTATTACTTGCTAGAACATCATTACGAAAACAAGCCTATACAAATACATTGGCTTCACTTCAACTTTAAATTTGTGATGAGATCTGTCATGAAGATTTCTAAGATTGCTGCCATTGACAGTCATCTTGGATATTTGAAAGAAACCATTTTAGCATTTTTTTCAATTTCTTTGTCGCTCCAATGCCTCCCATCAAATTAATCAAATCCGATTTACAGGTTGGGAGGAGACGTCATTTAAAGAATTTCGAGGTGACCACCATGACGGCCATCTTGGATATCAGAATATAACAATTTTACCACTGCTAAATCTCTATGTCGCCAAAATGCCTCCCAATATATTTCGGTTCAATTCGACTTGCAGTTAAGGAGGAAAAAACATTGCCGTTTCCTTAGAAGCAACGATATATCAATATGCACACACATCAAAGTGTCTCAAATAATGGCTGGGAACGATGGATGCTTTGTTAATATCCCATTTGTCTGGCTCTATTGCATTACCAAATGCAGTACATTAGAGCAAATGGCCGCCGAACCAACAGGAGAAACATCGATTTGTTGCGAACTCAGTATCATGCGGTTCTATTTTGAAAGGAATAATTTGCTGTTCCTCTATTTGTGGTTCTATTTTGCATCACGAAAACACGCCTATATAATTTTGACCCCCTTGAATCCCACTTTTATATAGTAAAACTGGGGTTTACAGGGGCAAACCTTATTTTTCAGACATCTGCTCTAAAATATTGATTGTCGGTACTCGTTAGAACCGCCTCGGTCAGGCGGTTCTGACGAGTACAAACAATCTATATTTTGAGCAGAAATAAGAAAAATATCGCAATTTTTCATCTTAAAATTTTTATTTTTTTGGCGATAAAGGTTACAATGTATTTGTATAGGCATGTTTTCGTATAGAAAAGACAGAATCTTGCCCATCCCGATCTGGCTCCACTGCGAAAGGAGAGAATGTGTGTGCTATCTTGATGTGGCTAAGCTTTGAAAGAAACCACGCCTATACAAATACATAGTAAAGTTTTAGCCGAAACAACAACCAAAAACCACACACTAAGATCTTAGGATGAACAATTGTGATTTTTTCCTTATTTCTTCTCAAAATATATATTGTGGGTATAGAGCAGAAATAAGCAAAATAAGGTTTACCCCTGTAGACCTGTAAACCTCAGTTTTGCTACATAACAATAGCGTTGAAGGGGGTCAGAATAATATAGGCGTGTTTTCGTGATGGAAAGAACATCCTATCTCTATGTCATTCTACTGTAAAAGAAAATTTCTACTGCCCTATCTTTATGTTATTTTACTTTGAAAGAAATTATGTACCGCACTTCCCCGAAGTAGTTTCAATTTGAAAGAACAAATGTGTTTTCAAGATCGATGTAGATCTTAGTTGAATGAGAAACGGGTTGTGCAGCTCGATATAGTTCTAATTTTAATGCAAAAAAGGTGTTGTCTATCTCAGTGTTGTTACTTTTTGAAAGAATAAATGTGTTCCCCAGCTCGGCCAATTTCTAATTTGGAAGATAAAAATGTGTTGTCGAGCTAGGTGTTTTGTCTTGTGTGGAAGACTAAATTTTGTTATCAATCTCGATGTAGTCCTACTTGAAAGACAATTACAAAAGCGAAACAATTATGTTTTGTCCAACTGGCTGTAATACAACTCTGTTGTCCAGCCTGGAGTAGTTCTAATTTGAAACAAAAAAGTCTTGCCAATCTCGATGTAGTTCTTCTTTGAAAGTAAAAATTTGTGTTGTCAAACCGGATGTAGTTCTATCTTAAAAGTAAAACTGTGTCGTTCAGCTCGATGAAGTTCTTGTTTGAAAGAAATTTGAGTTGTCAAGCATTTAGTTTCACTTTGAAAACAACGATGTGTTGTTCAGCTGAATGAAATTCTAATTTGAAAGAGAAGAGTGTGTTCTCCAGCTCGATGCACTTCTGATTTGGAACAAAACTGTGTTATTCAGATCGAGGAAGTTCTAATTTGAAACAAAAATGTGTTTCCAGCTCTATGTAGTTTTCATTTGAAGGAAACCCGTGTTGTCCAGCCAGATGTAGTTCTACTTTGAAAGAAGCAATTTGCTATCCTGCTCGACGTATTTCTTCTTTAAGAGAAACAAATGTGTTGTCCAGCTGGATGTAGTTCTACTTTGGAAGAAATAAAAGAGCTGTCCATCTCGGTGTAGTTCTAATTTGACAGGAAATATGCGTTGTGCAGCTCGTTGTGTTCTACATTGAAGGGAACAAATATGTCGTTTAGCACGATATAGTTCTAATTTGAAAGGAAAGCTGTGTTGCCCAGTTCGATATGGTTCTAATTTGAAAGAATGCAAGAGCTGGTGTTTATGAAACACAATGCCTAAAACTTCTTTACCCTAACACTGCTTACTCTAGTTAGATTTTGAGATATCTTGCTTTTATGGTTAACAAGTTCGCGTAATGAACACCCTCTTAACCCCGCGTTTAAAAGGGAAATGTGAGGTAAATGTGGTATGCGCTATTTTTCCTCATTTTTTTGCTGCTGAGTTAGCTGAACTCCATTGATTCAGAAGTTTGTCGTTGTTCCAGCTGGCAAGGCATCTAACAATATTGTGTTTGTTTGCAAAACACACTATATAACCGCTTAAAAGAAGAGCTTGGTTTGAGCACTATGACAGGCAACCCAACATATAATCTTTCTTCTTTGTCCAAAGATGAAATTCTGCGAAACCACCAATCGGTGATGCTTTCGTTTGGAATTTCCCTCCCAGAGGAAGATATGGAACTTCCAAAGTTGTACTGGATTGCTAAGCTTCACCAGAATCCGTACAAGCAGAGATATATCGCGGGTTCAGCTAAGTGCTCAACCAAGCCTCTTTCACAGATCCTAACACGAATCCTTACTGCAGTTAAAGATGGCCTTCAGAAATATTGTGACACTGCATATGCCAGGAGTGGTGTGAATCAGATGTGGATTTTGAAAAACTCCAAAGAGCTTTTAGAACATCTTCAGTCACAGTCTTTTCTATCAGTAAACAACATAAAATCGTTCGATTTCTCAACGCTCTACACAACTATTCCTCATGATAAATTGAAATCTAAACTCAAGGAAATTATAAATCAATGTTTTTTCCACAAGAATGGTAACCGTCGCTACCAGTATGTTGTCCTTGGCTACAAAGACACATACTTCGTTCGAGATCACTCTGATGCACCACAAAAGTACACTGATGCAGATGTCATTAGGATGCTGGAATATCTAATTGATAATATTTTCGTGGAGTTCAGTGGCCTATTATTTCAGCAAACAATTGGCATACCAATGGGTACTAATTGTGCACCGTTGCTTGCCGACTTGTTCTTGTACTCGTTTGAGGCGGAGTTTGTACAAGGTCTCCTCAAAGCAGGCAAGAAACGCCTTGCACAACAAATCAATTTCACCTACAGATATATAGATGATTTATTGTCTCTGAAAAATGCTAAATTTGCAGAGTACTTGGAATTCATCTATCCACGTGAACTTGAAATTAAGGAAACAACAGAGACTGCAACCTCTCCCTCATACTTGGATTGTTATCTCTATATTGACAACGGGAAGCTTACTACTAGGCTGTACGACAAACGAGATGACTTCAATTTTCCCATTGTTAACTTTCCCTTCATGAGCAGTAATATCCCGTCTGCAACAGCATATGGAGTTTACGTTTCACAGTTAATCCGTTATGCTAGAGCCTGTTCAAAGTGTCAGGACTTTATGGAACGTGGTAAGGTGCTCACTACCAGGTTGTTATGCCAGGGGTATCAAAAAACCAAACTGGTATCTACACTAAAGAAGTTTTATGGGAGGCACCATGATCTTGTGGATCCGTACAATGTGGCCATTTCCAGAATTATTTCTGATATGTTTGCCAATGGAAAGCCATAGGAAGACTTCCAAAATCTCGGACATACCCTTCCCGGCATTTACACCTTTTCTTCGTTCGGGTCGATGGGCATGGTTGGCGAAGCTTGCTTACCAAGTAATGCTTAGTATCCGCGGACGCCTGATTACACTCTTCTGGAGTCCATGTCTGTTGATCCGAACATTGATATTTGCCCTTTTGTCTATGGATTAACGATTTTGGATTAATGCTTTGGTACTACGACCTAAACTACTTTGCTCAAAACTATGACGCGGTTCTACCGAGCACCCGCTATCTGTTTGGACTAGTAATAAGAAAAATTAAAAAAAAAATCATCTGACAGTTGCTAGTTCTTTTAGATATGGCATACACCATTTAAGCACACGGATGTGTTATAGTGATGTTTGGAAAGTTTCAAAGGGCCATAACTCAAGAGAAGTTTTTAAAAAAGTAATCAAGGCATACGCATATTATCCTCTGTAAACCTATCAAGTTTCAAGGCAATTGTCTAAATAGTTGTTGTGCTGTCTTGCTTACAACCTTAAAATGACCAAATTCACAAATGCCCATAACCAAAGAAAAAATATTATTTCAGAATACATTCAAAAGATGAGGAAACAAATCAGCTGTACTTGTTAATGAGGAATTTATACATATTTTTAAATGCCTAGCATGCATGGTTCAGACACTGTAGTTCTAATTTGAAATAATAATAATAATAATAATAATAATAATAATAATAATAATAATAATAATATTTTGTACATTTCGATATGGAGAAAATGTGCTATCTAGCTCGATGTACTCTCTTAGTCCTTCTTTGGAAGATAAAAAAGTGTTGCCAGAGCGATGTAGTTCTAGTTAGGAAGACAAAAATGTGTTGTCCAGCTCGATGAATTTCTAATGTGAAAAAAACTGAATTTATTATATACCCAGAAAATGTCCCTTTTACTTTGTACAAAAGTTACGGGTCAATATTTTTTCCTTTTCCATATTGCACGTTGTCAAGTGCATATTGCCCATAGTCGAACACAACCAAAACCACTTTCAGATTTGTCCATTTCGATACTAAAAATCGGCAGCCATCTTGCGTGCGTATCGACTGAAAGAACCTAAAGCAAAACGAATATTGGCTGTGACAAAGTCCATAAAGCGCATCTTGTGCTGTCAAATATGACCTACCTGCGATCTGTTTAGATTTCCAATAAATACCTTTAGGAAATCAGAAGTATTTAAAACGAAATAAAAAGGACACTTCGGAAAAAAGACGTCTTGTGTTGGGAAACGTCACATCCACCAAACGATAACATCATCTTCACTTTGGTGCCATTGGCATTGTTTTTTCAACGTGTAGGAAGACACTTAATGACCTGCATTATTTTCCATTTCAAAGCACTTTTAGGTATATAATCTGATTTTACGTTGAAATTTCTATGCCAGCCAATCCTGACTTCTAGTTTCGGGTATACAATAAAAAGGTTTGTCGACTTGGTGGTACTAAGGCCTATGAACTGCAACCTTTGGTTGTAGAGAGGGCTTTAGTTGATGACCACATTTGTCGTTCAGCCACCAAGTTTGCTGTATGTGTTACAGAAGGCCAAGACAAGCTTCCTGCGTTGTATCGGTTGCTTAAACTTTATAAAAGACCATACATAGCACGGTTTGTTGCAAATTCAAGCTCTTGTACCACCACTTAACTTTCCAAATTATTAACTTCATGTTTTACTACCATTAAAACATGTGATTAAATATTGCGACAAAGTCTTTGAAAGATCAGGAAGAAATCTGTTTTTGTCTATAAGTGAAGTTTTAATGAAGTTTTAAATAAATTGAAATCCAGACGTTTTCGTGCTTCAATAAGTTCTGAATAGTTAGATCCTTTGGAAGCAAAGAAAACGCCAAATAAACGAAAATTGCAGACTCGGTTTCATTGAATCTGTTCACGACCAGTACTGAAATGTGCAACACCGGCCAAGCCCTCTAGCATCGGCTTAAGCAGAATAGAAGTGGAGGCAATGATCAGGAATCGATACAGTGAACCCACAGCTCCCATCAGAGACACCAAAGGGAAAGAAACACAAACATGAAACAACAGACCCTAATGGAAACATCAATAGCGGAAAGCCAAATGGACAGTTACTTTCCCACAAAATTGTCAATAGGCTATCCAACATAAAATAATATAAGCTACACAAACACCCAAAGACAAACCATAACAAAAATAAACCGAAGACCGCCTTGGAACGGTCAGCGGAAACGAATTCCACTGGGGGGCTTAAATCGATTTTACGTGACCACAACCTCACCCTTACTTCCGTCGCGATTAAGACAAATAGTTTGGCTTTCCGCTATTGATGTTTCCATTAGGGTTTAGTTGTTTCATATTTGTGCTTCTTTCCCTTTGGTGTCTCTGGTGGGAGCTGTGGGTTAATTGTATCGATTCCTGATCATTGCCTTCACTTCTATTTTCATATTGTACAGTATTCGGTACTCGTTCATATAGCGGAGACGCACACGCAAGCTCGTGCCGAATTTCGCAATATAAAGTTAATTACAAATACGTATTGTCCTGTCCGATGTGGTTCTAATTTGAAAGAAAAAAATGTGTTGTCGAGCTCGATGCAGTTCTACTTTAAAAGAACAAATTTGTTGTCCAGCCCGAAGTTGTTCTAATTTTTAAAGAAACAAAACATGCGTTGCCCATCTCAATTTAGTTCTACTTTGAAAAAAAGAATGTGATGTCCAGCCCGATGAAGTTCTAATCAGAAAGAAAAATTGTGTTGTGCATCTCGATGGGTTTCCTTTTTGAAAAACAATATGTGTTGTCCAGTACGATGTAGTTTTAATTTGAAAGACAATGTACTTTTCAGCTCGATAAAGTTCCAATTTGAAAGAAAACATGTTATGTCCAGCTCGATGTAGTTCTTATTTAAAAGACAAAGCGTGTTGTCCAGCCAAATGTAGCTCTAAACGTAAAGAAAAATGTGTTGTGAATCTTGATGTAGTTCTACTTTGAAATAGGTTTGTGTTGCCCTGCACGATGTAGTTTTAGTTTGAAAGACAAAGTGCTTTCCAGCTCGATGGAGTTCTAATTCGAAGGATGCAATGTTAATTTCAATGTAGTTCTAGTTGGAAAGAAACAATGTATTGTAGTTCTTATTTGAAAGAAACAATGTGTTGTCCAGCTCGATATAGTTCTTTGAAAGAAAGACAAAAAGGTGTTGTCCAGCTGGATGAAGTTCTATTTTAAAGACAAACTGTGTTGACCCACCAGAAGTAGTTCTAATTGGGGGGAAATGTATAGCCCAGCTCGATGTAGTTCGATGCAGATCTTATTGGATAAAAAGGTGTTTTTGTTCGATGTAGCTCTAATTTGAAATAGAACAAAATGTGTTCTACTAAGAAAGAAAAACACGTGCTGTCCTGCCAGATGTGGTTCCAATTTGAAAGTAAAAACGTATTGTCTAGCTCGATGCCGTTTCAACTGCGCAACTAGCAGTTCAGCAATACGAAATCTGTCCTCGGTTCATTAAAGTGCAAATACGTCAAAACACAATGACACGCCGAACGAGATTTTTTCCGTCACAAGTGACATGTTTGTCAAAGTACAAAAAATGCGTAAACCATATTTAGCATTTTGAATACCTTTTAATTCCGCCTCACACAGAAAGCGGGGCAGGAGCTTAAATATTGTAAAACAATCTATACCACTGCAATCCTGCCTTATTCAGATTTATGCTGCATATTCAGAAATGTTATTAAAAATAAGTCAGTTGTCTGAAAGTTTCGGCCAATTAAATGAGAAGCATTAGCTACACACTCGTTCCGCCTACGTTGTCAGTCACCTCTAAGACCTGTTCAGAAGCACAGGATAGAAGGTTAAACACGGTGCGACAAAGCTGTCGCCGAGTCTATGATTTTCGTTGTAAACAGCATCAAACGTGCGACGGGGTGACGTCTGATTGCTAAACTGCTAGTTGCGTGGCTGTAGAAAGAAAACAAAACATGTGTTGTTCATCTCGATATAGTTATACTTTGAAAGAAAAAATGTTGTCCAGGTCTATGTTATTCTACTTTGAAAGAAACAATGTTGTCGAGCTCTATATTTTTCTTCCTTGAAGGACAAAGTATTGTCGACCTCAATAAAGTTCTAATTTGAAAGACAAAAAAGTAATTTGAAAGAATGTCTCGGTGGGATTCTCCTCTGAAAGAACATGTGTTCTACCCAATCTCGATGTGATTCTCCTCTTTAAGAAGAAATATTCTGCCCTATTGCGCTGGATTTCACTTTTGTAGAAAAGAAAGTACTACCCAGCTAGGCCCTTTGGAAAAACATTTTTCCAGGAACTAATTCTTTACCTTAAAAGGAGATCATTTTTCTGAGTTTTCTCCCTTGAAAATGGCGGAATACATTAAAAGTGCATCAGTTTAACTCATGGGGAGGCAACTCCTTAAGATCTGTTTGTCTCTCTTACAAATTGGGGGTCTACTCTTAAAGGAAAGAGTTGGATTTAGTTTATAGGAAATGAAACAGGAAATAAAAACAGTTGTTTCCCTTGCAGAAAGCGCCTTTATGAACCCAGTCACCTTAAACGCCTTGGTACAACAGTGCCGTCGTAAATCCCGAATAGAGCTAACTTTATCCTAATTCATCATTTTCTACAAAACATAAATCCTTCAAAGATCGATTTATTCTGTAAAAGACTTCGCATTCATTGTAGACTCTTGAATTAATAAGCGTCTAGTGTTCCTGACTGCGCTATAGTTATGTAATTTTATCGCGGTTGCATTGTGGAAACTTGCAGCTTCCCTTGCGGAAGTTGGACCACACTCAACTTGTCGTTGGTGCCGGGGCTAAACTGCATTGTGCAGGCCAAACGTTGTGGAAGCTGTGGCGGTAGGAAGAGCCGTTTGATAAGGGCAAGACAGCCTACAGATAACGTCAGCAAAGCACATATGAAGCGGACGAACACCGGACGCTAGCCTATACTTTGCCGGAACTCAAAGGCCCCCGATCAGACGGACACGATTCGCAGATCGGAATTGACCACGTTCCAATGCCGCGATTTGCAGCCTATTTTTCGGACCGCTTGTCGAAAGTTCTGTAACTTACAGACCACTTTCGTCTGTATTGCTTTGTCGTACCGTATTGAACTTTATCACTCCAAACGAAAGCCTTTTAGAAAGTGGCAAAACCTAATCCTGGACTAGATCTAGGGGTAGTCCCAATGTGCTTAAAGCGCCCGGTTACCTTAAAACGAACGAAGAAACTGACAGTTTATGCGCTGGTCTGCGGACAGCTACAGCAGTGTGACTTTCAGTTCAATTCCTCATAAAACTGACTTTTCCCTAAAAAGTATCTCCTCCTTGCATATATCAGTGGTCCATTTCAGAATTCAGGGTTTCTTTCTTTTCTTTTTTTTTTTGAAACGAGACACCGCTGAACGATAGAGGCATTGTCTTATTTTATATCTGACTATTTGCCAGTTTCCCACTTTGTTCCCAGACTATTTGCCAGTGTCCCGCTTCTGGTCCGGCCTATTATGCCAGTATCCTGACTTGTAACCAGACTGTTTTCCCGCTTTTGGTCCAGACTAGTTTCCAGTGCCCAGACGGTTTCCAGTGTCTCGCTTTTGGCCCGGACTATTTTCAGGTGACCCGCTTTTGTCCCGGACTATTTGCCAGTGTCTCCCTTTTGGCCAGTGTCCCGGCTTGTGCCCGAACTAAATCCCAGAGTCCCCCTTTTGGTCCAGTATCCAGCTTTTGGCCCGGACTATTGCCCGAACTTTACCCCGGCTTATGCCCGAACTATTTGCCAGTGCCTCGCTTTTGGCCCGAACTATTTTCCATTTTCCCGCTTTTGGCTCGGATTATTTGCCACTGTCACGGCTTATGCTTATTTGACAGTAAACCGCTTTTGGTCCGGACTATTTTCTAATGTTCCGGCTTGTGCCCGAACTATTTGCCAGTGTCCCGGCCTAAGCCCGTACTATTTGCCTGTGTCTTGGCTTGTACCCGGACTATTTGCCAGTGTCTCGCTTTTGACCCGGACTATTTTCCAGTGTCACGCTTTTGGCCCGGATAATTTGCCACTGTCCCGGCATGTGTCCGGACTATTTGCCAGTGTCCCGCTTTTCGTCTGGACTATTTGCCAGTGTCCCGGCTTGTGCACGGACTATTGGCCACTGTCCCTGCTTTTGCCCGGACTATTTTCCAGTGTCCCGCTATTGCTTCGGACAATCAGCTAGTGTCTCACTTTTGGTCCGGACTATATTATGTGTCTCACTTTTGGCCCGGCCTATTTGCCAGTGTATCGCGTTTGGTCCGAGTCCCGGCTTGTGCAGAAGCCCCCGTTGTGTAGTGGTGTGTAGTGGTTATGTTACTCGCCTTGTAAACCAGGGACCGTAGGATCGATCACGGGCTTCTCCAGACTTTTGGATGAGTCTTTAAACCCAGGTCCTGTCTCAGTATGACCTTAACTGTTGGTTACGTAAAACTCAAACACTCACTCACTCCCGGCTTGTGCCCGAACTATTTGCCAATGTCCAACTTTTGGCCCAGACTATTTCAAGTGTGACGCGTTTGGCCCGGACTATTTTCCAGTGTCCCGCTTTTGGCCCGGACTATTCGACAGTGTCTCGCTTTTGGCCCGGACTATTTGCCACTGTCTTGCATGTATCCGGAATATTTGCCAGTGTCCCGATTTTGGTCCGACTATTTGCCAGTGTCCCGGCATGTGCAGGGACTATTGGCCAGTGTCCCTGCTTGTGCTGGGACTATTTTCCAGTGTCTCGGCTTGTGCCCGGACTATTTTCCAGTGTTCCGCTATTGATCGGACCACCAGCTAGTGTCCTAATTTTGGCCCGGTCTATTTGCCAGTGTCTCGCTTTTGGCCCGTATTCCGGCTTGTGCAGAAGCCTCCGTTGTGTATTGGTCATGCTACTCGCCTTGTAAACCAGGGGTCGTAGGATCGATTCCGGGCTCCTCCAGACTATCAGATGAGTCTTGAAACCGAGGCCCTGTCTCCGTATGACCTTTGCTGTCGGCAACGTAAAGCTCAAACTTTCACATTCCAGGCTTGTGCCCGAACTATTTTCAAGTGTCCCGCTTTTGGCCCAGACTATTTTCCAGTGTCCCGCTTTCGGCCCAGACTATTTTCCAGTGTCCCGCTTTTGGCCCGAACTATTTGCCAGTGTATCGCTTTTGGCTCGGACTATTTGCCAGTGTCCCGGCTTGTGCCCGGGCTGTTTACCTGTGTCCCGTTTTTTGGCCTAAAGCAGATTGACCCATGCAGTTGCTCAACGGAAAACTATCTATGGCGTTAGCTAATGCGATAGCAGACTGGGTCTATTTGAACAAAACTAACAATGGCGTTTGTTTATGCAATACCAGACTAGACCATGTTTGTCAAAACGAACGCTGGTGTTAGTTAACATAGCGTTACACGGCGAATACAACAATAAGTATGCTTGCTAACAAAAATGTGAGTAACTTTTACTCACATTTTGGTAGCAATAACACTGTATTAGATGTATTACGTGCTAGAACATGTCCAACTATTAAATACAGTAAAAATCCTATATTAAGACCACCTTTAGGACTGTTCAAAAGTGGTCTTGAAGACCACTTTTAAACAGTCCTAAAGGTGGTCCATGACCAGAGGACCCAACGACAGAATAACTGCAACCTACTAAATAAACTTTTTAAAGCAGAATTAGTCTTATTTAATGTGGTATTTATAGCTTTTTAGATGGTCTTTATTGGTTTTTTAGGTGGTCTTTATTGCGGAATCTCACTGTAAATCGGTCCTGGCCTATCATATGTCATACGAGAACTGTATTATGGCTAATCATAATGGGTTAAAGAAATGATACGATATCTAGAAATAAAGTCTGCGTTATGTATGTCATCTTTTCCTATTAGTTCTCTCACAGCGAATATATTGATAAATTATTATTCATATGAAAGGAATGATACTCTTAGAAAAGGTCTAGGGAAAAGCATAGCTCTAATAAAACATCTTCATATTTTTCATTCTGCCGCTTTAGGTTTGTTTTCGGTCTTGAAAAACTGCCAACTCGTTTGATTTGGTTTGATTTGAGGTTTAACGTCCCCGTCAGCACTGTAAAGGTCATTCTGGAGACGTTGCTTTCAGTTTTGTGGGACTTTTACCCGACATTGAGATGAGATGACATTTCAAGCCCTGCCGCCCTATAGAACAATAGGGTTTATAAGCATGGACAGTCCGACTCGCACCGCTTTGCCTTGGCAGGCTCCAAAAATAAGTTGAGGTTCTCGTTAGAACAGCCTCATTGAGACGTTCTAACGAGTACCCACAACATATTTCTTGTAGCAGAAATAAAGAAAATAATGTTTACCCCCGTAAACCCCATTTTTCTCTTTATAAAGTGGGGTTTAGAGATGTCCATTTCACAGACTTTTTAGCTTGATAGTAAACATCTCTAATAAAATATCATGGGTCCCAAAGGCCCGGGATTCAAGCCATTGAATTTCGACTATTTTCTCACAATTCTTATTTATTCTTATCTCCAAGCTTCGTTCTGAAAATTTAAAGGGAATGGATACACCTTTATTAGATTTTGTTTGTTTGTTTTGAATTTTAACGTCCCCGTCAATACTGCATAGGTTATTTTGGAGACGTTGCTTGCAATTGACTTTTACCCGCCCGACATTGAAATAACATCCCAAGCTCTGTCGCGCAATGAAACCAATATGGTTTATCAGCATGGGCTCGCACCGCTTAACCTGGGCAGGCTTAGATCCTCTAAGTGGTTTACCAGTACGCGTGTGCGGTCGGTTTCAGCTCTGCGTGGACGCATCATGCAGCCCATCTATTTCTTCAAGCCCCGATGGGCGGGGGCAAAAACCTTTAGGGGAGGCATTTTTTTTTTTTTCAAAAATATTTGTCTTCCCTGTCAATAGGATATATTCTTAAAGGAAAGAATTTGCTCCTTGGGAGCAAATTCTTTCCTTTAAGAATAGACCACATTTTAGAAGAGCTCAGAGGCCTCTGTGATGTAGTGGTTATGCTACTCGGCTTGCAAACCAGGGGTTGCAGGATCGATCCCGGGCTTCTCCAGACTTTCGGAAGAGTCATTAACCCATTAAGTACCAGAAACCCCTAAAGGGGTACCTTGGCAAACAGTGCAGGCCCAGATCAGAATCAGACGCCGCAGAACGCGGCGTCTGATCAGGGCCTCAACTGTTTGCAAAACGTTAAGCCATTTTCCTAATAAATTTTGAAGAAAACACAACCTGGCACCCCTAAAGTTCGAAATGGACTGCTGCTTTATAAAAGGAGGAAGATTCCATTTGGTACAAAAAGGGTTAAACCGCGGTCCCGTCTCCATATGACCGTATCTCAAACATAAAACTCAAACACTCACTCACTTTAGAAGAGCTAAGTTTTATAGATAGTTTTGAAAATGGTTGGAACTATGAGCAGCTTATCCTTTCCGTTAGGTATCATAATAATATGTTGACAAACAAACTTGTAATTATTCCGAACTATTAACTGAAAAATAATACAGAAGTGGGTTTGAGGGCTATTTGGTTACTCCCATAGAGTTCATATGAATGTATGTATACACCCGGAAAAAAGTATAACTGCCATTATCTATCGATGTATGTTTATGTTCTCTTTTTCACTGAAAAGGGAAATGATCAGGAACAGACAAATCTTCCCCACAATATCACTAGGGAAATACAAGTAAGTCGAACCATGGAGTGACGACATTAAACAAAACAGACCACTTGTAAACTGAGTGAGCAGTTCGTTCCAAAACAGGTGGTGACTCAGAATACAGTCGAACTTCAATGGCTCGAACACCTTTGTGACCTCGAAAAGTTGTTCGAGACGGGGATAGTTCGAGCCATGGGGTAGTTTGAGGGTTACTGCCCAGAGGCATGACCTGACATTTGTGGACATCTTTTCGTTGTTATTTAAGGAAAATGTATGTTGTGTGTACTCATTAGAATCGCCTCATTGAGGCGATTCTAATGAGTACACACAGCATACATTTGCAAGATAAAAGACTAAAATCTCCTGAATTATCCCCCACTTTTTCTTTTGTAGAAGTTTCCCTAGGGACTCAAGAACGGGTTCGACTCATCCATGGTTAACGAGCCATCGGGGTTCGAGCCAATGAAGTTCTACTGTATCTAAACATAACTAAAAAGGAACAACATACATAATGGGGAAAGAATCAGAATCACCAACATGGCAAACATTAAACAGGAAAGACGAAGTAACTGAAAACGCACAACTAAACAGGAATATTTCAATATTTCGTCATCCGAAAAACGTTTCCAGTTGGCTCCCTACTGAGGTTTTAAGGATAATTCTTATCTTAATTAAAGCTGTGTAGCTCTTCCTGACACTTCACTTCCGGTAAATGCAGTTGTGAAATAAATTGAAGTGATAGTACTAATTACCAGGGGCCAGTTGTTCAAAGCCTCGTAGGCTAAACGAGCTCGTTAGTGGTCATATTGTTAACTGTTCTAGCAAGTTTAATACCAAAAATTGTGTTATTTTTTGCTGAAAAAATGTGAGCAGCTTTTGCATTTGCAAAAGCTGCTCATATTTTTTCAGCAAAAATATTATTTTTTTTCACCATACTGAATGATCAAAGTTTTAACGATACGTTAGCTATCGACGTCATTAGTTTTGAACAACTGGCCCCAGACATTTAACACCGATTATAAATGGGGGTGATGTTTGACTTTTGTCCGAGTGGGTACATGTATAAAGCTTTATTTCATCTTCTTTTGGGTAATACAGCCAACCCTCTTTATACCGAAATATGGGCCCCGTCAAGCGATTTTGGTACTTATCGCCTATGCGAGCAGCGAAGGTTCAGGCGAGCCTGCGCATCCGCGCAGTCTCGCCAGAACCTTCGCTGCTCGCTCATACAAGCAGTGAATCAAGAGGAACCTTCAGACAGAAAGCCATATCCCTGGCCCCTCTGAATGGCTGGGCATTCGCAGTTAAAATTTGTCATGATGGAATGCTCGAAGACACAAATTCGCTTGGCGGGGCTCATATGATATAACGACAATACGCCAGGACTCAATGAAACATCAGAAGGCTATATATACTCAGAGGCAATAAAAAGTATACAGTTTTTGATTTGGAATACCGGATCTTGTATTGCGGTCTGTTATAAAATATGCGTATGTCCGTTTTTCCCAAACGTCTAAGTTTGTAAAAGTCCAATTCTTTTCCTGTTGCAGTCATCCATGATGGAGTTATTGTCCTTAATTGATAATAATTTTTCCAACAAAATCTCGTGTTGTACTTGACATTCAAATCTATGCGCACCGCATAAGTCATGTACGAATGTTCATCGATAAGACGCCATCATTACTTTGCCATTAAACCCAAACAAACAGCTTCAAACTCAATTGTAATTTCTGCCTGTTCCGGATTATCTCCCTTTCAATTAAAATCATAATGAATTAAACGAGTCTCTTTCTCAAATCGTGTATGAGATATTCATTTAAAACTTTCACATAATTTTTGTTTTCCTCGGCATTTTTATGCTTACTCCATAGTGATGCCTGGAAAATTACTCAAAGAAAAGTTAACCCCAATACAAATCCCAAAGAAACATAACGCATTTAGTCAAAGGAAGAATGACATTTTCTTTGACAAAAAATGTTACATTTTACCTTGTGTTTCATTTAAATATGGGATATATTCTTGCCAATCAGTTCCCCTTCTTTGAATCTGTTGCACGAAAAATCATTTATTGAATAACACTTATTTTAAACACATGTTTAAAGGGAAACTACTCAAGACAAAATATTGGATCAGACCCTCCTGTCCATTTCAAGTGACGCAATTTCATTATCCTTTAATTAATTTTAACGGAAGCTGCTGCAAATTATGCGGCGGTGGTTGTTCTAATCATGTATTTATGATACCACATATGTATGTAGAGAGGGAGACATTGGGACGCAAATCGGCGTTCAGTAACCTGTATACTTACTTTTGCCTCTCATAGATAGATTAGGATGCTGGGCACGAAAATGGGGCATTAGATTTCAGCCCGTTAAATGCAATATAATGCAGATAACTAGGAAGAGAACAAATAAAATTGAGGCTGTTTACACCTTAGAGGGAACGGTCCTCGAAAATGTGAATTCCATTAAATACCTTGGTGTGACAATCACACATGATTTGAGATGGAATACACACATTAGCAAGGTGTGTACTAAGGCGAATAAAACACTTGGTTTTCTGAGGCGAAATCTTCATCAGTGTCCTCACAGCATAATAAGGGACTTCTTCGCCCAATCTTGGAATATAGTAGTTACAACTGGGACCTCTACGGAGTGCTCCTTAATGAAGAAATTGAAGAGGTTCACAATAGATCTGCTAGATTTGTAAGCACTTGCCTTCTAAGCCAGGGGTCGCCGGTTCGAGCTCGGTTCTGGTGGCATTTTTTTTAACTACAGTCGAACTTCAATGGCTCGAACCCCTTTGGGACCATGAAAATTTGTTCGAGACAGGGGATGTTCGAGCCACTCAGATTACTTCCAGGAGGCATAACGAGATACTTTTGGACATATTTTCGGCGTTCTGTAATGAAAATGTATGCTGTGTGTACTCATTAGAATCGCCTCATCGAGGCGATTCTAATGAGTACACACAGCATACATTTGCAAGATAAAAGACTAAAATCTCCTTAATGATCCCCCACTATTTCTTATGTAGAGGATTTTGCTAGGGGCTCAAGAATGGGTTCGATTCATCCATGGTAAACGAGCCATCGGTGTTCGAGCCATCGAAGTTCTACTGTACCTTTCTTAAGGATTAGCAACAGCCGGTGTTAAGTGCAGTTGTGGAGCCTGTAAAAGGGTTTCCTGTACTTCATCAATAGTGTTGTTTATTTACTAAGTTTCGAAATTGAAGAAATGTTATCAGCGCCCGGATTACTCAGTCGTTAGAGCACTTGCCCTGTAAGCAAGGGACCGCCGGTTCGAGTCCTGTTCTGGTCGCATTTTTTTTCAACTTCACTTCTTAAAGATTTTTGTAACAATCAGTCACTACTTTAAAACTGGGAGCATGACTGGAGTTTTAGGAAAATTAAGATGGGAGTCTCTCAAGAAAAGGAGAAGAGACAGTAAGGCTCATACTCTTATGCAAAGGTCTAAAAGGTGCTGCCAGCATTCAAACAGTTGACCTTGTTCCCCTAGCTAGGCACTGTAGAAATCATCACTCACTGGCGATTCAGACCCTAACTGAAAGAACTGACGTTTATAAAGAATCGTTCTTCCCCCAAACCATAATAGATAGGAATGCCCTTTCCGATTCGATCATATCCGCTGCTGAAGGTGCAGAGGATAGTATAGCTAAATTTACCTCTTTGGTTAGAACTGGGGACTAACTTCTCATATCACAGGTTCTGCTGTATGAATGTCATTTGACGTTTCGCCAGTAACAATTCTGATTCTGACAGCGACAACTTCAATGGAAGGGATCCCTAGCTCAAGATTAGACGATTAATGGAGATATTTCAGAACATTTTGATTGGTTAATACACCCAGAAACAAATGCTGTGGATACGAGTATTTGTTACGGCCCCCGTCCCTTGGGGCTTGAAGATATAGATGGGCTGCATGGTGCTTCCACGCAGAGCTGAATCCGACCGCACACGAATACTGGTAAACCACTTAGAGGATCTAAGCCTGTCCAGGAACCGCGGTGCGAGGCAGACCGTCCATGCTAATAAACCCTATTGGTTTCATTGGGCGACAGGTCTTGAGTCATTTCATCTCAATGTCGGGTAAAAGTCCCAAAACAATGGAAGCAACGTTTCCAAAATGACCTTTATAGTGTTGACTGACGGGGACGTTAAACCTCAAATCAAACAAAACAAAACCAACATTTAGATCCAACTGTGGCTTCGGTATGCTTATCTCGTGAGGATTAGGAAATCGCGGTAAACCTGTAAAATGAACTGATTTGCCATAAACGTGGATATTAGTTTTGCAATTCCGTATTAAATTTTCCAACGGGGACTTTAAACATCAAATTAAACAAACAAAACAAGTATTTGTTATAATTTTAACATATGTCCACAACATTTGTTTCTCGGAGTGATTAAGGGAAATTTATTGCCTATTATAGTAATCTTTATTGGAATTCATTCGATAAAGAGGCATATTGTTAGAGAACAAATACAGTGACATTCCGCTATTAACCCTTCTCTTGCTAGATATTCAGTTAAGCCACACCCATTTCTGATTTTGAACCAATCAGATTACTTGATGTTATTTATTCCTACAAATTCAAAAACTGAATGTCAAACAGTGTAGATCCTGATCAGATGGCTTCTTCAGAAGCCATTTGATCTGGATCTACACTGTTTGCAAAGATAGGGGTTGTCGTGAACAGCAAGATAAGGGTTAAGACCACCTAAAGTTTAGACTAATTCGGCTTTAAAAAGATTATTTAGAAGTGTACAGTTATTCTTTCTTTGCGTTTTCTGAAAACAGTGTCTTCTGGTCAGGCACCACCTTTGGGACTGTTCAAAAGTGGTCTTAAAGACCACTTTTTGACAGTCCCAAAGGTTTAAGACCACTTTTGGACAGAACCAAAGGTGGTCTTAATAAAGGAATATTACTGTACTGTCCCTTTGTAGTAACAATCCAACATTTAGTCGGAGAAACGGACGGGCTGCACGATGCTTCCACGGAGAGCTGAAACCGACCGCGCACGAGTGCTGGTAGACTGATATCAGTCCTAGATGTTAATGGTTTTGTCCATGCTTGCCACATTTTATCTTATGTCATCATGCCAGGCCAGATTTTATTTTATGCTGTCTCAACATCTTGATGTGATGAGAGCTCAAGAGAGAGTTTCGAGGAAGCCGTATATATTTTTATCTAAGGATTACTTTATAAAAAAAGTCACATCTCACCAGACTTTATAAGTCTAGAGTGCTGGTAAATCGCTTAGAGGAACTAAGCCTGCCCAGGTAAAGCGGTGCGAGTCGGACCGTCCATGCTCATAAACCCTATTGGTTTCATTGGGCTTCACGGCTTGAGATGACATTTCGTCTCAATGTCGGGTAACTTGTTGGTTTGATTTGCGGTTTATCGTCCCCATCAACACTGTATAGGTCATTTTGGAGACGTTGCTTCCAATTTTGTGGGATTTTACCCGACATTGAGATGAAATGACATCTCAAGCCCTGTCGCCCAATGAAACCAATATAGTTGATATGCATGGACAGTTTGACTCGCAACACATTTCCTGGGCAGGCTTAGAATATCTAAGTAGTTTACCAGTACTCGTGTGCGGTCAGTTTGCGCTCTGTGTGGAAGGTTCATGCAGCCCAATCTATTTCGTCAAGCCCTGATGGGCGGGGCCATCAATGTCGGGTAAAAGTCCCACAAAATTGGAATCCACGTCTCCAAAATGACATATAAAGTGTTGACGGGAACGTTCAACCTCAAATCAAACAAAACAAAACCAACATTTAGACCCAACTGTGGCATCGGTATGCTTATCTCGTGAGGATTGTATTCTTTTTTAAGGAAATTGCGGTAAACCTAAAAAATGAACTGATTTGCCATAAACGTGGATATTAGTTTTGCAATTCCGTATTGAATTTTCCAATACTATGCGTTTTAGTGTAACAAAATCTTCTGAAATACAAAGATACAAGGGTGATTATTATTTCTACTCTCAAACATAAAATGTGTGTACTCGTTAGAACTGAGGCTGTTCGTCCATCATTATTTACCGTATTTGCATTATTTGCTGGCTCCCAGCTTGCACATTGTCAATAATGGAAAAACAGGTAACCAGACCCCCCTGACCTTGACAGGTCAGGGGGGTCTGGTTACCTGTTTTTCCAACACTGATAACCTTCAGACTAGGAACCAGCAGATAATGCAAATAAGGTGAATACGTTTAAAGAAGAAATGAGAACGGTTTCAATTTCACTTCTAAAAACAACATTTAAGTGACCAATGATGCGAATCGTTGGCCTTACAAAGGGAAATCACGTGCATAAGGAAATCACGTGCACCCGTGTAAGATAATAATATCTTTAGTATCTCTAAACTGACCCTTTTTGTGAAGATACGTTGAAATATTTATTTTCTTATTTCTGCTATGAATATAGATTCAATGCACCTCCTTGAGGTTTCTAAAGATTACACTCAATCATTATTATCATCAATCTGACAAACTCGTATTAAAAATGTATACTTTTGTAAATCGATCGACTTATCTCTTTATAATGCGGGGTTTATAGAGGTTGATACCGTTAAATGAACTTGATAATAATATTGTAGGCTTTTGTACTTAAGTTATTGCAGGCTCGGAACCAGTATATTTAGGCCCCAGTTGCAGACTGTGGGCTTTCAAGTAGCGCTCGCGCGTGTTTGCGTGTGTGTGCATGTGTGTGCATGTGTGTACGTGCCATGCGTGTGTGTCGGGGGTTGGTGGTCGGAAACGAATTGTTATTTGCTAGTGAAACCATTAATATAACTAATGATGTTGGTATTTATAGAAAGTAAACAAGGGAACAAATCATTTGGTTTAATGATGTTTCCTGGTTACTCATTGAAAAATTATTTTTTTTTATGCATACAGATGCATGTCAACCCATTCTCTCCCTAACCCCCACCCCTATATCTTGGATGCCCCTTTCGAAATTTAGGGACATCATGTTGAGCTAATTTTAGATATTTATTCAGAAAATGGAACTTTGTTGCCATTACGATGACACACCCGTGCAACACGGTGCATTTGTAATATCTTTTCCGATGAAAATCCTTGATAATTTTCCTATTCATACTGCAAACATAGGTTGTGGGTGCTCGTTAGAACCGCCTCAATGAGGCGGTTCTAACGAGTACCCACAACCTATGTTCTGGAGCAGAAATAAGAAAATAGTGTATACCCCAATAAACCCCAGTTTTCTCTATATAAATTGGGGTTTAGTGTGGTGTTTATTTCACGGACTTGTTCACGTGATGAAACAGTAAGGTGTTTCGTCCTTCTTGCCAGTCACTCCATTATATAACATAACGAAAACACACCCGTACGACATAATGATTTTTTTTTTCACATTTCCGAAATGGCTACTTTTCTGATGTCAATCCATGATATTTTTCTTATAGGTTGTGAGTGCTCGTTAGAATCGCCGCATTTAGGCGGTTCTTACGAGTAACTACAACCTATGTTGTTTCATCTTTGTGGTTGGTTGATTTTTGGGTTCACGGAGATGTTGCACTGATTAGTTAGGAGGCCTTCATGCGGACTGAAAAAATGATTTGTCCAAATCGCGACGGAAGTAAGAGCGAGGATTGTGGCCACGTAAGGTCGATTTGGGACCCACAGTGGAACTCGTTTCACTGACCGTTCCAAGGCGGTTTTTCTGTCGTTGTTTATTTTTGTTATAGTTTGTCTTTGAGTGTGTGTATCGCTTATATTATTTTGTTTTGGATTTTGTGGGAAAGTAACTGTCCTTTTGGCTTTCCGCTAGTGATGTTTCCATTAGGGTCTAGTTGTTTCATGTTCGTGTTTCTTTCCCTTTGTTGTCTCTGAAGGGAGCTGAGAGTTAATTGTATCGATTCCTGATCATTGCCTTCACTTTTATTTTGGAACAGAAATAAGAAAAATAATGTATACGAGGAACCCCTGTAAACCACAGTTTTTTTGTAAAGAAAGTGGGGTTTAGAAGCGTGTTCATTTCACGAACTTATTAACGAGTTGATAGGTTGATTGATGACATATAGTCTCGCCCGCCAAGGGTAAATGGATACACCTTCATGGGAGGCAACTCCTTCAAAACTATTTTGGCTCCCATGTCAATAAGGGTGTCAGTATCGGTCCCGGGCTTCTCCAGACTTTCGGATGAGTCTTTAAACCAAGGTCCCGTCTCCGTATGACCTTAGCTATTGGTAGGTCGTAAATAAGGGTCAACTCTTAAAGGAAAGAATTTGTTCCTACGGAGCAAATTTTTTCCTTCAAGAGTAGACGCATTTTCATTGGGATCGAGTTTATAGAAAGGCAAACAGGAAGTCCCAAGAGTTGTCTCCCTTTAAAAAATGGCGGAAAAATCTGCCAGGTGTATCTATTCCCCTTAATAGGTTTGGACAGCTCCATTTCCAATTTAAGTGGTGTCTGATTATTTTGTCTGATTATTTCGTTTAATACAGGACTCCGTGTCCTAGTGGGTAGGAGCGTAAGCTCTTAATCATTAGGTATGCCACCGCGGTGGTTCGAATCTCGCTCAGGTCACACGTGAGGCGCCAAGTTCTGCAAAGGAAAGTTTGGAGGTTTTTCTACAGGTACTCCGGATTTCTCCTACATTTGATTAACAGTACAGCACAAAATAAATGAATATGTCTTGATAGGACCAAAAAGCCAAAACAAAAAAAAATGTTTCATGTGAATTTTGCAAAAATAACTGAACCTTAAGCATACAGTGAAGACACTGATCAGACGCGGCCTCTGATCTGCGTGTTCTGTGTTGACCTGTGTTCCATTACATGAACAATTCCGTGAAATGAATACCCCCTAAACCTCATTTTATTTAGAGAAAACTGGGGTTTACGGGGTATACATGATTTTCCTTATTTCTGCTCCAAGACATAGGTTGTGGGTACTCGTTAGAACCGCCTCGATGAGGCGGTTCTAACGAGCACCGACAGCCTAAGTTTGCAGTATTAATAAGAAAAAAATATCATGTTTTTTCATCAGAAAATTAGCCATTTTGGAGACGTGAAAAAAATGCACTATGTTTCACAGTTGTGTTATCGTAATGTCCTATCAGGGGCGCAAGGCTTATTCGGGTTGTATATTCAGTAAGTAGGAACACATATGCGGTTGCCAATTTGGGTACACATGATATTGGATTGAAAATAGGTATAATCATGAATATTTCACCGCTTACCTGAGATTCCGTTATATCCAGTAATGCTAGCTTCTGCCAGGAAACTATTAGTGTAGGAATTTAACAATAATCGGAAAATAATCTGAAAGTGAACTGGTATATCGATGTTTGTTGTGTATGCACGTATAGTCGTATAGCACGATCTGACAAAGCCTGTGTGGCGATCTAGTGCCCCCTGGTGACGGGCGATTCCCTGTCTAACAGAGGCTTTTTAGCTAGCGTTCCAAAAATTGTACACTGGCAAATGACCAGTGTCGCTGATCAGTTTCTTTAACACAGACTGAAAGCACTTTTTGTCTGTGTCTGTGTGTGGGGTGGGGGTGGGGATGGGGGCTGTTTACGGCTTTTTCAATACTATTTCACTTATTTTGAGCCGGTGGGCGAAAACCGGAAGTACCCGCAGAAAAAAAAAACATCTGACCTTTAGTTGCAGAAAATAGCGTGTCACATGTGGCCCGAGCGAGGCGTGAGATTTTCAAGAGTCGGTGCTCTTACCCATTAGGGTGCGGAGGCGCGTTACATACAACGAATGAAATGAGGCTGATACCGCTTGTACTGCAACCGATAGTGCACCCATCCTGACGTACTGAGTGGAATATTCTATTGGACATTGAAGGGTTATATGTAATAAATACTGCGGATACTGTATGAGCCAAGTCATGGAGAAAACTTGTGTCTTGCCATTTGCGAACAACAAAGGTGAAGATCACACTGCGCATGCGCGCAGTCTAATCTTCACCTTTGCGTTCGCTGATTGGATAGCACGATACCCATAGTTTCTTTATTTAAAATTGCAATACTTTTTTGCTAGACTGTATATATTGCCAAGTAAGCCGGTCTCTGTCTTACCTAGGGCCAGATGTTCAAAGCGTTAAATGAACGAGCTCGTTAGTGATCAACTTGTTAAGTGTTGCAGCAAGTACAATATCTTATGAAGTGATAATTTTGCTGAAAAAAATGAGAGCAGCTTTTGCATTTGCAAAAGCTGCTCTCATTTTTTCAGCAAAATATTTGCGTATTTGTCATATGAAACGATCAAAGTTTTAACAATACGTTAACTAACGATGTCGTTAGGTTTGAACAACTGGGTCCTGGTCGGTAACCCGGATGATAGTTTTTCCTCATGACAAGTCTCATATCTCTGGGTCTCATAGGTAAACCGACCTATCTCTGATATTACTTTCCTAACATTTTGTATTGTCTGTATGGAGCGGGTAACAGCTAAAACAATGCCAGGCCGGTCAGTTACCGTCAGTGTACCTGGACAGGCTTAGACTCTCTGTTATCAGTTACCCCCTATATATATTGCATTGCAACGCATTGACCTGATAAAGATATGCTATCTCAGGTCAAGTGAGCTTTATCACGTCAACATGATAGTGCACTTTTATGAATGAACCGGACCACTGAAAAATGACAAATATGTTATTGCTACTGAGAAAAATGGTAAAATTACATGAAAAAAAAAAATATCATAGGAAAAATATGGTCAGCTGATACTTAAAATATCAACCGCCAGAATGCTGGGACGCACTGAGGACCATCAATAACTGATCGTAAATTCCTAATTTAAGAGTGTACAAGGGGATAAACTGATAAATAGAATACCAGATTCGTATCATTTGATATCAAGTTTATCAGGCTCGGCTTCGAGAACGCATGTAGAATCGCTCGGCAAGCCTCGCGATTCTACAAGCGTTCTCGAAGCCTTGCCTTATAAACTTGATATCAAAAGACACTCACCTGGTATTCTCTATTTACCAGTTTACCAGAACCAAGTGAGATCCCAGCCCACTCCCACACGACAGTAGCTAATCAAGCAACCGTCCATCTCAAACCATCTCCTAGCAGATATGACATTAGAAAAAGGGAATATAGGATAGAGAAGAAGAGAACAGTCTCTATTCCGCACCTGCTGCAACGACAACATGCCTTTGCCATAATGAAACGCGGGACACTGAAAACTACACAGCACCTTCACACCGCCCTAACCGCCCACTTATACAAGTTAATTTTAAGGGATTAATACAACTGATTTTTCTGTTGTTTTTCTTTTGTGATTTGTGTTTCGTTTTTGGGTCGATTATGATCGACCCAGATTTACTAAATGGCAAAACTGAATTCACGCTGTTGTCCACGTGACCATCACTGATTTGGGAAAACCAATATAATGGTTATTAATAGAACTTTAAAAGTTCCGCTATTTTTATCGATTCAACATATAGGTGAGAGCTATCTTTAGAGTATTGACAGGAGTCGTGTGAACACCAAATACCCAGATCAGACGCCGCGGAATGTGGCGTCTTCTCAGCAGGTTGCCCAGGAACTACACTGTTTGCTTAAATAGTGGCATTTGAGGGTATAAGAATGCTAGGTTGCTCACGTAACAAAAGAAAAACAATATCTTAATCTAAGCCACGTTGTCACGTGACGTCTTTCGGAGTATTCCATCCATAAAATTGTTAGAAAGGGACGTTTGCACAAATGTATGCCAAGTCGAGTAAAAATAGACTTTTCGCACTTCTGCTAAGAACTTAATTTTAGAACCCTGAAATGTTTAAGAGCAAAAATGAGTAGCCCAGACTTTATAGGTGGAACCGTTGTTAGACATACAGCGTAGACCCAGGTCGGCTGGACAGTACATTGCATCTGATCAGGATCGGCACTATTTGCCATATGTATGTAGCAACAGTTTTGAACATGATTCAGGCCCATACGCAGACTCTGAAAAGGGGCTGGGGAGGGTGCGAATTTCAGGTAATTTGTAGAGGGTAAAAACTGCATGAATCTGAGATAATTTCCAAATGGGGTAGGGGCTGCGTTTGCAACCCCCTCCCCCCCCCCCCCACACACACACTGTGTGCGGGTCTGCATCAACAGGTAGAATGAACATTTTCGCTTAAACATATCGCTGAAGGGGCTCTGTTACAGATCTCTGTTATTCAGGAGCTGCGATGCAGTGGTGGGACTGAGCGAGGAGAAAAGAGAGAGGAGAAACTATGACAAACATTGTAGATGCTGATCAGGAGGATCTACACTTTTGCAGCTGGATAAAAAGTTTAACATGTAATATTTTTTTTCAGCACAGATTGTGTTGCACATGAAGTTAAGCATTATCAATGAAGTACTCTAAATTCAGAAAGATGAATCAATATACGCGCTTACAGAAGGGGAATGATTAAAAACATTAACAAATGACAAGTACATGTACATGTAAATAATTTGACGGAAAATGTTTTTTTTTTTTTTTTTTTTTCAGACAAAAAAAAAAAATGACTGAATACCTTTCTTATAATGAAGCGCCTTACCGGGCACCCGCAGTCTACGTTATAAAGCAGAGAACCTGTTGCTTGCTATTGTCCGCGTGACTATCATTGACTGACCCTGAACAAAATCCAAGTACTCGATGTTTATAGCATCCCTAAGACGTCAGAGCGGAGCTTAAGTAGAAAATGTGGACTGTGCTCGTTTGTTTGATTTGAGGTTTAACGCCCCCGTCAACACTGTATATGTCATTTGGAGACGTTGTTTCCAATTTCATGGGACTTTTACCCGACATTGAGATGAAATGACATCTCAAGTTCTGCTGCCAAATGAAACCAATATGGTTTATACGCATGGACGAACGGACCGACTCGCACCGCTTTGCATGGGTAGGCTTAGATCCTCTAAGCGGTTTACAGATACTCGTGTGCGGTCGGGTTCAGCTCTGCGTGGAAGAATCATGCAGCCCATCTATTTCTTCAAGCCCCGATGGGCGAGTGCGGGTGGACTGTGCTCGTGCACTTGGGCATTGGCAAACAGAATCTACATAATCAGACGCCACATAACGCGATGTCTGATCAGATCTACTGTGCTAGCTTAAAGGTAAACGAACAGTTCGATTCTCAGTTCAGGACTATTTTCCCAACCTATCGACCCACCAGCACTCGCAGTGCTTTGATTATTGTTTACCTGTAAACGGAGACGCTGCTCAAAAAGGAAAGAAACTGTTATACAGAAAGAAATTCTTTCCTCCAAGAGTTGTCCATTACAGTTCAGGGAAACAAAGCATTTCGAAGGAATTGACTCTCGTGAAGTGTATTCCATCAATATATTAACTCGATAGCTAAGCAGGCAGTCAACGTTGCATCAACGTTGAGTCAACGTTATGTGTACTTGCTTGGGGAGAGCGAACAGTCTCTTTAAACTAAATACAATTGTTGTGATGCATTTTTCTCGGCTTGCACATGTCGCAAGAATAGTCTGATGTTACTTGTTCATGTTCATCTCATTCGAGCATAAAAATATGTAATGCTCAAAAATAATAAAATACAAATAGATGACCGCCCCGCACATCTGGTATCTGGTTTCATTGGGTGGCAGGGCTTGTGAAGTCATTCCATCTCAATGCCAGGTAAAAGTCCCACAAAACTGGAAGCAACGTCTTCAAAATGACCGTTAAACCTTAATTCTTGCATGAATATCTATGCGCTTGGCTGTTTGAAGCCATTGTCAAATGGACCGAAAGCAGTGCTCAAAGAGCAAAAATCCATGTTCAAATCATGAAATTCGCGTGCTGTTTGAACATGGATTTTGAGCTTATGATATCACAAGAGTGGCCTTGCTTTGTTTACATTACGTTGAGCGACGTAACGTTCTTGCATAAATACCTATGCGCATGGCTGTTTGAAGCCATTGTCAAATGGACCGAAAGCCATGCTCAAACAGCAAAAACCATGTTCAAATCATGAAATTCGCGTGCTGTTTGAAAATGGATTTAGAGCTTTTGATATCACAAGACGGGCCTTGCTTTATTTACTTACGTTGAGCGACGTAAACATAGCGTTTTAGGGTTCTATGACGACGTCACTGCATGACAACGTCATTGTAAACAACATTCTAAACTGGCCGCCATTTTGTTTGCATTTGAAGAGTTTTTATGGAATTTATATGGAGTTTTTGGGCGTTTTCGTCAAAATTTGCTGTCGGATTCGTAAGTTATGCAAGAACAACGATCATCCATGGTTATTTCATTGCATTAACATTTGCCGGATCCCTCGGAAGATATTTGAACATTCGGCCTAGCGGCCTCATATTCAAACAGCTTCCTCGGGATCCGGCGAATGTTAATGCATGAAAAACCATGGTTGATCCCTATATTCTTGCATAAATGTCTATGCTCATGGCTGTTTGAAGCCATTGTCAAATGGACCGAAAGCCGTGCTCAAACAGCAAAAACATGTTCAATTCATGAAATTCGCGCGCTGTTTGAACATGGATTTTGAGCTTTTGATATAACAAGACGGGCCTTGCTTTATTACCTTACGTTGAGCGACGTAACGGTATCGCCCTGAACGTAGCGTTTTAGGGTTCTATAATGACGTCAGATGGTTACTGCGTAACAACGTCATTGTAAACAACATTCTGAACTGGCCGCCATGTTGGTTCGTCAGTCGCATTTGAAGAGTTTATATGGAGATTATATGGAGCTTTTGGACGCTTTCGTAAAAATTGCTGTCGGAATCGTAAGTTAATGTTAATGCATGAAAAACCATGGTTGATCCCTATATTATCGCCCTGAACGTAGAGTTTTAGGGTTCTATGATGACGTTAGATGATTGCTGTCGGAATCGTAAGTTGTGCAAGAACAACGATCATCCATGGTTATTTCATTGCATTAACATTTGCCGGGTCCCTCGGAAGGTATTTGAACATTCAGCCTGGTGGCCTCATGTTCAAACAGCTTCCACGTGACCCGGCGAATGTTAATAAAGGGATCGACCATGGTTTTTCATGCATTAACATTTGCCGGGTCCCGAGGAAGCTGTTTGAACATGAGGACGCCAGGTCCATTTGACAATGGATTCAAACAGCATATAAGAATCTTATATGGGTGTTAGGGGTGGATGGAAAAATCCGTCGCGAGGGATACTGTCCTGCATCACGAGGCTAGCCGAGTCATACCGGACCGTGATCCCGAGGGACAGATTTTTCTATCTGTCCCTCACACCCATATAGGATTCTTTTTCTTGCATACCTTCCATTTCTTAGCGCGGGTTTTTAATGCTGCAGTCACTTCGGTTACCAACGTCCACCTTATTGTGTTGACACTGCAGGAATGTTTAGTGACGTCACGTAACGTGCTGTGACGTCAACCTTAACGACGGCGCCTACGAGGTCGTAATCAACCAGTGCATTTATCAAACACGCGATTATATTCGATTTTGGTCGGAACACCAGGGTCAGAACATAAATTTCTATTCCAGGGTAAAATCACGGATTTGCTTGTCTGGTGTGCAAGAAAAAGGCTTTACAAACTAGCTAGTCTGGTCCAGAAAACATGTACACTCCATATTTTTCACTTCTGTGGTGTATTCCTTGTATAACGTCTCCCTGCCCTACATCATAGTGTAGATTATATTTTCTTGTCCTTTGGGATCATTGATTCCATTGTAGAATTTTGAAAATATCTGAGGGTCACTGATGAGGCCTAATTGGCCGAAACTAGCTAGTCTGGCCCAGAAAACATGTACACTCCATATTTTTCACTTCTGTGGTGTATTCCTTGCTTCCAAAGGATAACCCTTTTATAGAACATTTGTAACCACGGGCCTAGGTATATTCGCTGACCCTACCGAGAATGTTGTGTATTACACATTACGTAAACACGCCTATTCAAATATATTGAGAATTTTGTTACCAAAAAAATATATATATATATATATACAGTCGAACTTCAATGGCTCGACACCTTTGGGACCTCAAAAATCTGTTCGAGACAGGGGGAGTTCGAGCCATTGAGATGACTGCCAGGAGGCATAACGAGATACTTTTAGACATCTTTTCGGTGTTTTATAATGAAAATGTATGCTGTGTGTACTCATTAGAATCGCCTCATCGAGGCGATTCTAATGAGTACACACAGCATACATTTGCAAGATAAAAGACTAAAATCTCCTTAATCATCCCCCACTATTCCTTATGTAGAGGATTTCGCTAGGGGCTTAAGAATGGGTTCGACACATCCATGGTAAACGAGCCATCGGTGTTCGAGCCATCGAAGTTCTACTGTATTTTTTTTTCCGATGAAAAATTCCAATATTGTTCATATTTCTGCTCTAAACAAAGATTGAGGGTACTCGTTAGAACCGCCTCGCTGACGGTTCTAACGAGTACAAACAATTCATGTCTTTGAACAGAAATAAGAAAAATAATGTATACTCCTGCAAACCCCAGTTTTACTATACGAAAGTGGGGTTTGAGGGACCAAATTAAAATGGCGTGTTTTCGTGATGTTTACATACTGTATACAGGGGGAACAACCTACTTCAGAGCCATTAGTATGTTTGCCGGCGTTTACTACACAAAAGGTACTTGTCACAACAAGTAGGCGCAGTCGGTGCATTAGGTCATAAAAGAATCAAACATACTGAAATCTGTCTCAGAAATGCGGCTCTTTCTTTAAATAATTCGACACAGGCTTATTTCGGAATGATGTCGGAACTACCCGAATCAAATCTTGTGGCGAAACTATATATCGAAGCCTTTTCAACTTAGCTTACCATTGGGATGCAAATATTTATAGGTTATTGACTTTATATTGTGAAATATTCGGCACGAGTTCATATGGCGAAGGACGCACGAGCTTGCGAGTGCGTCTTCGCCATATGAACGAGTGCCGAATATTTCACAATATAAAGTCAATAACCTTTTTGTTATATACCCAAAACTTGAACTGTCTCCTAGAAATCAGCATTGCCTGGTATAGAAATGTGAACGTAAAATCATATTATATATCGTTTGAAATGGAAAACAATGAAGGTCGTTTAGTGTCTCCCTACACGTTGAAAACCACGCCCAATGGCGCCAAAGTGAAGACGACGTTAACGTTGGTGGATGTGACGTCATTAAAAACATTGACGTTTCCCAACGCAGGACGCCATTTTTTCCGAAGTGTCCGTTTTATTTCTTTCAAATCATTCATGATTTTTGTGAGAGAATTTTAAACGGCTTTACAGATAGCAGGTAGGTCATATTTGCTAGCATAAAATGCGCTTCATGTTGTTTGTCACAGCCGATATAGAGGATATTTGATTTTTTTCAGTGTAAGATCGAATTTTATTTCATCGAATGAACACCAAAACTGTTATTTTCACGAGTGGCGTAGCCACGAGTGAAAATAGCAGTTTTGGTGTTCATGAGTGAAATAAAATTTGATCTTGCACTGAAAAAATCAAATGTTCTGTTTCTTACATGCTTCAAAAGGCAATATTTAGCGTCTTTAATGGTGTCGCTCGCATTCGGAGAAAATTATATTTGTTCATGTTCGTTTCGCGTCAATTTAGTGGTGTCCATCGTGTTTAGTGGGTATACTATTGGGTGTAAACTGTGAGTTTGCACCTGAGAAATGGCCTGGGATGGTATTATTATGAATGATTAATGAAATAATTGAGAGAGTAGTTTTCCAAAGAAGTTGCTGGCAAGTCTAACGTCGCGCGACAAAAGACGTGACGTCAGCGTCATAAATGACGTCAGTAACGTCCTCGTCACACATGAACGGGCTATGCGTCAATTAGAACACATTTCAGTATTGTTCAGTTATCTGACAAAGATAAAATTGAAATTAGAGTTAGATTTGAAGAAAAAAGTAGTCCCAAACAGTGAAAAATAAAAAATCGTATTTTCACTGTTTGAAACAGTGAAAATATCGATTTATATTTCACTGATAAATCTCTATCATTCATTGAAAAGCATGTAAGAAATTTCTTTTCTTTTATGTTCTGTCAATCGATTCGCACGACAAGATGGCTGCCGATGTTTAAGATTCAAAACTGAGAAATTTGAAAGTAGTCCTTTTATGCACGAGACTGCTTATCTCCGGGCATTATGAACTTGACTACGGGCAATATGGAAAATTATTATATACCCAGAAAATGTCCCGTTTACTTTCTACAGAAGTTACCGGTCAATATTTTTCCATATTGCCCGTAGTCAAGTTCATATTGCCCGTAGATAAGCAGTCACGTTCGCAATAGAACTACTTTCAAATTTGTCCATTTCGATACTAAAAATCGGCAGCCATCTTGTCGTGCGTATCGACTGAAAAAACGTAAAACAAAACGAATGTTCTGACAAAGTGCATAAGCCAAATTTTGTGCAGTCAAATATGACCTACCTGCAATCTGTTTAGATTTTCAATACTTTCTTCTAAGAAATCAGGAGTATTAAGAACGAAATATAACCGACGCTTCGGAAAAAATGGCGTCCTGTGTTGGGGAACGTCAATGTTTTTAATGACGTCACATCCACCAACATTAACGTCGTCTTCACTTTGGCGCCGTTTGGCGTGGTTTTTCAACGTATAGGGAGACACTTAACGACCTTCATTATTTTCCATTTCAAACCACCTAAAGATGTATAATCTGATTTTACGTTCAGAAGTTCATACCAGGCAATCCTGAATTTCAGCGGACATTTGAAATGTTTGGGTATATAATAAAAAGGTTATTGACTTTATATTGTGAAATATCCGGCACTCGTTCATATGGCGAAGACGCACTCGCAAGCTCGTGCGTCCTTCGTCATATGAACTCGTGCCGAATATTTCACAATATAAAGTCAATAACCTATAAATATTGACCGGTAAGTTCTGAACAAAGTAAAGGGGACATTTTCTGGGTATATAATAATGTTCGTTACCAGCTGAAGTATGTTTGCTGAAGACTCATAATGTACATATTTAGTTTGAAGCATTTTATTTACCCTATTTACACCAATATGGCCGCTCCTGAAATGGGTGCGTCATCTTTGCTATGACGTAGGTTGTCACCCTTGGTATAGTTCGAACAAATTGACATGAGACTGGTGACCTCTGTTAACATAATTTCATGCCCGTCTTATCTTCGCCGTTTTCCGTAAAAGTCGATATTGTCATACAGGTCGGTAAATGGGTCGCCATTCACGAGATGCCGAAAATTCACGAGAACATTACGAAAACCGACCTATTAGGCGATAACATTGACTAATTTATTCAGTCTCATGTCAAATTGCATCAGCTATATATTTAATGAGAGGTACACGCATGCTTTAACTGCGTTGGCTTTCAAATCACGGGTGGAAGCTACGATTCACATTTTGTTTCGTCAAAGATTGTATGTGATATTCCTTGGATTGAGATAAAGAACGTTGCGATAAACCAAGCAGATGTATGTGTTTTGAATTCCGTGAGATACGATAAAATCTTCTCGCCGAAAGCAGACAAAATCGTATTCCGCACCAACAAGGACAGATGCTGTGAGATGTTTCAAGTTGGCTCATTGTTACATCGAATCATCATCTTCATCTATGACATTACGATAACACGCCCATGCGACATGGTGCATTTTTTCACATCTCCAAAATGGCTACTTTTCTGATGAAAGCCCACGATTCTTTTCTTATTTATACTGCAAACTAAGGTTGTGGGTGCTTGTTAGAACCGCCTCATTGAGGCGGTTCTAACGAGTACCCACAACCTATGTTTTGCGGCAGAAATAAGAAAAATAGTGTTCACCCCCTTAAACCCCAGTTTGCTCTTTAAAAAGTGGGGTTTAGGGGTTGTTCATTTCACGGACTTGTTCACGTAATGAACAGAGTATATATACATAAGAAGATGACCGCGGAGTACCACAGTCACAGAACAGAGGCTCCGAATGGCACTAAGAGGAAGATCTAACACGGCAGTCTGATCAGCGCTTTTGTTTTTCGCCTTTGGAAATAGACAGGGTTTCTTTCTTTTTTTTAGGCTCGACTTTATATATTCCAGTTTCACGACTTTTTTTTCTTTTTTGCATCTTTGTTATTATATAACTTGGCATATATCATAAACAGGATGCAACACAAAACTTGGGGAAAAAGGTCGTAAAATTATAATAATAACGCTCCACGCACACAAAATTGACAGATCTGTCAAGTAAACATATATACTGAAACGACATTATGTCTCTTGAAAAATATGTGGATGGATTTTCGTTTTCTCGAAACTCCGGTATTCGCCTAAGTTTAACTGAAGATGTGAAATAATCTTGAAAGTTCCGTAACCCCGCATCCCCCCACCCCCCCCCCCCCACACACACACACACAAACACACACCCGCACTCCCCAAAAAGAACACACTCATGAAAGAGAGAATTTTCTTGCACACCAAGTAAGAATATCAGCTATTTCCACTGGGGATAAAAATTCTATCCCACCTAATAGATATCTCACTATCCTTATCCCAACCTACGATGTAAAAGTTTCAGCAAACCATCCTGCTGAACACATTACACTAGGCGCCATGATCTCGACCCTATTTGGTATTGAAGGATAAAACCTTACTCTCAAAAATAAACCTGCTCTGTTTGGGCTTTTCTACCGACAACCATCAACTGATTCTGTCAACTTATTGTCTTTTTGAAAACTATAAATCTGGCGATTGATACCGGTGTAACGGTCTGTTTCTTTCCCGGCCCAGTTCTTCCCCGTGGAAGAAGTGGGCCGGCCCGTTTCTTCCCCGGGGAAAGTAACTGACCAGTCAGTTTCTTCCCCACCCAGTCAGTTTCTTCCCCAACTGATTTTTTTCAGAACTATAGTCATCGGGCAATTTTCAACTCACAATATGTCATAAATGAGAAAAGAGACCATTCTGAATAAGTTCTGAGTCCTTTTAGCTTGATTGACAAAATTTGCTCTTTGCTACACCATTCATGGAGATGCAATAAAATATGCACCCCGATTCAAGCATCTTTGATGATTTTTATTTTTGCTTTTTAAGACATAAATTAGTATTTAGTCCCTTGATATTTATATTTATTTATCTTTTCAAATTTATATACATTTCCCTAAAAATTCTAATTATTTGAATTAATTAGAGATTCATGTTTATGTAGACAAGATGCATGTATCTAGCTTACCACCTATATAGAAGTTTTGTATCAACACTTTGATCCACACTTTGATCACCTCTAAGAGATGAGTTTCGAGAATGTTGTCAACAGAATTTCATCAATATTGTTTAGTGCATGTCTGAGGGCTTGAAGAGCATTGAATGTCATAAAATATGAGTGACAGGCATCTTGAACGGGAGCTTGGTAGGGTACCTATACATTAAGTGAATATAAAAATGTCTGCCCATGGTTTTTGTATGGTCTGTCTCATCAACACCATGGTCAAACATTGACCATTGTCTACCATGGTGTTCATGGTTATCTGACCATCATTTTCACCTTGGACCATGGTATATGACCATGGTCAGCAAATTATGTGGTTGTGGTGCCATTTTACACATCTTGGCCAACTATGGTCCCAGGTCCATAGAATACCAAGGAACACATGCTACTTCATGGTAAATGACCATCATTTTCACCTGGGTCAGTGTATTAGCCAATTGCACATATACATCTATTGAATTCGCCAGTGGCAGAATGCTTCTTATAAGCCTGCAAGGTAAGCTGATAGGCTTGTCAGTGGCCAACAGCTGAGCCATTCAACTTCATACCAAATCTGTGTAACTGAGCTTATCATCAAATTTGGTATACTGTCATGAATAATAGAGAGAAAAGGGTTTAGTCTTCAGTTTCCACCAGATTGTGTAATACTTCTCCATCTCGAATAAGGCTTCAATAAGTTTTAAATGCTTTGTAAGAATCCTTTATTGTTTGAGAGTAGGTGACAGCAACTTGGCATACTTACTTGTATCTATACATAGACTTTTTATATCAGGAAACTACCTCAAGGTAAAACACTGATCCTGATTTCTTTAAAAGAAAAGCTCGGCCAAGGGGAAATCTTCACAAAGTCAGTGAACCATAAAATGTATGCCAAGGTGAAATGTGGATGCTTACACCAAAGTTGCCATCCCAAGATGCAAGTTTGTACCAAGCTGAAGTTTAATAAACGATTTTCTTATAGTTTTTTGGCCCTGAATATAGGGTTAAAAGCTAGGCTTGACACAATAGTTCTCTAAGTCATTGCACCATGACATGAGATCAAGGTCAAATATGGATGCTTGCAATGAAAAGTAGAAGTAAAACAAAGATCGGGAATCGATACAATTAACTTATTCCACCCATCAAAGACACCAAAGGGAAAGAAACACAAACATGAAGCGACCAGACCATGATGCAAACCTAAACAAAGGATGGCCATATGGACAGTTACTTTCCCACAAAATGGCCAAATGGCCATCCAAAATAAAAAGACACAAGTGATACACACAGTAAGTAGTAACAAACAACAACATTAATAAACGTCCACAGAAGAACCGCCTTGGAACGGCCATCGTTAGAAGCAACTTTGCACTTAGTACGATCCATGAAGCTCTTATAGTTAGAACTTCAGAAATGGGCTTGAACATTTGGGTGAAAGTTAGGGTGGCCACAATAGTTCACAAAGTCAGTGAACTATAAAAAGTAGGTCAAGTGCAAAATATGGATGCCTGCACTAAAGCTTCCATCCTTAGATGCTAGTTTGTACCAAGTATCATTTATGAAGTTCTAATAGTTCTTGAGAAATGGACTTTACTACATGGGTGAAAGCCTGGGTTGACGCAATAGTTTACAGTCAATGAACAATGAAATGTATGTCAAGGTCTAATACGAATGCTTGCATTAAAGTTGCTATCCCTACATGCAAGTTGCTACATCAGGAATGAAGCACTTATAATTATAAAAAAAAAACGCACTTGTACATCATGGTAAAAGTTAGGGTGGTTGCAAATGCTGTCAATGGCTTGAGGAATGGATGAACAAACAGGCAATGGATTACAAAGTGGACTCCTACATGTATATAGAGCCATACTTCAAGCAGGTGCGACAAAAAACCTGGACAAAATCACAGTAGGCAGCTGGATACTCTATATTTTGTTATTTGTGACACTAGAAGTTAGGGAACAACATGAACAGTTGAACAAAAGTATAACAACACTAGGCCATTATACAAGATGGATACAGATATGATATAATGTACATGTCTGTCATACATATCCAGGGCCCAGGATTACAATGCGTACTTAAATTTTAAGTACCTACTTAAACTAAATATTTCCTTAACTATCGTATAAAGTGAACTACAAAGAAATTCTTTTGTTTAAGTCGATACTTAACCAGATAAAATACTTAAATATTTAAGGTAACCCAGGTAGGTACCTTAACTTTTAAGATTTGACCTTGACACATGAATGTATATATCAATAACGGCAAAGCTTAGGGCTTTTATTTGCTCGAAATCATAAGTGATGCTCGGTAGCTCAAACGGTAGAGTGTTTTCTTGATGTGCGAGAGTCTCTGGGTTCGAGTCCCGGTAGAGCCATTTTTTTGTTTTTCTTCCTCCCTGTGGCGCAGAGGTACTGGTATGTATTGCTCCCTTGATGTGTCAAAGTATGCGACGAATAGAGCTGTGTAAAAACTTCCTTTTACATAATACTGTTTATCATATGACGTTATTGATAAGCAGTGGATAACGTCGTGTAATAAAAATCGTATGAACACACGTGTAATTACACTTTGGTGGGATTACGTAACGTCATGACGACGTCCATGTCAACCATGCATTTTCTGTGAAGAAAAGTGTCAAATTTGAAAGCGATAAAATCTAATTTTGGTTGTTTTTGTCAGGGTAGGTGTGTGTATGTGTGTGTGTGGCGGGGGGTGGGAGTGGGGGGGGGGGGGGGCGGCGAATATCACTTTTGTCTGTTATTTAAAAACTGATCATCGGGTCCATGTTCCTACGCTTATGCCCTGCTAGATTTACGCATACAATGTTCACAACGTTCATATGCCGTCTTTATCTTGAAATAGTATGACGCCACGTGCATTTAAGAAATGACTTGTTTTTCTGCTGTTCATGAAAGTATAAACGGGCAGGGTCGCGTGCAAAGTAAATGAATTCTGAAGGGGTTCATATAAACTTTGCTAGCGACCCCTCCGCTGTCGTTCATACCTTCATGAACATCTGAAAAAAATATTTCTTATATTTACATTCTTTTTTCCTCATCACTCGGCGAAAGAATGCTAATAAGGCAAACTGTTAAAGCTGAAAACATTTACACGCTGTTTTCTACAAAGAGCGGAACAGCATTATCGTCGTCAATGCCCAATGAGATCATAGAGAACGATGGTTTAGGGTGTAGACTGGCGACACTTGACGTCATTGAAAATCATGCGATTCGATGCGTTCATGGACTTATGAACATGCGTATAGGTTTACAATAGGCTTTACACTTGAAATGTGAATATTAACTATTTTGGCGTGAACAACTGTAACGTGTGTCAACGATGTACATTTGTTGGGCAAATGGTCAAGGTAAAGGCAATAAAATCCTTTTTAAAATCCAATTCGAAGGCCCATTTCGTAACTTTCATATGAAAGGACCATTTGTGTAAGATTCTCGATATCAAAATTAATGAAATACAAAGAAGTTTTTTGATTGATTGTCGCACTTTTACCCGACATTGAGATGAAATTATAATACATCTCAAGCCCTGTCGCCCAACGAAACCAACAATATTTATATGCATGGACGGGATTTATATGCATGGACGGACGGCCCCCGCCCATAGGGGGTTGAAGAAATATATGGTCTGCATGATGCTTCCACGCAGAGCTGAATCCGGCCCGCACACTAGTACTGGTAAACCGCTTAGAGGATCTAAGCCTGTCCAGGAACCGCGGTGCGAGGCGGACCGTCCATGCTAATAAACCCTATTGGTTTCATTGGGCGACAGGGCTTGAGATGTCATTTAATCTCAATGTCGGGTAAAAGTCCAACAAAATTGGAAGCAACGTCTCCAAAATGACCTTTACAGTGTTGACGGGGACGTTAAACCACAAACCAACAAACATGCATGGACGGCCCGACTTGCACCACTTTGCCTGGGCAGGCTTAGACCTTTTAGGTGGTTTACTGATGGTCGCGTGTGGTCGTCGTGTACTGGTTGGGTGAGGCAAAGGTGACGTGTATCTTGCGTCACTGGGGCGTCCAGCTGATTGTGACAAGACCTGCTTTCCTAGCAGCATGTAAGGGTAGCCATGTTGTTATTTCTTCTGTTTCTGCACATCCAATCATTTGCCTCTTCTCCCTGCCTTGAAATTCTCAATACAAATAAGTTTGAGGCGATCCACCTCCCTTTGTAAGCTCGTGCATGTGAGTGATCGAGTGTGTTTGTGAGTGGGTGAGCGTTTTGTGTCTCACCTCACTCATAAAAAAACGGGGAAATCCAAGATCGAATGTACAGTGATTTTAAATTCATGCTTTTTTTTTTTTTTTTTTTTTTTTTTTTACTCCGGCTGGAGCTACGGTTTTCACCGTGTTTGTCTGTACGATGTTTGATCATGTCCGTAATGGCTATATCAACTACATATATGTACATGTAATGATGACATCCGAAAACAATATCGTAGCTGGGGTTAAGTGTCGGAGTCTTCCCTGTTCTTCACCATAGCGCAGAATATATTTATTTTCTTAATTATCGACTCTACCAGATTGTTTTGAATATTATTCAATACGACTAACGGCATGAGAAGGATTGAATCATGGATAGACTCCATAAAACCGATTCCGCCCCCGCCCCTCGGGACTTGAAAAAACAGATTGGGCTGCATGGTGCTTCAATGCAGAACTAAAACCGACCACACATAACGTTAACACGCCTATACAAATACATTATAAATTTTACCTCCAAAAAAAAAAAAAGGAAATTTTTAAGATGAAAAATTGTGGTATTTTTCTTATTCCTGCTCAAAATCTAGATTTTTGGTTCACGTTAGAACCGCCGCGATGAGGCGGCGGTTCTAACGGTTACCCACATTCTATATTTTAGAGCGGAAATAATTAAAAAAAAACAGGTCGACCCCCCCCCCCCTAAACTCCAGTTTTACAAAATAAAAGTGGGGTTCAAGGGGGTCAGAATTATATAAGCGTATTTTCCTGATGACCTAGTACTTTTAAACAGCTTAGAAGGACTAAGCCTGTCCAGGCAAAGTGACTAAGTCTGTCCAGGCAAAGTGATGTGAGTCACACCGTCCACTGCATATAAGCCTTTTGGTTTCATTGGGCGACAGTGCTTGAGGTTTCATTTCATCTCAGTGTCGGATAAAAGTCTCTCAAAATTGGAAGCAATGTCTCAAAATGACCTGCATAGTGTTGATAGGGACGTTAAACCTCAGTTCAAATAAGATTCCATAAAACTGAGCTTTGCATATTCAATTATTGTATGAGTTCTTGTTTCTGAAGGGACCCCATAGAAACAGCGTTTTGAAAATGTCGTGGTCTACTTTGTGACCGATGTTTGCCCGCACAAATCGAGATCGAGTGTGATCCTTCAATTACACAGGTTTTATAGTATATAAAACATTTTTCATGGTTTATGCTGGTTTATGCAGTGAAATGGAAACTAAACCATCATATTTTCTATTGTCTCCATAGAAGAGATTTTTGACAGATCGCGGGAAAGTTGTGGGCCGCCTACATCAATGTGTAATTGAAACATACGTGCTAATCTTCGTGAAAATTTCCGTCAAAATTACGACTTCATCCGAAGTTAAATACTTAGCTAAGGAAATGAAATAGGTGGCTTTCGAATGCACTTTTTAAGGAAATACTTTACTAAGATAAGAATGCAACCTTAAATCGTTAAGTCGACCTTAACTTAAGTAACGATTGTAATCCTGGGCCCAGGTTAGGATAAATATTCCGTGCCATTCTTAATACCTTATAACCTTATCACTAGCTGAATGTGGTAATAATATAAAGTAAAATAAAATTTCCTCTTAGATATGTTCTATAAAAGGGTTATCCTTTGGAAGCAAGGAATACACCTGAGCCTGAGTCATCATAGAGTTAGCAACTGGCAATGCAGGAACCTTATACAAGATCATCACCGTAAAGTTTCCAGTTAATCTTGTTTCGAGGGAAGAAAAGGTCTAAACTATATCAAACCTCCTGCAAAGTGATTCTAATAGGTTTTTTTAAAGAAATGTATGGAAGGCTTTTATGTATGGCTAGAATTGACCTTGACTTGATTATCTGGAACTGGATTACAACCATATTGCAGACAAAAATGCATAGACATTTGATACATTTCCCCTCGCGGTGAAACTATTATGCATCTGAGATACATTTTTGAATTTTCAAAATTCTGAAAAAAAAAAAAAAAATTCAATAGCACTCTGTTATTTTTACAGGTTGTGGGCCTTTAAAATCAGAATAGAATTCTGTAAAAAGTGTAGTTACCGCAGTTTTGCGGGCAGCCCTCGATATACTATTTGGGCTCAACTGGCCCAGTGTCTTCAGAGCAGTGTAGTTACTGCACTTTTGCGGGCAGCCCTCGATATAATATTTGGGCTCAACTGGCCCAGTGGCTTCAGAGCAGATGTCGTTTGAAAGTGTTTACGTCAGACGACAGATGATGACGATTCACAAACTTGTTTTACTGGGCGTATAAATTATTTTTCTTATTTCTGCTCCAAAACATAGGTTGTCAACGAGGCGGTTCTAACAAGCACCCAAATATGTTCTGAATTGCTAGATCCCCTGAAAGCAAAGAATAAACAAAACCAGTGCTTCAGCTGAAGTGCACGACCCGCCGGATGCTTTTAGCTATATGAGTGTTACCATATATGGGTATGGCGGCCATTTTGGTCATGTGACCTGGACCTAAAACGGTTCCCCCAATATATGCGCCTTATCGTAAGGAGCAAAAGTATATCTTATACTTTAGTACTGTATTCTGAATCGTTTGCAGGATAAAATGCATTCTCACTTTTCCAATTCAAAAGCATATGTGTCAAAGTTTGACCTAGGCACAAAGAAGGTCAAGGTCAACCCAGGGTCACCATTTTAGCAACTTATAATGGGCCTACGTCCCAGATGCTATTTATCAAGTTTCGTGGAAATCTGCCCAGTGGTTCTGGAGAAGACTATTTTTGAAGGGTTTTGACCATATATGGCTTGACGGCCATTTAGGTCATGTGACCTGGACCCATGAGCAAATTTTGGTTTCCCCCATCCCATAGAGGCTCCATATGAAATTTTACTTCAATCGGCCCAACGTTTTCCGAGGAGAAGCAGTTCGAAAATTTTCACATTTTTCGCCTCGGCGAGGCTATACTAAATGGAATGTAATATTTCGCAAGTTCATTGGTTAGATCTCATTGATATTTATCAGTATGCCAAAAATTGTTTAAATATTACAAGCGGTTAAGTCACTATCACCAATTTTCACAAACGGGTTACGGACGGACAGACAGACTGACAGACGGACAGAATGACAAAATGACTCGGTGATTTTAGGGCACTCTTAGAAAATCAACCGACTTCAGTCGGTCGCTTTTTCTGCGGGTCGTGCAATAAAAGAAAATAACAGACTCGGTTTTATTGAGTCTGTTCATGACCAGTTCTGAATAGTGCAACACTGGTCCTCTAGCATCGGCTTAAGCAGAACTCAATTTTCAGACTGATTCTAAAGGAACCCAATGATCCCAAAGAACCAGAAATATAATATGCACTATGATGATATACGGGGATACTTTTTACGGCCTATGTTTCAGATTGTGGGTACTTGTTGGAACCGCCTCAAAGTGGCGGTCCTAACCAGTTACTTTCTCACAAAATGGCCAAATGGCCATCCAAAATAAACAGACACAAGTGATACACACAGTAAGTAACAAACAACAACATAAATAAACCGCCACAGAAGAACCTCCTGGGAAGGCCTCCTAACTGATCAGTGCAACATCTCCGTGAACACATAAATCAATCAAACACAACCGCTTAGAAAGCAATCTTGCCCAGACACAGTGGTGTCCTTTCATATAAACCATGTTGGTTTCGTTGGGCGGCAGGGACTGAGATGTCATTTCATCTCAATATCGTGTGAAACTCCACAATATTGGAAGCAACGTCGTCAATATGACATTAATAGTGTTGATGTTAAACCCCAGATCAACCAACTTGAGCTACGCCCGAGCCCCAATGGAAGGACTAAGTAGCGATACTCCTAGGCTAGCAAGATTTATTCGGGGTGTTGTATGTTATCTCTATTCAGTTCCTTAATCTAAGATGCTATTGGGGCACGATAGTTTACTTTGTAATTACAACGCTCAAGCTGTCTGCCCTCGCACAGGTAAGAGGCAATTGAACAGACTGCGCCTTTGCGCTGCCTGGTCATTCGCCAATTACAGAAAATAAAAACACAAACTCAATTTCATATCCTTCTCCGCGACACTGCTCACAAATACAGCTGTTCACAAATTCGTTACATTAACAACAGCTAGAAACTAAAACAGGAGGGTTTATTTTAACTCATTCTACACACCGCGAATCAATATTTGATCAGGACTACATTGTTTGCCTTAGCAAACTACATGTAACAAATCAATATTTGATCAGGACCACACTGTTTGCCTTAGCAAACTACATGTAATAAATCAATATTTGATCGGGACTACACTGTTTGCCTTAGCAAACTACATGTAACAAATCAATATTTGATCGGGACCACACTGTTTGCCTTAGCAAACTACATGTAACAAATCAATATTTGATCAGGACCACACTGTTTGCCTTAGCAAACTACATGTAATAAATCAATATTTGATCGGGACTACACTGTTTGCCTTAGCAAACTACATGTAACAAATCAATATTTGATCGGGACCACACTGTTTGCCTTAGCAAACTACATGTAACAAATCAATATTTGATCAGGACCACACTGTTTGCCTTAGCAAACTACATGTAACAAATCAATATTTGATCAGGACTACACTGTTTGCCTTAGCAAACTACATGTAACAAATCATACATGTAACAAATCAATATTTGATCAGGACTACACTGTTTGCCTTAGCAAACTACATGTAACTAATCAATATTTGATCAGGACTACACTGTTTGCCTTAGCAAACTACATGTAACAAATCAATATTTGATCAGGACTACACTGTTTGCCTTAGCAAACTACATGTAACAAATCAATATTTGATCAGGACCACAGTATTTGCCTTAGCAAACTACATGTAACTAATCAATATTTGATCAGGACTACACTGTTTGCCTTAGCAAACTACATGTAACAAATCAATATTTGATCAGGACTACAATGTTTGCCTTAGCAAACTACATGTAACAAATCAATATTTCATCGGGACTGCACTCTTTGCTATGAAATACTAAACTAAAATCATTTCCGTATTTGGTAGACGTAACGTTTATACCGACTTTGCGACGTTGACGACATTGACGGCGTTGATGACGTCATTTACACCGCTCAGGTCGTTATACCTAATGTCATACAGAGACGAGACCAAGGTTTTCTAACAACCGGTAGTCAAAAGCACTGGATCGAACAAGTGACCCGACATTAGTAAAGCCTAAACGAATACAGAATGAGCGAGTGCCCGAGTTGTACGTCTCACCAACATCTAGGATCACACGGAGACGGGACCTCGGTTTAAAGACTCGCCCATAGGGGCTTGAATCATAAAAAAAAAATGAAAAAAAAAGTATTTTTTTTTTTTTTCATTTTTTTTATGATTCAAGCCCCTATGGACTCGCCCGAAAGTCTGCAGAACCGATCACGATTATACGCCTTTATAATTTTGACCCCCTCGAACCCCACTTTTATATAGTGAAACTGGGGTCTACAGGGGTAAACCTTATTTCTCTTATTTCTGTTCTAAAATATAGATTGTGGGTACTCATTAGAACCGCCTCGATGAGGCGGTTCTAACGAGTACCCACAATCTATATTTTGAGCAGAAATAAGAAAAATATCACAATTTTTCATCTTGAGATTTTCATTTTTTTCGGCGATAAAGGTTACAATATATTTGTATAGGCGTGTTTGCGTAATGAGGCCGGGACCGATCCTGCGATCCCTGATTCCGATGAGAACTCATTGCGCACCCCTTGTGGCTGATCTGTTTTTGTTTTGTTATGAGAGAGACTTCATGATGTCCCTTTCTGCTGAAAACCAATCCGAAATCATTGAAGCTTTATTCCCGACTTCCAGATATTTAAATGATTTATTAACTACTGGCAATACCTATTTCGATGGTTAGATCAGTCAAATTTACCCCCAAGAACTTTAGTTAAATAAAGCAAATACTTCTGATACCCAGGCCCTGTTTTGGATTTACATCTATCTATTGTAGATAGGTTTGTTTCTTGCAAGATTTTTGATAAACGCGATGATTTTGATTTTTTGGATGGTGATGTTCCTCGTGCGCCATCCTATGGCGTTTATATTTCGGAACTCGATTTGCCAGAGTGTGTAGTCATGTAACTGACTTCAACACTCGTAATTGATTGTTAACTGCTAAACTTCTTAATCAGGGTTATCGGTAAGATAAACAACGCAAAGTCTTTTCAAAATTTTATAGACGTCATTCTGATTTAATTTCAAAATTCAATATTGGACTTAAATCGTCTATCGGAACACGAAATCTATGGTGACTTAGTATATAAAATCATAAAAATATATTACCGCAATGACTTCAGCACCCAATTTCGTAAAATCATTCTTCGATATAAAGAGCTTGGGTACAACATACATGATATACGACAGACTGCATGCATGGTAGTTAACCAAATCACGGTTGACATCTTTGCTTCACTCTATAATTGCACGCCGGTGGGTCAGGCCTCAGATTCTATGACGGTTCCAGCGTAAAAGCTTACTGAGAATTAGAGAGAATCTAATTCTATGTAATGTTGGTTGGTGTCTGATGCTCTGTGCTTTTGGCTTTCCACTATTGATTTTTCCATGTTTGTGTTCTTTCCCTTTGGTGTCTCTGGTGGGAACTGTGGGTTATTTGTATAGATTCCTGATCATTGCCTTCACTTCTATTTTACAAGGCGAGTAGCATAACCACTTCTCCACGGAGGCTTCTAAAATGAATTCAGAAGAGGCTTCAAATTCTATGACGGTTCCAGCATAAAGGCTAACTGAGAATTAGAGAGATCTAATTTTATGTAATGCTGATTGGTGCCTGATGCCTTGTCTCTGGTTGGGCCTATCGGAGTCTAACTGTAGGTTTTCTTTTGCTCCAGCATTTCAGTGGTTTCTTGCTGTCGAGTCCTCGCCTTTCTTTCATCTCTGTGGTTGTTTGATTTTTTGTTTACACGGAGATGTTGCACTGGTGAGTTAGGAGGCCTTCATGCGGACTGAACAAATTATTTGTCAAAATCGCGATGGAAGTACGGGCGATGATTGTGGCCACGTAAAATCGATTTAATTCACTGACCGTTCCAAGGCGGTTTTTTGTTATCGTTTTTCTTTGGGCGTTTGTGCCCTTATATTATAATGTCTTGGATACCAAGCTGGCCATTGTGTGGGAAAGTAACTGTTCTTTTGGCTTTCCGCTGTTGATGTTTCCATTAGGGTGTGTTGTCCCATGTTCACTTTGTTGCCTACAGAACGTGGGCGCCCACCGAGCGCTCACTTTGTTGTCAACAGAACTGTAAGCAACAAAGTGAACGATAGGCGGGCGCCTACCGCCCGCCTGTCGCTCACTTTGTTGCTTACAGAACGCGTGCGCCCAACGATCGCTCACTTTGTTTTCTACAGAACGTAGGCGCCCGCTAAGCGCTCACTGTGTTGCCTACAGAACGTGGGCGCCCGCCTAGCGCTTACTTTGTTACCTGCAAAACGGGGACGCTCGCCGAGCGCTTACTTATTTGCCTACAGAACAAGCGCCCGCCAAGCGCTTACTTTGATACCTACAGAACGTGGGAGACCGCTGCGCGCCCACTTAGTTGCCTACAGAACGCGGGCGCCCGCTGAGCGCTTACTTTGTAACTTACAGAACGTGCGCGCCCGCAGAGCGCTTACTTTGTTGCCTACAGAAGGTGTGCGCCCGCCGAACGCTCATTTTCTTATCTACAGAACGTGGGCGCCCACCGAGCGCTTACTTTGATTCCTGCAGAATGTCCACGACCGCCGAGCGCTCACTTTGTTGCCTACAGAACGTGGGCGCCCGTCGAGCGCTCACTTTGTTGCCTACAGAACGTGGGCGCCTACCTAGCGCTCACTTTGTTGCCTATAGAACGTTGGCGCCCACCGAGCGCTCACTTTGTTGCCTACAGAACGTGGGCGCCTACCTAGCGCTCACTTTGTTGCCTACAGAACGTGGGCGCCTACCTAGCCCTCACTTTGTTGCCTACAGCAATGCGGGCGCCTACTTAGCGCTCACTTTGTTGCCTACAGAACGTTGGCGCCCGCCGAGCGCTCACTTTGTTGCCTACAGAACGTGGGCGCCCGCCGAGCACTCACTCTGTTGCCTTCAGAACGTTGGCGCCCGCCGAGCTCTCACTTTGTTGCCTTCAGAACATGGGCGCCTACCTATCGCTCACTTTGTTGCCTACAGAACATGGGCGCCTACTTAGCGCTCACTTTATTGTCTACAGAACGTGGGCGCCTACCTAACGCCCACTTTGTTGTCTAAAGAACGCAGGCGCCTACCTAGAACTCACTTTGTTGTCTACAGAACGTGCTCGCTTACCTAGCGCTCACTTTGTTGTCTATAGAACGTGGGCGACTACCTAGCGCTCACATTGTTGTCTACAGAACGTGGACGCCCGCCAAGCGTTCACATTGTTGCCTACAGAACGTGGGCGCCTACCTAACGCTCACTTTGTTGACTACAGAACGTGTGCGCCTACATAGCGCTCACTTTGTTGTCTACAGAACTTGGTCGCTTACCTAGCGCTCACTTTGTTGTCTACAGAACGTGGGCGCCTACCGAGAGCTCACTTTGTTTTCTACAGAACGTGGGCGCATACCTAGAGCTCACTTTGTTGTCTACAGAACGTGGGCGCCTACCTAGCACTCTCTTTGTTGTCTACAGAACGTGGGCGCCTACCTAGCGCTCACTTTGTTGTCTACAGAACGTGTTCGCTTACCTAGTGCTCTCTTTGTTTTCTACAAAACGTGGTCGCTTACCTACCGCTCACTTTGTTGTCTACAGAACATGGTCGCCTACCTAGCGCTCACTTTGTTGTCTACAGAACGTGGTCGCTTACCTAGCGCTCCCTTTGTTGTCTACAGAACGTTGGCGCCCGCCGAGCGCTCACTTTGTTTCTACAAACGTAGATAACAAAATGAGCGCTTGACGGGCTTCGCGTTGTTGAATGTTAAGATTCACAGATGATCACATACGACCTACAATGATCTCGATCAGACTGTGCGATTGCGCAGGCTGGTCTTAGTCTATGCTGGTCGTACATATCAAAGTGTACCGTTTTGTGTGAGCCGGCTTTTAGCGTGGACAAGAGCAGACGGTAATTTAAGCGTCTCAAGTTAGTAGCAAACGGAATGGATCTTAAATGGCGTATTGCTTAAACAAACAATATTAAAAACAAAAAAGCTCAGATCGCATATTAACCCATATATGCCTAGCGGCCCTTTTCTGGGACATAGGCAAACAGTGCAGTCCCAGAGCAGACGCCACAGAACGCGGCGTCTGATCTGGTCTACATTGTTTTAGAACATTCATTTTGTAAAATTTGCCACGAACAAAAACAAACCAGGTACCCTATAGACACCCCAATAAATGAAAAAGGACCACTCCAAACTTAGTACAGCCGAACTTCAATGGCTCGAACACCTTTGGGACCTCTTAAATCTGTTCGAGACAGGGGTAGTTCGAGCCACTGAGGTTACTGTCAGGAGGCATAACGAGATATTTTTAGACATCTTTTCGGTTTTCTATAATGAATATGTATGATGTATGTACTCATTAGAATCGCCTCATAGAGGCGATTCTAATGAGTACACACAGCATACATTTGCAAGATAAAAAACTAAAATCTCCTTCATTATCCCCCACTATTTCTTATGTAGAGGATTTCGCTAGGGGCTCAATAATGGGTTCGACTCATCCATTGTGAACGAGCCATCGGTGTTCGAGCCATCGAAGTTCTGCTGTAAGTAGAAGACTGTGTTGTCATATATGGGCTAACAAAATGCTTATAAAATGAAATTAAATACGCAATGTTTCAGTTAATTATAAACAAGATTTTATAATTGGACAACCTTTCCATAGTTGATCTTTGTTTGCTTGAATTCATCTCATATTATCCATAATTATATTCTCATATTATCCATAATTATATGACTTTCTGACCTCAGAATAGCTGTGTTTGCAATAAAAATTTTTAGACAAGTAAAAAGATGCTGATCCTGTGGTAAAACTGTGATAGATCAGACAGAGGTACTCTGACTGCTGCTGTCTGCGCATGTTGCTTTGTGAATGAACCGATGACTGTAAAGGCTGGTACAAACATCGAAGACTCTGATCAGGCTGCGCGCATGCACGAGCTGATCTGATTCGTAGCTCGTCTACCAGATTTATTGTAGGTTTCGTCCTGCGCTAGCTCGGTTTGAAAATGGGGCTGTCTGTCAACTGTATAGTTTATGTATCAACGACCTTTGAGAGGTCAACGTTCAAGCGTGACAAGACTATTCCATGTTTTAGGGGAAGCAGGTTTCGGATTTCTTTTTTCACTGGATTGCACGACCCGCAGAAAAAGCGACCGACTGAAGTCGGTTGATTTTCTAAGAGTGCCCTAAAATCACCGTGTCATTCTGTCAGTCCGTCCGTAACCCGTTTGTGAAAATTGGTGATAGTGACTTAGCCGATTGGAATATTTAAATAATTTTGGCATACTGATAACTATGAATGAGATCTAACCAATGAATTTGCCAAATGTTACATTCCATTTAGTATAGCCTCGCCGAGGCGCAAAATGTGAAAATTTTCGAACCGCTTCTCCTCGGAAACCGTTGGGCCGATTGAAGTCAAATTTCGTATAGAGCCTCTATGGGATGGGGGAAACCAAAATTTGCTCATGGGGTCCAGGTCACATGACCAAAATGGCCGCCAAGCCATATATGGTAAAAACCCTTCAAAAATAGTCTTCTCCAGAACCACTGGGCAGATTTCCACGAAACTTGATAAATATCATCTGGGACGTAGGCCATCATAAAGTGCTAAAATAGTGGCCCTGGGTTGACCTTGACATTCTTTGTGCCTAGGTCAAACTTTGACACATATGCTTTTGTATTGGAAAAGTAAGAATGCATTTTATCCTGCAAACGATTCAGAATACAGTACTAAAGTATAATATATATTTTTGCTCCTTACGATAAGGCGCATTTATTGGGGGAACCGTTTTAGGTCCAGGTCACATGACCAAAATGGCCGCCATACCCATATATGGTAACACTCATAAAGCTAAAAGCATCCGGCGGGTCGTGCACTTCAGCTGAAGCACTGGTTCTGATCAGTCTTTGCTTGGCGCATGTGCTAGAGAACCCTTTTCACGCGCCGTTAATGTGTCTGTAATATCTAGAATATGATACATATCGTGTATAAAAACACTATATAAGATCGACTTATTCAGTCCCTGCGCCTTTACCACTGGAACCTTAGGAAGATGTAAGATGCTATTGATGTAAGAAACCTACTTTACTTCCTTCATCATTTAGAAGCAAGCCTCCGTGCTGTAGTGGTTACGCTACTCGCCTTGTAAACCAGGGATCGCAGGATCGATCCCGGGCTTCTACAGACTTTCGGATGAGTCTTTAAACCGAAGTCCCGTCTCCGTATGACCTTAGCTGTTGGTGGGACGTAAAACTCAAACACTCACTCACTTATTTGCTTCATCTTATTATTGTTACATCTGATGATGGCCATTGAAGGCATGTGCGCCAAACGAAGGCTTTGATCAGCCTGCGCATCCACGCAGTCTGATCAGAGACTTCGTTGTGCGCTCTAAGGATAGCTATGGGTCCAATGCTCCTTCATGCAGCAAGAGAAGTCTCTGGTTTAACTTTATGGATGCGCAGGCTGATCTGAGTCTTCGATGGGCCCAAATGTCTTATTGGAGGTATTGACGTGCGCTGGCTCCAATATTAAGACATTTTCATCTTTCTTCGTCATTCAATTTCTTCTAAATTATTTTTTTGCCAACTGATGAAGTATATAATATGCACAGTTTTTTTGTTTGATTTAAGGTTTAACGTCCCCGTCAACACTGTAAAGGTCATTTTGGAGACATTCCAATTTTGCGGGACTTTTAATCCGACATTGAGATGAAATGACATCTCAAGCCCTGCTGCCCAATGAAACCGATAAAGTTTTTAAGCATGGACGGTCCGACACGTACCGCATTGCCTGGGCAGGCTTAGATCCTCTAAGCGGTTTACCAGTACTCGTGCGCGGGTCGGTTTCTATCTATCTATCTTCATATACTGAGTCGGTCATACTTGGCCATTACCTCCGTTTCAGCTCTGCGTGGAAGCATCATGCAGCCCATCTATTTCTTCAAGCCTCACTCAGCGGGGGATGCAATATGTTGTTGGCCATGTATCGCTGGGTACGCTGGTGTAAAATGAATAAAAATAATCATATTATCTAGGGTTAATTACGAGTTTTTCTATATCACGGCTTAGTGACTGATGGAACCTTTCAATATATTTTAAACAAGTATAACATCATTTTCCCTTTTTCATTATGAAAAGAGGCCTATACAAATACATTGAAAATTTTATCGAGGCGGTTCTAACGAGTACCCACAATCTATAGTTTAGAGCAGAAATAAGATAAATAAGGCTTACCCCTGTAAATGCCAGTTTTACTATAAAGGGGGGCGGGTGGGGGAAGGCAAAATTATATAATTGTATGTTCCTGATTCGAGCATATTATTTGCATTTACAAAATTAAGACGGGTCCATCGGGGCTTGAAGAAATAGATGAGCTGCATGATGCTTCCACGCAGAGCTGAAACTGACCGCACACGAGTACCGGTAAATCGCTTAGAGTATCTAAGCCTGCCCAGACAAAGCGGTGCGAGTCAGACCGTCCATGCTTATAAACCCTATTGGTTTCATTGGGCAACAGGGATTGAAATGTTGGTGGAGCGCGGTGGTGCAGTGGTAAAGTATCGGACTCGGGATCGAGAGGTACCGGGTTCGAACCCCACGAGCGGCAAGTGTTGTTTCCTTGAGCAAGAGACTTTATCCACATTGCTTAGTACTGGTTTCTACGCAGGAAAAGAAGGCCACATGGAAGATTAGTACTAGTTTACTAAATGTGTTACCCTCTATAAATAAGGTCGATTATTATTATTATTATTATTATTAATGTCATATCATCTCAATGTCGGGTAAAAGTCCCACAAAATTGGAAGCAACCTCTCCAAAATGACCTCCACAGTGTTGAAGGGGACGTTCAACATCAAATCCAGCAGCAACCAAATTAAGACATCTGTGGTTTACTTGCTGGACATTTTTACCCTATATGCTAAGTAGTGGTTAGTTTCGCTGCAGTAATTTAAGCTTGTCCGAAGGCTGTCATCACGTGACAAGTCTGTGAAATGAACCTTTACGATAACACACCCGTGCGACATAGTGCATTTTTTCACGTCTCTAAAATGGCAATTTGTCTGATGAAAATCCGTGATATTTTTCTTATGAATACTGCAAACATAGGTTGAGTGTGCACGCTAGAACCGCCTCATTGAGCAAAAATAAGAAAAATAATGTATACCCCGTAAACACCAGTTTTTTCTATATAAAGTGGGGTATAGGGGGGTGGGTCTTCTCTTATTTCTGTGACAAGACATAGGTTGTCGGTACTCGTTAGAACCGCCTCAAGGCGGCGGTTCTAACTAATTACCTAAATCTATGCTTGCAGTACAAATTATAAAATACCACAGGTTTTCCTATGAAAAGTAGCCATTTTGGAGATGTGAAAAAACGTACTATGTCGCACGGGTGTTTTTTTTTTTTTTGGTTTTGGTTTTACGGCCCTTTCAAGATTGTTTCACTCCTATCGAGCCGATCGTTAATCAGTGGTGGACGAAAACCGGAGTACCCGGAGAAAAACCACACGACCTACCGTTGCAGAACTTGGCGTCACACATGTGACCCGAGCTAGGCTCGAACCCACAGCGGTGAGAAACCTAATGATTAAGAGTCAGCGCTCTTATCCACTTGGCCACGGTGGCTCGTCGTACGGCTGTGTTATCGTTATTTTTAACTGAGATTCAGGATTTTAGATTTTATTTACTGCATTTAAACAGAAGCCTCAGTGGTGCAGTGGTTACGCTACTCGCCTTGTAAACCAGGGATCGCAGGATCGATCACGGGCTTCTCCAGACTTTCGGATGAGTCTTTAAACCGAGGTCCCGTCTCCGTATGACCTTAGCTGTTGGTGGGACGTAAAACAAAAACTCACTCCCTCACTCACTGCATTTAAACTTTGAATGATTTTCGTAATGGGAGTAGGTCATCAAAGAATTTACAAAATAACAATTCTCCTCTTTTCTTTAATCTAAGTCATATGAATAAATGACTTCAAATTAAATTTCTTAAGATAAAACTGGACCAGAAACCGTCGGGGACCTTGCTTCTAGGTGTTTTGATAGGCAGTTGTCCTGCCAATAGTCAACTTATCATATTTGCAAGAGCTCGGCAGTCCCCATAAAAGTATGTTGAGTTGTTATCATCATTTTGATTTTGCTGTGAATATATTTTCTGTTTACATATTATTTTGTTTGTTTGTATTGGAGATTAACGGCCCAGTCAACACTATTTAGGTCATTTTGAGCCGGTCAGTTTATCTATCCACACCTTTCCTGGACAGGCTTATACGTAAGCGGTTAACCAGTACAATGCACATTCTTTCGCCAGAAACTGACAACTTTCCTTTATGGATCAGCTTACTTATTATAATTCTTTATATATTTAACTGGTACTAAATGAAACAGCCTCCTCACCCGAGGTCCCGGGCCTCTCCAGACTTTCGGATGATCTTTTAAACACACATTTTTTCCTTATACAAAAGGGGTGGCCTGTCTAATGATCTCCAATAAACATTTCCTTCGGACCATAGTGCACATCAAAGGCTTATCTTATCTAAGTGATTATGAGGTGATTATGAGCAGATTTCTTGTTTAATAGGGGGCTAAATAAGGGTACTTGAGTGATAGTATAATTTACTGACAAAATATTGTTATAATAACACTTCTTTTTGTTTTAAAATAAAGTAAAGAAAAACACAGATATGCATTGTTTCCTTTACAAGTAACCAAACAATGTAAATAAATGTGATTAACCTCAAAATTTAATCAATCAATTTACCTTTATTTATTTATTCATTTATTTATTTATTAATTTTTTTTTATTTTGGTTGAAAGTATGTAACACACAAGTCATATAATGTCTAAATCATTAGCATTTTATGTTTCAGTCAAGATGGAACTATAAAATGCTCTTTGTTTTAGACACAATCATATCAGAAAAGAGAGGAAAAAAATATATTAAGATTTTATTTTTTCACCTTTTCAAGTTTAAAACTAAAATAACAAACACAATTAAATTTATTTTTCTTATTTATAATGCAAACATAGGTTGTTGGTGGTTCAAACGAGTACCCACAACCTATGACTCAATGAGACGATTCTAACGGGCATCCGCAACCTGTGACTTGGAGCAGAAATAAGGAAAATAATGTATACCCCTTAACCGCCGTTATCTCTATAGGAAGTGGGGTTTAGGGGATGTTCCTTTTTCCTAAAAAAATAAACATATTGTGTGTCCTCGTTAGAACCGCCTCATGGAAGCAGTTCTAACGAGCAGTTACACTGTAAAAACAAATTGATGGTACGCGTCTGAACCGCTTTGCTGAGGTGGTTCTAATGAGTACCCACAATATATGTCTAGAGCAGAAATAATAAAGTTATCTGGATTTTTATCTGAAAAAAAAATCAATTTTGATGGAAAAAAAATTACACATATATTTAAATTTGCATTTTCTGTAACGATTATAAATAAAGGCTACTAAATATAAAATCGAAAAAAAGTGTTGTTGTTTCTTGCAAATCAAAATAAGGACTTAGTTGAAAATGATTAGATGTCGAGTGTCAAAGTCATAGGTAATTTATTACCCTCTCTTGGTCCCCTACCTGTATGACAACCTGAATACCCCAAGTGTATTTTATCGCAATGCTGGATTTTCTTTAATAAAGGGTCATTAGGATGTTATGTAATCGAAAAAATGTGCAAATGTGGCAGTAAGACAAAAGGCCTGTGAAGTACAACACAGTAAATAGGTAATATCTAAAATGTTGCAATTTAGCTTTACTCACAACAACAAAACAAAACGGAATTATCTGCTGGTTACGGACCCGCAAGACCCTATCTGACTAAACCTGACCAGTCTAAGGTGCCAGCAACGCAAGCACCCCGATATTGGCAAAGACAAACAAAACCGGGTGCGGATTAATTCAATTTACACCTTCAAACAGCCAAAATAATGGCCTGTCTTATAGATTTATAAAACTTCTTCATTCCCATTTCATTGAGATGGCAATCATCCGCATCAAATACATTGTACGGGCTTTTAAATATTCTTTTGTGATTCCAAAGCTTAATGGAGTCCGAATCTTCCAGCACAACCTCCAAATATTCATTCACCTGTACCCGCCGTTGCTCATAAAGTGCAGGCGACACGTTTCTGGGCTGTGGCCGTGTGAACAATTGACAGATGTACACTCTCTTTACCCCATATTTTCTTATTATCCACTGTCCAAAATCATCCAACAATGATGCCAACCCCAAACAACTAAACAGTCCACGGTTGCAGCAATCGCTGTCCCAAGCTGTATCACTACAGCTTCAATGCACCTTTTGAAATACCGATCGCACACTGTCCTGTAAAGGCTCAATATGTTTTGCATTATCCCCGACTGTCCATCCCGAAATAGCGAAAAAATCCACATTACATTGCTGCAAACCCAAATTCGGAACGCAATATGGATGTTCCGATGAGGACAACGCTTGGTGCAACCGTCTGAAAAAACTGTGGCCCAATAAAAGCACTTTAGGGGAAACGCCATTACTCACGCGGTTTAGGTGATGAATAGTCTCCTTAAAAAGATTAAAAATTGGAGCTTCTGAAATCTGGCGTCTGAACTGTTCGGCCACGACGTTGGAAAGAAAGATCACGCGATAAGAACAGCATCATCATCACAGCGACAGCCAATCAGAAATGGGTTAGTCCAAAACCACAAAGGGGGCCCCAGACAGGTGAAATCCTTTCGATAGCTTGATATATTTTGATATAATGTTAAAACCCTTTAACTTGGAGAACGCCGCACATTAGGCCTACTGACGTAATGCTTGACTGGTTCCCTCACCCTATAGCTCTATAGCTTTCGCACATAGGGATCGGTAAGGCATAATCCTACCGGTACGGATATGTACCGGTGACGTAAAACAGCTCGGTAAATAGTCGGTAAATAGCTCCTAGCTAATGTCTCTCGATCGGTAAGGCATAATCCTACCGGTAAGGATCTGTACCGGTGACGTAAAACAGCTCGGTAAATAGTCGGTAAATAGCTCCTAGCTAATGTTCTCTCGTTATGTTAAAACCGACTCAAAATAAAGATTCTTGTATCTTGTATCTTGTATCTCGCGCTTTTGATCCGAAGGAAAATGGCGTCACACCCAGTAAGCATTCTACATAAATCTACAGCGGGCCGTTAGCGGCCCGTCAGGGTAGCTGACGGGCCGCTAACGGCCCGCTGTAGATTTATGTAGAATGCTAGCAGGGCAGCTATAACAGGTTCTTGTTAATGCGAATGTCATTTTACGTGTCACCAGTAATAATTCTGTTTGTTGATTTTTCCTAGTACACACTTTGATTTGACTGAAAAATCTAAAGACGCTGCGATGTCCGCCATTACTGTTTACAGTCAGTGCTTGCTGGGAAGCGTAGCGACCAATGAAATTTAAATATATGACGCACCAATGAGATCACGCCATTCATTGTGCCTTACCTGTTGTCTATTTTTAATAGAACACAGGCATCCAGTTAAACGTAATGCGTGCACAAGCGCGGTGAAACACGTTCGCGTCAAGAGTGTCTTTCTGAAAACGTCACTTTACAAAAATACGCCTATACAATACTTTGTAAATTTAACCGCCGAAAAAGCGGCAATTTTCAGATGAAAAATTGTGATATTTTTCTCTTTTCTGCTCAAAATATAGATTTTGAGTACACGTTAGTACCCACAATCTATATTTAAGAGCAGAAATAAGAAAAATAAGGGTTATCATGTAAACCTCAGTTTTACAATATAAAAGGGGTGTTCAAAGGGGTCAGAATTAAATAGGCGTGTTTTCGTGATGACTTTATTGATATGTTTCTCTTATCTATCAAATTAGAATCGAAATAATTTTTCCATTCAAGTGTTTTGTGGATTTTTTGTATCGTAATTATCGCAAGATGTTATCGGTCAGATGACAATAATTAATTCACTCATTTTCCCCTTTCCCATGTTTTATTATTATTTTTTTATGATTAGCGCTGGTGGTTATGCTCCCCAGCTTCGAAAAGTTGTGGGGTTCATATTGCTTTTGCTTTGTTCGTACGTCCGTCCGTTGATCCTTCCGTCCGTTTCGCACTATAGGATGTACCATATTCATTTATACTAGGGATTGCTTACGAAAAAAATAGAGGAACACATGGGCTACCTCTTGAAATTTTGCTGGCTGTTTAGAACCAATGTGAGGATGATCTGATTAGATTTGGTTGTGATTTTATGAAAATGTGATCAAATTATGCCCCTTTTCGGACTTAGGAATTTTGGCACCGGAAAAGCTTGTTAGCAAAATATCTGAAGAACTGCTTGTGCTATGCTATTGAGATTTTACAGGTTGTTTGGACCTAATGTGAAGACGACCTGATTAAATTTTGGTATAATTTAATGACAATCGACTAAATTATGCCCCTGATTTAGGCATTTTGGGATAGGCAAAACTTGAAAGCAAAATATCTTAAGAACCACTTGAGCTAGGCCCTTGAAGGTATGCAGGCTGTTGGTGTAGATGTCGTCATTAAATGTTGATGCATTTTTTTAAATAGTTTAACAAATTATACCCTTTTGTTCATTTTAACATAGTAAGAGCGTGTAAGCAAACTACCTCAAAAACCGCTTTGCCAAAGAGGCCCATGGGCCACTATGATCACCAGAGCTCAGCGGAGCACTGCCCACTGGCAGCCATATATTTAAATAAAACTTGGAAGCCATGAGCCCAAGGATGCTACAGCCTGGTGGCTGTTGCTTGAATGTGTAGTTGCAAGACAACAAAGGTTAATAGACAATTTCGCATCTGTGGCAACCAATAGGCTAAAATCATATGACTGATAGAACATTGTTAAAGGAACAATACTATGAAAGCTTGAAACAATATCTTGAAAGGCATAAATTTAATTTTCAATTTTCCCCATTATAAGGCTGTTGAAACTCTTAACTTGCCATAGCAACCAAACTAAAGAGCTAAATTTCATAAAAAGCACAAAACATGTATAGGCAAATATGGTGCATATTTCTATGAAGTCTCAGCCTTCGAAAGCATATGGTGTCTATATATATATATATGGCTGACCGATGGGGTTCTAAACGGTTTCTCAGCTTTTTGGCCTTTTGTGAAGTCGAGGGTTAGGGCATGGACCCGGCGCACCCCGGGTGACCCCTAGGTTCGAGTCACTGAATGTGTCTTATCATAAGGAACAAGAATATATGTGGTTCGGGAAGGGGATCTGAATGGTTTCTGAGATATATGGCATATTATGAAGTGGAGGGGCATGGCCCCCGCATGACCTTGGGAGCCCCAGGTTGGCATAAAAGCATTTGGCTCAAGGAACATTCCATTAAAAGTTTTGTCAAAATATCTGCAATGACTTGGCAGTAAATGCCATTTTTCAATTTTCCCCATTATAAGTCTATGGGAACTATGAGATGCCATAGCAATCAAACTAAAGAGCCGAATTTCATAATACACATAAAACCTGAACAGGCAAATATGGTGAATAGTTCCAAAAAGAATCAGCCTCACAGAGCATACGGTTTCTGAGGCGATGATTTTTTAAATATCTTTTCTTTTGTTTTCATTTTGGTTTCCATGGCAACCAGTAAAAATGAGCAATAGACCTAAATTCATATGGAAGATGGTAGATTACTTTAGGAACATTTCTATGAAAGTTTTGTTAAAATATCTGCAACGGCTAGGCAGTAAATGCAAATTTTCAATTTTCCCTATTATAAGTCAATGGAAACTCTCAGTTGAGTGAGTGAGTGAGTGTTTGAGTTTTACGTCCCACCAACAGCTAAGGTCATACGGAGACGAAACCTCGGTTTAAAGACTCATCCGAAAGTCTGGAGGAGCCCGGGATCGATCCTGCGATCCCTTGTTTACAAGGCGAGTAGCGTAACCACTACACCACGGAGGCTTCTATAAACTCTCAGTTGCCATAGCAACCAAACTAAAGAGTTGAATTTCATAAAAAAAATGTTTAGGCAAATATGGTGAATATTTCCATAAAGCCTTAGCCTCACAGAGCAAATGGTTTCTGAGGAGATGATCTTTTAAGTATTTTTTTTTCTGCCTTTTTTTTCATTAAACAGTAAATATGAGCAATAGGCCCAAAATCATATGGCAGATGGTAGATTGCTTAAGGAACATTTCTATTATGAAAGTTGTGTCGAAATATCTGCAAAGGTTTGGCAGTAAACGCCATTTTTCAATTTTCCCCATTATGTATCTATGGAAATCTAAATTGCGATAGCAACCAAACTTAAGAGCGAGATTAAAAAAACAAAACACACACACACACACACACACACACACACACACACACACACACACACACACACACACACACACACACACACACACAAAAAAAAAAACAACAACAACAACAACAAATCAAAACAAAACAAAAAAAAACACAAAACCTGTAAAGGCAAATATTGTGAATATTTCCATCAACTCTCAGCCTCATAGAGCATATGGTTTCTGAGGAGACTTTCTATATTTCTTTTTCATTTTGGTTTCCATGGCAACCAGTAAAAATGAGCAACAAGCCTAAAATCATATGACAGATGGTAGATTGCTTAAGGAACATTTCTTTGAAAGTTGTGTCGAAATATCTGCAAAGGTTTGTCAGTTAACGCCATTTTTCAATTTTCCCCATTATAAGTATATGGAAATCTTAGTTGCCATAGCAACCAAACTAAACAGTCGAATTTAATAAAAAAAAAATAAAAAAAAAATCAGTAAAGGCAAATATGGTGTCATAAACTCTCTGCCCCCTAGAGTATATGGTTTCTGAGGAGATGATTTTTTAAGTTTTTTTTTTTGCATTTTGGTTTCCATGGCAACCAATGAAAATGAGCAGCAGGCCTAAAATCATATGGCAGATAGAAGATTGCCTAAGGAACATTTCTTAAAAAGATTTACCAAAATATCAGCAGAGGCTTGGCAGTAAATGCCATTTGTCAATTTTCCCCATTATAAGTCTATGGAAACTCTAAGTTGCCATAGCAACCAGACTAATGAGCCGATTTTCATTAAAACTCAAATTTTCAATCCACCAGCCCAAGGATGCTGCAGATGAAATTTGGGCTGAATCAGCCCAATGGCTTCAGACGAGATGTCGTTTGAAAGTGTTGACGTCAGACGACAGACGACGACAGACGACGTCAGACGACGACGACGACGGACAACTGCCTAGCCTATAAGGTCCCCCGGAGCCGTCGGCTCTGGTGAGCTAAAAACTGAAGATGACCTGATTATTTTTTTTGTATAATTTATGGACTTTTGACCAAATTATCCCCCTTTGGGGACTCAGGCATTTTGGCATCGGAAAATGTTTGTAAGCAAAATATCTCAAGAACCGCATGGACTAAGCGGAAGTAAGAGCGAGGATGGTGGCCACGCGGGGTCGATTTAGCCCTCCCCCTCCCCCAGTGGAATTCGTTTCACTGACCGTTCCAAAGCGGTTCTTCTGTCGCGGTTTATTTTTGTTATGGTTTGTCTTTGAGTATGTGTATCGCTTATGTTGTTTTGCTTTGGGTGGACAATTGGTCATTTTGTGGGAAAGTAACTGTCCTTTTGACATTCCGCTAGTGATGCTTCCATTGGTTTACATTTCTATTGATTTTTCCATTAGGGTCTGTTGTTTCGTGTTTGTGTTTCTTTCCCTTGGTGTCTCTGATGGGAGCTGTGGGTTAATTGTGTCGATTCCTGGTCGTTGCATTCTAAAGTGTAATTTGGCCTTAATACTGCTGACTGGGCCATTAAACTCGATACCAACATTAAGCCCATCTGCCCATGTTTTGACTTTGTACTTGTGTTTTCTTTCGGACCAACAGTTGGGGGCATAGTATTTCATAAACACCAGCTCTAGTTATCAGTCAGATGACATTATTTGTTTGTTTGTTTGATTTGAGGATTAACGTCCCCGTCAACACTGTAAAGGTCATTTTGGAGACGTTGCTTCCAATTTTGTGGGACTTTTTCCCACATTGGGATGAAATGATATCTCAAGCCCTGCCGCCCAATGAAACCAACATGGTTTATAAGCATGGGCGGTCCGGCTCGCGCACCGCTTTGCCTGGGCAGGCTAAGATCCAACAAGCGGGTTACCAGTACTCGTGTGCGAGTCGGTTTCAGCTCTGCGTGGAAGCATCATGCAGCCCATATATTTCTTCAAGCCCCGATAGGCGGGGGCCGAGATGACAATATTAAAAGTCGCCTCTGCGATAACATCACAAAAACATGCCTAAATAATTTTGACCGCTTTTGAACCCCAATTTTATATACTAAAACTGGGGTTTACGGGGTAAACTTTTTTTCTTATTTCTGCTCTATAATATAGATTGTGGGTACTCGTTAGAACCGCCTCGACGAGTACCCACACTCTATATTTTGAGGAGAAATAAAAAAAATATTACAATTTTTCATCTTAAAATTTTCGTTTTTTCGCCGGTAAAGTTTACAATGTATTTGTATAGGCATGTTTTCGTAATGAGTAGACTTCTCAAATGACCTGGCTTATCTTTTTCAGTATTATAGCTTTAACACCTGGTTCAGTATTATAGCTTTCACACCTGATTCAGTATAATAGCTTTCACACCTGATTCAGTATTATAGATTTCACATCTGATTAAGAATTATAGCTTTCACACCTGATTCAACATTATAGCTTTCACACCTGATTCAGTATTATAGCTTTCATACTTTATTCAGTATTATAGCTTTAACACCTGATTCAGCATTATAACTTTCACACCTGATTCAGTATTTTAGTTTCCCACCTGATTAGGTATTATAGCTTTCACACCTCATTCTGTATTATAACTTTCACGCCTGATTAAGTATTATAGCTTTCACACCTGATTCAGTATTATAGCTTTCACATCTGTTTATTGTATTATAGCTTTAACACCTTATTCAGAATTATAGCTTTCAAACCTGATTCATTTTTATAGCTTTCACACCTGATCCAGTATTAAAGGTTTCACACCTGATTAAGTATTATAGCTTTAACACCTGATTCAGTATTATAGTTTTCACGCCCGATTCAGTATTATAGCTTTTTCACACCTGATTCTGTATTATAGCTTTCACACCTGATTAAGTATTATAGCTTTCACACCTGATTAAGTATTATAGCTTTTATACCTGATTAAGTATTATAGCTTTCACACCTGATTCAGTATTACAGCTTTCACACCTAATTCTGTATTATAGCTTTCACACCTGATTCAGAAGGCATACAATAAATATGAAGCTGATTCCGACTTTCTGGTTTGTGAGTCTACTCCTGCTATCCACCGTGTATGGGCAACCTGAACTGTCTGAACTTGATGAACATGACCTTCGGGAGTCGGCGCTCGAAGAATCTGACCTAGATGAGGAACTGGAATACTCTATGAGAGAAGGTAGTTTTTTCCTGTACGCCGTATTAAGGCTAGACTATAGTCATACAGTGAAATTCCACTGTTAAGACCACCTAAAATTAAGACAAATTCTGCTTTAAAATGCTTATTTAGAACAGTCCAGCTATTGCTACTTTGTGTTTTCTGCACAAAGTGTCCCCTGACCATGGACCACCTTTGGAACTGTTCAAAAGTGGTCTTGAAGACCACCTTTGGAACTGTTCAAAAGTGGTCTTGAAGACCACTTTTGAACAGTCCCAAAGTTGGTCTTAATATAGGAATTTTACTGTATTTATATGGTTGTTACTCTACATCTGCAAGGTACAATCCTTTAATGTTATTGATTGAGTGACTGTTTTAGGTTTACACATGCATAACTTCGGATCATGCTGCATTTGCAAAGATTCAAAACGATTAATCCGCTAAAGTAAGAGATTTGCGCAAACAAATGCCGAATTACGTAATTACGGAATTTCCTGGTGTATGAATGTCATTTGACGTGTCCGCAGTAACAATTCTGATTCTGATTCTGATTCGGAACCCTACAAAGTGTCCCCTCGCTTTATATCTCCAAAAACGGTTAATTTCTGGTGAAAATCTTTGATAGTTTTTTTTTATATTTATTCCAAACATACGTTGAGTATGGTCGTGAGAGCCGCCTTATTGAGGTGGTTCTAACTAGTACCCAAAACGTGTCTTGTAACAGAAATAAGAAAAACAATGTATATCCCTCTAAACGCCAGTTGTCTCTATATAAAGGGGGTTTAATTGGGTGTTCATTTTAGGGAATGGTTTATGTGATGTTATGTATACAGAAAATGCCAAGGACAAAAAAGTGGACCTGTCTTAATTCGTTTTGACGTCATGGTTGTCCTTCGGTCCCCGCCCATCGGGGCTTGAAGAAATATATGGGCTGCATGATGCTTCCACGCAGAGCTGAATCCGACCCGCACACGAGTACTGATAAACCGCTTCGAGGATCTAAGCATGCCCAGGTAAAGCGGTGCGCACGAGTCGGACAGTCCATGCTTATAAACCCTATTGGTTTCATTGTGCGACAGGGCTTGAGATGTCATTTCATCTCAATGTCGGGTAAAATTCCAACAAAATTGGAAGCAACGTTTCCAAAATGACCTTAACAGTGTTGACGGGGACGTTAAATCTCCTTGGGGAGATTTTTTTCACCGGTCTCGGAGCTCAGTCGGATTCGCGTCTGACTGGTGAACAGGAGGTGATGGGTTCTATACCTGCCGGGATGGGCAACATTATTCCGTGGAGATTGATCGTGAATTTTCTCTACGTCGGCCAATTCAAGAAATTTCTGGCGAAACAGTGTGCACTGCATGTACTGGTTAACCGCTTATGTATTAGCCTGCCAATAAAAGTATAGTCAGGTAAACTACCTAGCTTGATATAGACCTAGATAGTGTTGAGTGGGCCGTTGAATTCAAAACAGACAAACACATTTCTCTTTTTCGAGGCATTTGACGACGGACGGTGGGTACTCAAAGAGGCGATTGTATTAGGTGTTTACGTCATATGATTTATAAAAAAAGAATATCCCAAAATTATCTTCTGTACTCCCTATCGGTTTGATTGGCCGGCAGGGCTTGAGATGTCATTTCATCTCAATATCGGGTAAAAGTCCTACACCAGTGAAAGCAACTTCTCCAGAATGACATAAATTGTATTGATGGGGACATTAAACCACAATCAACTGAATAATCAATAACTAGGCTTGTTCTTTTGTAGGTGGGTTATATCTATCTATTGTAGATGGGTTTGTTTCTTGCAAAATTTATGATAAACGCGATGATTTTGATTTTAAGATTTCTTTCTAGGATGGTGATGTTCCTCGTGCGGCATCATATGGCGTTTATATTTCGCAATTAATTCAATTTGCTAGAGTGTCTAGTCATGTAACTGACTTCAACACTCGTAATAAATTGTTAACTGCTAAACTTCTTAATCAGGGTTATCGGTACCATAATTTACACAAAGCCTTTTCAAAATTTTATAGACGCCATTCCGATTTATTTCAAAATTCAATGTTGGACTTAAATCTCTTCTGCAACAAGGTCTATCGGAACCCGAATTGTATGGTTAGTAATTGGTTACTTAGTATATAAATTCAGAAAAAATATACAAATGCAATGACTTCAGCATCTAATTTCGTAAAATCATTCTTCGATATAAAAATATAGGGTACAACATAAATGTTATACGACAGACTACATACATGGTAGTTAACCCAATCACGGTTGACAACTTTGCTTCCCTCTTTAATTGCACGCCAGTGGGTCAGGCCTATGATTCAATGACGGTTCCAGCGTAAAGGCTTAGAATTAGAGAGAATCTAATGTTATGTAATGTTGGTTGGTGCCTGATGCTCTGTCTCTGGTCGGGCCCATCGGAGTCTAACTGTGGGTCTTCTTTTGCTCCAACATTTCAGTGGTTACTTGCTATCGAGTCCTCACCATTGTTTCATCTCTGAGTTGTTTGATTTTTGTGTTCACGGAGATGTTGCACTGATGAGTTAGGAGGCCTTCATGCGGACTGAACAAATTATTTGTTTAAATCGCGACGGAAGTAAGGACGAGGATTGTGGCCACATAAAATCGATTAAAGCCCCCTGTGGAATGCTTTTCACTGACCGTTCCAAGACGGTTCTTCTCTCGCGGTTTATTTTTGTCATGGTTTGTCTTTGAGTGTGTGTATCGCGATTTTGTTTTGGATAGCCAATTGGCCATTTTGGGGGAAAGTAAGTGTCCTTTTGGCTTTCCGCTATTGATGTTTGTGCTTCCTTCCCTTTGGTGTCTCTGATGGGAGCTGTGGGTTAATTGTATCGATTCCTGATCATTGCCTTCAATTATATTATGAATATAGACTTCACCAAAGAAACAAAGGAAAACAAATTAATGCAGCAAACATGAGAAAATGAGAAAATTCTATGCCAATAAGATACATTATTAATTGATTATCCTATATTACACAAGGTCAACCAATATTCAAAAATCATAAATCATGTTTTTAATTGCAACAATTAATAAAATTGTCATTAATCAAGTAATTTCGTATTGGCCCAGTTACAGGTCCTCGGTCAGCTGTATTGGCCTCGGCCTTCGGCCTCGTGCCAATACAGCAGACCTCGGACCTGTAACTGGGCCAATACGAAATTACTTGATTAATAACATTATAATATTGAGACGCTTTATTATTATCTTCTAATACTGAGTCAGGGCATGGTTTCAGAACTTTGGGGTTGAGACACCCTGATAAAGATCAAATATCAGAAAGGCCAATATGTCACTAAATTTGGTATAGTTACGCCTTAATTGCAACCGCTGGATCGGTATCTCTGCTGGTGGATGATTCGTTCGTCCCCGAGGGTATCATCAGCTCAGTATCAGTTCCTAAGTGCTAAGGTTGATACTGCGGTGTTGATATCAGTACTCAGGTACTGATTTAAATAACTATATTATATCTTTAATTTTTGCAGTATAAAATTCTAATTTTTCTAAAGCTAAGACTGACTTGCCAGGTGAGACAAGTATCTTAGCGGATTGGGTTGCTACGTTTTGTTATTTTTTTAAATTTTGCTAGTCTCGCTACTTTGGACATCTCCTTCCTGCTGCCCGGGACTTCCGTGGAGTGTGGGCCATGTTTGCTGATGTTGGCTCGGTGGGGGACGCCTATAAGTCCTAGGGTAGACGTCTCTTGCCGGGTGCCTCCAGCTGACCTGTCTCATGAGCTACGTAGGTCGGTGTGTGCTCGGAAGGTGGGGGGGTCGTGCTGTGTTTGCCGGGTCTTGCCCATCATCCGTTTGGGTTTCAGAACTTTTAGGTTGAGACACACTGATGAAGAATAAATATCTGAAAGGCCTCTGTGTCACTAAATTTGGTATAGTTACGCCTTAATCGGTAGTATCTGACCATTACCTTAATAAATTCCTGGGTAGAAACCAGTACTTCGCAATGTTGATAAATGTCTTACTTAAGGACACAATTCATGGTACCCGGCGTGGGACTGAAGTCCGGAAGCCCTTGATTACGAGTCTCTTTTTTATTTGCAGTATTGTAATACAGAAATGTACATTCGTCAGTGTGTTTTTTTTTTGTAGAAATCATCGATCTCCCAGTCAACACAGACCAGCGAAGCATAGATATAGCTGTTGTTCGGGATCGGCTGGTGGATGTATTACAGTCCACTGATCTTCCGGATGCAATCACTAACGTCATGGCGGCCCTGCAGTCTGCTGTAGGTATTCTCAAATGCCTTCCTACGCAGAAAGATGGCAAATGTTACACTTCCGGTTCTTACTGCGACGTAGAAACCAGGGGTTTCACTCTAGCGATAAAACCTACCATCTGTACAAAGCCTTGGGCCCTGAAAATTGACTTTAAAGTCCCTAGGGATTTGAAAGAAAAAATTCCGAGCCTGTTGCGACCGCTTGTTTACATAGATGTCAAGCCAGTCGTACTGACACTTGACCACAGACGGGATGAAGGAATCACTGGAATTCATCATCACACCAGAATTGCGTCAGGGGGACTCAAACTCTTGTCTCTTAAAATTGGCACTGCTAAGGTCTACTTCAATTTTGACCTCACCGTTCGCTGGGACTGCACCTTACCGGAAGACGACAACGTGAAGAGGCTCGGGTATAACACTGCTTTTGATGACGGGAAACCAGGCAATGACATGAATAAACTATATTACAAGATAAAGATCGGCTATAAGGTGAAAACAAAGAGATTTCCCTGTTTCTGTTACAAATGCAAGAAGTGTGAAACCATTCTAAACAAGCAGGGCTTTTTTGGCGAAGGACCAGACTCTTGTAGATCAGGTAAGTTTTAGACATACCAAACTTTTTTTCCTATATAGACACCAAACATATCATTCTGGATATTACACTGTTCGCCACCAGACACAGCCACTCTCGTAATGTGGAGCTCATTCAATACAGATTTCATTATTGCACCAATCTAAATTAACTTAAAAGTGATTTTAAAGCATTCAAGGAAGCAGAAGATAATTTTTAATATATATATATATATATTCGATTGATATCATTGTAAGCATTTGGATCTATCAGAATATAGCAGGGAATATTTTCCAAGGAAATCGTTAATATGATCTTTGGACAACCAGACATGGACTGTCGCGTGTTTAAAAAAATAATTTTATATTGCAGTATACGGGCATATAGGCAGGTTATTAAATGCAGATGAAAGAAAAACATACATACATACATACATACATACACACATACATACATACATACATACATACATACATACATACATACATACATACATACATACATACATACATACATACATATGTGAGACGCCAAGTTCTGCAACGGAAGGTCAGGTGGTTTTTCTCCGGGTACTCCGGTTTTCGCCCACCTCTGATTAACGATCGGCTCGATATGAGTGAAATAATCTTGAAAGGGCCGTAAAACCAAAAACCAAAAAAAAAAAAAAAAAAAAAAAAAAAAGCATACATACATACATACATACATACATACATACATACATACATACATACATACATACATACGTCTGTACATGTACTTACCGGCCCCGATAGCTCAGTTGGTAGAGTGTCCGCTCCGGGGAACGGGAGGTCACGGGTTCGATTCCGGGCCGCGACATACCAAAGTCGTTAAAAAAGGTACTAGCTGCTCCTCGCTTGGCACTCAGATTTACGGGGTAGAGTTAGGACGGGTCGACCCAGTGTCAGGATAATGTGACTGAGTGTGGTATCATGTAATGTGTCTGGGACATGCTACTTGAGTGAGGCAGCACCATAAAAGTGAGCATTGAACTCCTTGTCGCAACCAGACACCGTCGTGGTTTGAATGAAAAATTGTTGAAAGCGACGTTAAACCCGAATTCACACACACACACACATGTACTTACATACATACATACATACATACATACATACATACATACATACGTGTGTACATGTACATGCACCGGCCCCGATAGCTCAGTTGGTAGTGTCCACGCTTGGCACTCAGATTTACGAGGTAGAGCTAGGACTGGTCGACCCAGTGTCAGGATAATGTGACTGGGTGTGGTATCATGTAATGTGTCTGGGACATGATACTTCAGTGAGGCAGCACTATAAAAGTGAGCATTGAGCTCCCTGTCGCGACCAGACATCGTCGTGATATGACTGAAACATTGTTGAAGGCGACGTTAAACCCGAATTCACACACAGTACATGTACATACGTGCATACATGCATACACGTACATAAGTGCGTACACGTGTGGACAAACATACGTGCTTAGACGCACATACATACGTGTGTACACGTACGTTTTACTTTAAAACAGTATGTTACATGTACTTAATAGAATCGCCATGGTATGATTCTAATCAACAACCCAACATGCACATCTTGATATATCCCAATTTTCCCAATATTCCTGAACTGGTGTTGTGTTTGAGCCTCAATGTTTATTGAACATTACGTCACACGGGCCGATCTATCTGATACCGTTATATGAGCCCCGCCAAGCGAATTTGTGTCTTCGAGCATTCCGTCATGACAAATTTTAACTGCGCATGCCCAGCCATTCAGAGGGGCCAGGGATATGGCTTTCTGTCTGAAGGTTCCTCTTGATTCACTGCTTGTATGAGCGAGCAGCGTAGGTTCTGGCGAGACTGCGCGGATGCGCAGGCTCGCCTGAACCTTCGCTGCTCGCATAGGCGATAAGTACCAAAATCGCTTGACGGGGCCCATATAGGGATGACAATTCATTAGTAAAGGCAAACTTCTGAAATTAAACTGAAACCTATTCCTGTACCGATGTCGTATCCGAATAATATACAGCAAAGATTTTGCGAATAATGCGAGGGGAAAGTTGATTTCCCTTTATCGATCGGTCCTTGTGAGTGTAGTGTTCAGTAAATAGTCATCGATCTATAGCTAGAATCGTCCAGGTTTAATACATTCAACCCTCTTTATACCAACATTTGATATCACCACAAACCTTGTTAAAAAGACAATTTCAATGGAACAGTTTTCAAACTATTTAACCTTTATCCTGCTGAACAGAAGTGTAGATTTAGTTGTTCCAAAACTAACGATGTCATTAGTTAAAGTATCGTTAAAGCTTTGATCACTAAATATGGCAATTATTCTTAATATTTTTGCTGAAAAAAATGTGAGCAGCTTTTGCAAATGCAAAAGCTGCTAACATTTGTTTCAGCAAAAATACTAAAATTTTATATATTGAACTTGCTAGAACAGTTAACAATTTGACCACTAACAAGCTTGTTAAGCTAACGATGCTTTGAACAACTGGGCCCTGATGGCTTGAATCTACACTGTTTGACATGCGGTTTGTGAATTGAACAAATACATATCAAGTAATTTGATTGGTTGATAGCCAGAAAGGGGTGCGGCTAAATGAATTAATTCTGCAGGATAAGGGTTAAGTTTGTCTGTACTTACAGATTGGAGTGAATGGAACCCGCCCTCATGCAGCAAGCGACACAGAGGTAGGCGCAGAGGCTGGTTGAGACGGAGAAAAGGTAGAAAAGGTAGACGAAAACCAGCGACTAAAAAGAAGACTCGAACCTGCGTTGGGGAAGATACAGGTGGACCGCCATGTCCTGGCAAATCCGTTGTGAAATGCTGAATTGCTGATGATACCGCGTCACATAATGCTGAACTTTCCTCAACTTCTTAAAGGCATTTATTCTTGATTATTGAGGACTATCATTTCATTACATAATATTATGTAGCCCTCAGAGCTGACTGAAAAGACGTCCCCTGTCTTCAACAGGTAAGGGGCCTCCTTGGGGAAAATCAATAAATTACTTACTGTTGCCTGGTGTACATTATGGATTTTCCTCTTTAGTGCCTCAGTCAGGGGATACAACAAGAGCTACTAATCACCCTATTAAGGGCCGCCTTTGATCTGCTATAGTCAGTATATCACAGGGGGCAATAAAACAATTATGAACACACGGTGTGTTCTACCGTTACAGAATAAATGCCTTTAATTGCTAATCGTTGTTTGCAAATCAACGATTTCACTTTTTAACTCTTGTCCTATTGAATAAATTAAGACATACATTTCTAACTGTCAGGCAATCAGGTTACTTGATATTTTTTTTTTTGGTTTAGGTTTTACGGCCCTTTCAATATTACTTCACTCATATCGAGTCGATCGTTAATCAGAGGTGGGCGAAAACCGGAGTACCCGGAGAAAACCACCTGGCCTTCCATTGCAGAACTTGGCGTCTCACATGTGACCCGAGTGAGGCTTGAATCACAGCCATGAGAGACCTAATGATCAAAAGTCAGCGCTTTTAACCACTAGGCCACGAAGGCCCGTTAGTTACTTGATCTAGTGTATGCATTCACATTTGTAAACTGGATGACAAACGGTATAGTTCCTGGTCAGATGGCTTCTTTCGAAACCACCTAATCTTGATATGCACTTTCTTTTGCAAAGATTGGCTTATTGAGGTTCAGTGGGACAAGGGTTTTAAGAATTTAAATAACATGGGCCCCGTCAAGCGATTTTGGTACTTATCGCCTATGCGAGCAGCGAAGGTTCAGGCGAGCCTGCGCATCCGCGCAGTCTCGCCAGAACCTTCGCTGCTCGCTCATACAAGCAGTGAATCAAGAGGAACCTTCAGACAGAAAGCCATATCCCTGGCCCCTCTGAATGGCTGGGCATGCGCAGTTAAACTTTGTCATGACGGAATGCTCGAAGACACAAATTCGCTTGGCGGGGCTCACATAACAACAGATAATGTTGGTATTTTGAGATAATTGAAGAATAGTTTTCTTTAATTCTCCATACAAACCTATGTTGTGGATAGTCATTAGAACTGCCTCGCCGAGGCGGTTCTAATGAATACCCACAATAGAACTGACAACAACTATCCTTTAATTATCACAAAACTTTGAAGCTTATCTGTTGTTATGAAAATAAACAAACAAAAATGTTGTATGTATCTTGGATAAGCATGAAAGCACTGATAGCACTGTAGGGTCGACTGTCTCTTAGTGAAGGCTGGAAAAAGGGTCTGAATATGAAATTTGGCTTTTTTTGTGACCCTTAAATTCTTATACTTTCAGCAACCGTGTAGATCCTGATCAGACGCCATGTTCTGTGGCATCTGAGTTGAGCTGTGTCTCTACACTATTTGCCAATGACTCCCCTGTCTACCGGGATAAGAATTCGTCCCTGCGGAGCAAATTCTTTTCTTTAAGTGTAGACCCCCTTTTTGGAAGGGTTGACTTTACAGGGATGTGTTACATTGTTCGATTATTAAAGCCTCAAATTGGGCCTCCGTGGCCTAGTGGTTAAGTGCGCTGACTCATGATCATTAGGTCTCTCACCGCTGTGGTTCGAGCCTCGCTCGGGTCACATGTGAGACGCCAAGTTCTGCAACGGAAGGTCAGGTGGTTTTTCTCCGGGTACTCCAGTTTTCGCCCACCTCTGATTAACGATCGGCTCGATATGAGTGAAATAATCTTGAAAGGGCCGTAAAACCAACCCCCCCCCCCCAAAAAAAAAAAAAGCCTCAAATCGCGTTTATAAGGTTGTCCTCTTGTATACCAAGCCAAGTAGCCCATAAGGAAGATCTAGCAAGCTCTTGACTTAGTTTGTAAGCATAACACGTGTGGCAAATATCTTATAGCGCCTTCATTGCCTTGACATTTGCAATTCTATCCCGAAAACACGCCTATATAATTTTGACCCCCTTGAACCCCACTTTTATATAGAAAACTGGGGTTTACAGGGGTAGACCTTATTTTTCTTCTTTCTGCTCGGAAATATAGAGTGTGGGGATTCGTTAGAACCGCCTCGATGAGGCGGTTCTAACGAGTACCCACAATCTATATTTTTAGCAGAAATAAGAAAAATATCACAATTTTTCATCTTAAAATTTGCCTTTTTTCGGCGGTAGTGTTTACACTGTATTTATATAGGCGTGTTTTCGTAAGGAATCTCTTTCTTTAGTAGCTTTGTTTCTTGTATACTAAAGTTACCTGCATGCATTGTTTGCTTTTGTTTTCAATTTGTATTGTTGATGATGACTTTAGGGGAAGGGCCGTAACTTGAATTATGAAAACCCATGGTTAGTTTGCTGCAATACTTAACCCTTGTCCTGCTGAGCCCGGATATGCCTTATCTTTCAAACAATGTAGATCCAGATCAGATGGCTTCTGCAGAAGCCATCTGATCAGGATCTACATTGTTTGTCATCCAGATTGTGAATTTGTTGCAATAATTAGCATCAAGTAATCTGATTGGTTGATATCAGTAGCGGGTGTGGCATAATTGAATATTCAGCAGGACAAGGGTTAAACACAGCTACAAGCAACCATTAATGTCGTCACCCTGGCAGACATGGTGGCAAATATGCCAGAAGTATGCAAACGTGTATTAGTATTAGAAACGTGCCTAAACACGCTACGGGCCTCCGTGGACCCTGACTCTTAATAATTAGGCCCCTTACCGCTGTGGTTCGAGCATCGCTCGGGCCACATGTGAGACTCCAAGTTCTGCAACGGAAGGTCGGGTGGTTTTTCTCCGGGTAGTCCGGTTTTCGCCCATCTTTGTTTAACGATCGGCTCGAAATAATCTTGAAAGGGGCATAAAGACTAAAACAAGAGAGAGAGAGAGAGAGAGAGAGAGAGAGAGAGAGAGAGAGAGAGAGAGAGAGAGAGAGAGAGAGAGAAACTCTAAACACTTAAAACTAGAAAAATATGCGATCGAAATAATCTTGAAAGGGTCGCAAAATTAAAGCAAAAAAAAAAAAAAAAAAAGAAGAAAAAGAAAAAGAAATCCCTAAACACGTACAAGTAGAAAAATATAGAAAAGTCGAACTTCAGTGACTCGAACACAGCAACTTTTTGAATCTGGAAATTTGTTTGAGATAGAGGTAGCTCGTGTCATTGAGGGTTAGACACAAAGTCAGGTCAGAGGGCACAATGGGGAGGACTTAGCGATAAAATTTCGATCTCCTTTAGTGTGTGTGCGTGAATTGGGTTTTACGTCGCTTTCAACAATTTTTCAGATCACGACGGTGTCTGGTTGCGACAGGGAGTACAATGCTCACTTTAATAGTGCTGCCTCACTGAAGTATCACGTCCCAGACACATTTCATGATACCACACCCAGTCACATTATCTTGACACTGGGTTAGACACAAAGCCAGGTCAGAGGGCACAATGGGGAGGACTTACCGATCAAATTTCGATCTTCTTTAGTATAAATGTAGATTGGGTGTACTCGTAAGGTCTAATGAGTACACACAGCATACATTTTCAAGAGTAAACAAGAAAGCATCTTCCCAAATCTCTTCCAAACAAAGTTATTTTTAGGACGTATAAGAATAATCGCTGGGAACTCAAGGATAATTCTACTCAGCCATGGTAACAGTCATCTATGATCGAGTCACGGAAGCTTTATTGACTTGCCGATTAATCGCTTTATACGACGATGATTCGTTTAAGGAAGATGAGTTTGACGATCACGGTGTTTAGTAATCGACAAAACTTTTGACACTCTACATAAAAGAAGCTCTTTTTTATATATTAGTGTCAAGAGCCTGAGAATATTTTTCTGACTGCATCCAACACGTCCGTGAAATGAAGACCCCCCTATACCCCCACTTTATATATTGAAAACTGGGGTTTACGGGGGTATTCATTATGTTTCTTATTTTGCTCCAAGACATAGGTTGTGGGTACTCGTTAGAACCGCCTCAATGAGGCGGTTCTAACGAGCACATAGGTTGTGGGTACTCGTTAGAACCGCCTCATTACCGCCTCAATGAGGCGGTTCTAACGAGCACCCCACAACCTATATATGCAGTATTTGTAAGACAATATCGGAGATTTTCATTAGAAAAGTAGCCATTTTGGCGACGTGAAAAAATGCACTATGCCACACGTGTGTGTTATGGTAATGGCCTTAAAAACGTATAGATTATACAGAAAAATGACCACTTGTTGTCATTTTGTTTGTGGTCATTTCTTAATATAATTTATGCATTTTTTCAAGATGCTTCCAAATCATATCATAAAGAACTTTACTGAGTGTTTCTCGTAGCTTTCTGTTTGACGATTAATCAATCATCGGTCACTTAAATAATTCGACAATGAACCGCATATTTTCAGCAGAGTCCGACTACTTCGATTACAAGTGCATACAGGTGGTTCCTTCCAGAACACAGTGATAGGACGCAACGGCTCTATCAGATCACGGGTTATTTGTTTGTTTGTTTGTGTTGGAGTTTAATGGCCGATCAACACAATTTGGGTCATTTTTGAGCCGGTCAGTTTACCTATCCACACTCTTCCTGGGCAGGCTTATACGTAAGCGGTTAACCAGTACAGTGCACATTCTTTCGCCAGAAACTGACAACTGCCCTTCTTGAATCAGCGAAAGGGAGAGAAAGACCGGAGAAAAGATTTCATGATCAATCTCCACGAAAGAATGTTACCGACCCCGGCAGGTATCGAACCCGCGTCTTCCTGATCACCAGTCAGACGCGCATCCGACTAAGCTACCGAGGCCGGCTGGACCACGGGTTAACAAGTCCGTGATTTTGAATTGAGGTTAACGCCCCCGTTAACACTATTTAAGTCATTTTGAAGACGTTGCTTCCAATTGTCTGGGAATTTTACCCGACACTGAGATGAAATGGCATCTCAAGCCCTGCCGCCCAATGAAACCAAAAGGCTTATATGCATTAGACGATCTGACTTACTCCACTTTGCATGTGCAGGCCTAGTCCTAAGCGGTTTACCAGTACGCATGTTTGGTCAGTTTCAGCTCTGCGTGGAAGCACCATGCAGCCCAATCCATTTCTCCAAGCCCCGATATGCGGGGGCCTAACCCCAACTTTATATAGTGAAACCTGTGATTTACAGGGACATTTTTTTTCTTATATCTGTACCAAGACATAAATTCTGGGTACTCGTTAGAACCGCCTCAATGAGGCTGTTCTAACGAGCACCCACAATCTATGTTTGGAGTAAAATGAAGTTAAATTTCATTAATTTCATTAAGAAAAATGTGCGAAGATATGAAAGTATGCACAATGTCACATTGGGTGACCTGACCGAATTAAGGGAGATAGATACGTCTGCAGTTGAGACAATTCTTTCAAACGTTGTTTGTGTCCATTTCCAGTAGGGGTCTAGTAAAAAAGAAACAATTTACTCCTCGGGTGCAATGCCTTTCGTTTAACAGTTGACCCACTTTTGGACGGACTAAGTTTATATATACATGTACATGTAGTCCTTTATAGTCCACAAAAGTTGTTTCCCTTGACCAATTAAAACAAACAGGAAGGAAAGAAAGAGGAAATATGCCAAATGTACTCGATCACCTTAAGGGGAATGGGAACACTTTCAGGGGAGGCAACTCCTGCAAAAGTATTTTTGTCTCCCATGTCATTAGGGGTCAACTCTTAAAGGAAAGAATTTGCTCCTGAGGAGCAAATTCTTTCCTTTAAGAGTAGACCCCTTCTTCAGTGGGGCAGGGCTTATAGAAAAGCGAACAGGAAGTCCCGATAGTTATCTCCCTTTGAAAAATGGCGGAAAAATCTACCAGGTGTTCCCATTCCCCTTGAATTGTTTTTGGAAGTTCGGAAACTAATCACAATGGTAAAGTTCAATGAAAATTTCACATGATTATTTATAAGTTTAAAAAACACTCATAGCCATGGTCTGCGTGTTTGCCGGACAAATGCCTTTACATTTCGTTTCACCGCTCTGTTTCCAGTTGAAGAGGTGACATGTTTGATTTGTTTGTGGTCAATTTTACAAAACCGCATGTACTTCAGGCTAACAGTTTAGATCTAGATCGGACGCCGCCTTCTGTCGTGTCTGATCAGGGTCTACACCGCTAAACATTGTCCAGTCAATACACAAAAAGATTATACCCAACGCGAGATAACCCGTGTATCCCGTATGAGGTTAAAGTTTCTTGATTTCTTTCCCTTGGATTGCATGCACTCTACATTCGCTAAGAAGTTTAGAGAAAACAGCATTGATCCATCGAGCCATCTCGACGATTCTCGGTATACATGTAGTTTGTCTTCACAAACTTCTTGTCCGATTGCTACATGCACCCTTCCTGCGAACATATATATCCTCGTCAAAATGTCCGCTACCGCCTTCCCTAAAGCCTGTACCTGCATATTAAACTTTAAACGCCACGCAACATTCCGGGACAGACGAAAGACGATTTTCTAATTATGTTTGTCGGGAAACCAGACTTGCTATTTCCTGTTAATCATCTCTAAGGTAGACCAGTCGCACGAATTTGCAATGTCGTATAATTTTCTCTGAAACAACAGCAACAAAAAAAACAACAAAAAACAAACAAACAAACAAACAAACAAACAAACAAAAACAAACAAATGAAAACAAACAAATGAAAACAGTTTAATTTGCTATAATCGTGATTGGCGTTTTAACCCTTATCTTGCTGTTCACGACAACCCCTATCTTTGCAAACAGTGTAGATCCAGATCAGATGGCTTCTGAGGAAGCCATCTGATCAGGATCTACACTGTTTGGCATTAAATTGTTTTGGCAATAAATTACATCAAGTAATTTGATTCGTTGATAGACAGAAATGGGTGTGGCTTAGATGAACATTCAGCAAGATAAGGGTTAAGGATAAACCGAAATAGCAATGGAATTACGAAAAAGAGCAAATGTCCGTTGTATGATGAATTATTACGCTGCACTGCACTATATTGTATTGCACTGTATTTTGCTGTGTCGTACTGTTTGCATTACAAAATACCGTACTGCACTCCGCTATACTGTACGAAAAAATGCTGTTCGCCCCACGCCCAGAAATAGATTGGACAAAATAGATTGGGCTGCAAGATGCTTCCAGCAGAGCTGAAACCGGCGGCAAATGAAAACTGGTCAACCGCTTTGGGGGGCTAATCCTGCCCAGGGAAAGTGGTGCGAGTCGGACCGTCCATGCATATTAACCATTTTGCTTTGTTTGGAAGGCAGGGATTGAGATGTCATCTCAGTGTCGGGTAAAAGTCCCACTTAATTGGAAGCAACGTCTCTAAAATGACCTTAATAGTGTTGACGAGGACGTAAAATCTCAATTCAAACAAAATGCCGTACAACATTCCGCTGTACTGTACTACAAAATGCCGTACTGCACTCCGCTGTACTGTACTACAAAATGTCCTACTGATCTCTGCTGTACTGTACTACAAAATACTGTACTGCACTCCGCTGTACTGTGCTACAAAATGTCCTACTGGTCTCCGCTGTACTGTACTACAAAATGTCCTACTGGTCTCCGCTGTACTGTACTACAAAATGTCCTACTGGTCTCCGCTGTACTGTACTACAAAATACCGTACTAGACCCCGCTGTTCTGTACTACAAAATGTCCTACTGGTCTCCGCTGTACTGTACTACAAAATACCGTACTAGACTCCGCTGTAATGTACTACAAAATGTCCTACTGGTCTCCGCTGTACTGTACTACAAAATGCCGTACTGTACTCCGCTGTACTGTACTACAAATTGTCCGACTGGTCTCCGCTGTACTGTACTACAAAATACCGTACTGCACTCCGCTGTACTGTACTACAAAATGTCCTACTGGTCTCCGCTGAACTGTACTACAAAATACCGTACTAGACTCCGCTGTACTGTACTACAAAATGTCCTACATGTCTCCGCTGTACTGTACTACAAAATACCGTACTGCACTCCGCTGTACTGTACTACAAAATGTCCTACTGGTTTCCTCTGTACTGTACTACAAAATGTCCTACTGGTCTCCGCTGTACCGTGTACTACAAAATACCGCACTAGACTCCGCTGTACTGTGCTACAAAATGTCCTACTGGTCTCCACTGTACTGTACTAATAAATGTCCTACTGGTCTCCGCTGTACTGTACTAGAAAATACCGTACTAGACTCCACTATACTGTACTACAAAATGCCGTACTGCACTCCACTGTACAGTACTACAAAATGTCCTACTGTTCCCCACTGTACTGTACTACAAAATGTCCTACTGTTCCCCACTGTACTGTACTACAAAATGACTTACTGAACTCCACTGTACTGTACTAAAAATAACGTACTGCATTCCGCTGTGCTGTACTACAAAATGCCGTACTGGTCTCCGCTGTACTGTACTACAAAATGTCCTACTGGTCTCCGCTGTACTGTACTACAAAATACCGTACTAGACCCCGCTGTTCTGTACTACAAAATGTCCTACTGGTCTCCGCTGTACTGTACTACAAAATACCGTACTAGACTCCGCTGTAATGTACTACAAAATGTCCTACTGGTCTCCGCTGTACTGTACTACAAAATGCCGTACTGTACTCCGCTGTACTGTACTACAAATTGTCCGACTGGTCTCCGCTGTACTGTACTATAAAATACCGTACTGCACTCCGCTGTACTGTACTACAAAATGTCCTACTGGTCTCCGCTGTACTGTACTACAAAATACCGTACTAGACTCCGCTGTACTGTACTACAAAATGTCCTACAGGTCTCCGCTGTACTGTACTACAAAATGTCCTACTGGTCTCCGCTGTACTGTACTACAAAATACCGTACTAGACTCCACTATACTGTACTACAAAATGCCGTACTGCACTCCACTGTACAGTACTACAAAATGTCCTACTGTTCCCCACTGTACTGTACTACAAAATGACGTACTGAACTCCACTGTACTGTACTAAAAATAACGTACTGCATTCCGCTGTGCTGTACTACAAAATGCCATACAGCACTCCGCTGTACTGTACTACAAAATGCCATACTGGTCTCCGCTGTACTGTACTACAAAATACCGTACTAGACTCCGCTGTTCTGTACTACAAAACGCCGTACTGCACTCCGCTGTACTGTACTACAAAATGTCCTACTAGTTTCCACTTTACTACAAAATGCCGTACTGAACTCTACCGCACTTTACTAAAAATAACGTACAGCATCCCACTGTACTGTACAATAAAATGCCGTACTGAACTCCTCTGTACTGTACTACAAAATGCCGTACTACATCCCGCTGTACTGTACTACAGAATGCCGTACTGCACTCCGCTGTACTGTACTACAAAATTCCGTACTGAACTCCACTCTACTGTACTACAAAATGCCGTTCTGAACTCCACTGTACTGTACTACAAAATGCCGTTCTGCACTCTACTGTACTGTACTACTAAATGCCGTACTGCTCTCCGTAGTACTGCACTACAAAATACCGTACTGCACGCCGATGTGCAGCACTTCAAAATACTATACTACACTCCGCTTTATTGCACTACAAAATGCCTTACTGTATATTGCTATACATTACTACAAAATGCCGTACTTCTCCCTGCTGTACTACACTACAAAGAACCGTACTCCACTCCGCTGTACTGCACTACAAAATACCGCACTGCACCCCGCTAATACCGTACTGCACTCCACTGTACTCGCGCGCTCTGTGCTGTCCTACACGATAGGGTACTATACTGAGGTAGTTCGAGCAACTGAGGGTTAATTCTAATACCAGGCATCACGAAAACACGCCTATATAATTTTGACCCCCACTCTTGAGTTTACAGCGGTAGAACTTATTTTTCTTATTTCCACTCTGAAAAATAACTTGCACGACCAGTAGAAAAAAAGGCAACCGACTGAAGTCGGTTGATTATCCAAGAGTGCCCTAAAATCACCGTGTCATTCTGTCATTCTGTCAGTTTGTCTGTCCGTCCGTAGCCCGTTTGTAAACATTGGTGATAGTGACTTAACCGCTTGGAATATTTAAACAATTTTTGGCATACTGATAGATATCAATGAGATCTAACCAATGAACTTGCGAAATATTACATTCCATTTAATATAGCTTCGCCGAGGCGAAAAATGTGAAAATTTTCGAACTGCTTCTCCTCGGAAACCGTTGGGCCGATTGAAGTCAAATTTCATATGCAGCCTCTATGGGACTGGGGAAACCAAAATTTTCTCATGGGGTCCAGGTCACATGACCAAAATGGCCGCCAAGCCATATATGGTAAAAACCCCTTCAAAAATAGTCTTCTCCAGAACCACTGGTCAGATTTCCACGAAACTTGATTAATAGTATCTGGGACGTAGGCCCATCATAAATTGCTAAAATGGTGACCCTGGGTTGACCTTGACCTTCTTTGTGCCTAGGTCAAACTTTGACACATATGCTTTTGTATTGGAAATGTGAGAATGCATTTTATCCTGCAAACGATTCAGATTACAGTACTAAAGTATAAGATATATTTCTGCTCCTTACGATAAGGCGCATTTATTGGGGGAACCGTTTTAGGTCCTGGTCACACGACCAAAATGGCCGCCATACCCATATATGGTAACACTCATAAAGCTAAAAGCATCCGGCGGGTCGTGCACTTCAGCTGAAGCACTGGTTTGGGGTACTCGTAAGCAGCTTCACTCAGTCTTATAGTTAAAGTACTTGGGATAAATAAAGGGGTAATTTTCTTTATTTAAGAAATAGATCAGCTCTAGCTGTGATTTGTTGAGTAATAAATCACAGTTTGGAGGTCAGTTATAAAGTAGACAAATCACGAGCGCGTAGCGCGCGTGATTTGTCTACTTACAACTGACCGACAAACTGTGATTTATTACCCAACAAATCACTGGCTAGAGCTGATCTATTTCGATTCTAACACGCTGAAAATCGGCAATAATGTTGTTGTTTCCTTCAAAATCGCACAACTTTTCGCCATTGTTAGAAGAAATCCCGCTAAAATTATCGACTGAAACACATGCATTTACATCTTTTTCTAACGTTCTCGATGCGAGAAAATGACGTTACACCGACTAACGTCAAGTAAATCGACTAGTGACGTCATAAATTTGCAGTTTTTAATGACGTCACACGTCACGCTCTTCCGAGCTGTGATTTGTTGCAGAATAAAACACAGTTATTTTGCATTGCCTATATAGGCGCGCTGTGTTAGAATTATTGTTAGAAACGTATGTGGCGGCTACTTGTTAGATTTTTGTTTGATTTGAGGTTTAACGTCCCTGTCAACACTGTAAAGGTCATTTTGGAGACGTTGCTTCCAATTTTGTGGGACTTTTACCCGACATTGAGATGAAATGACATTTCAAGCCCTGTCGCCCAATGAAACCAATAGGGTTTATAAGCATGGACGGTCCGACACTCACACCGCTTTGCCTGGGCAGGCTTAGCTCCTCTAAGCGGTTTACCAGTACTCGTGTGCGGGTCGGTTTCAGCTCTGCGTGCAAGCATCATGCAGCCCATATATTTTTTCAAGCCCCGAAGGGCGGGGCCGTGGCTACTTGTTAGAATCGCCTCAATGAGGCGATTCTAACAAGTACCCACAACATATGAGTTATTGGAGAAATAAGAGGAATCAACCCAGAATTATTCTCAGTGCTTCCCCTTGTCTGGAGTTACTTCCCAAGAAAAGAAGAAATGAGGAAATAATTCTTGTTAGAAACATATGTTGTGGGTTCATGTTACAATCGCCATAACTGTGGAATAATAGTTCACACCAGATGAGGAGATTTTAGAAAGTACCCACAACATATTCTAGTGAAGAAGTAAGAGCAATCATTGCAGGATTCATCACGAAAAGACGCCTATATAAATTTTTCCCACTTAAAACCCCATTTTAAATGGTAAAACTGGGGTACACAGGGATATACATTATTTTTCTTATTTCTGCTAAAACATGACTTGTTGGATTGTGGGTACTCGTTAGGACCGCCTCGTCGAGGCGGTTCTAACGACTAGCCACAATTCATTATTTTTTTAGCAGAAATATAAAAAATATTAGATATTTTTATCTGAAAATTTTCATTTTTTTTTTTTGTAGAAAAAAATTTCAGTATATTTGAATAGGCGTGTTTACGTAATGATCGTGAGCACTACCCCTGATTTGGAATATACATCATATCTAGATCATATATCATATGAATACCTTGATGATAACAAGTCCATGTAAGCAACACCCCTCAATACCCCACTTTATGTAGGGAAAAGGGGAGTTTACTTGGATATAGTTTTTGCTCAAAACAGAGATTGTGGATACTGGTTAGAACCACCTAATTGCGGCGGTACTAAAGAGTACCAATAATCTATATTTTGTCTTACTTTTTACCTATTCTCTAGATGTGTCGGAACACAATATCTAAGGGAGGTAATTTGTCATCCAAGACTTGTCTGCGATATGTTCGGTTATATCCCTTCGATAAGTTGTTTCCCACCGTCATAAAAGTAGCTTTTTGTCACTAATCTCACCTAACAGTCGCCTCTGTTTAACAGCTACCTCCCCACAATCATCCGCCAAAGGAATGTTACTATATGTTTAACTTCTGCTGAGCAGCCTCCCCTCTGGAGCCACCGTTTACCAGTAGCCGCTTTACAAAATCTAAAGAGCCTTTAATGAACAGCCAAAATTGGAAGTAAAAATTGGAATAATTTCCTTTTTAGGCGAGTTTATGTCTCCCAGTTTGTGATCGGTATCAATATACAGTAAAATTCCCCTATTAAGAACACCTAAAATAAAGACTCGGCCCCGCCCATCAGGGCTAGAAGAAATATATGGGCTGCATGATGCTTCCGCACAGAGCTGAAACCGACCCGCACACGAGTACTGTCAACCGCTTAGAGGATCTAAGCCTGTCAAGGCAAAGTGGTGAGAGTTGGATTATCCATGCTTTTAAACCCTATTGGTTTCATTGGTTGGCAGGGCTTGAGATGTCATTTCATCTCAATGTTGGGTAAAAGTCCCACAAAATTGGAAGCAACGTCTCCAAAATGACATATACAGTGTTGACGGGGACGTAAAACTTCAAATCAAACAAACAAACAAAAAAATCGCCAAAATGGGGGAAATCTATATACAGGTCACACTAGATGAGGAGATTTTAAAAAATACCCACAATACATATTTTAATGAAGAAGTAATTGCAGGAATCATCACGAAAAGATAAATTTGGCCCCCTTAAAACCCCACTTTTAAATGGTAAAACTGGGTTATAGGGGTATGCATTATTTTTTTTGTTTCTTATCTCTGCTCAAAAATGACTTGTGGGATTGTGGGTACTCGTAAGAACCGCCTCACCGAGGTGGTTCTAACGAGTAGCCACAGTTCATTTTTTTAGCAGATTTATAAAAAATAATATCAGATATTTTTAACTGAAAATTTTCATTTTTTTTTTTTTTTTGTGGTAAATTTTTTCAGTATATTTGAATAGGCGTGTTTTTGTAATGATCGTGAGCATTACTCTGATCTGGAATTACTGAACATTCTATACATCGTACCTAAATCATATAAGAATCTTATATGGGGTTCTGTTGTAGATGAGCGTTTCCAACCCGAGGGATGACCGTGCTGAGCGGAACCGAGGCTACGCCGAGGTTCCGCTTAGCACGGTCATCCCGAGGGTTGGAAACGCGCATCTACAACAGAACACCATATTGGATTCTTTTTCTTGCACAACACCCCCGGTTAGTTTTGACAGCTCGCACATGTATATTGTTTACAAAATAAAAGTAGTGCGGAAGTAGTTCCGGCAGTTGAATAGAATTGAAGCGCATTAATGTTAGTTGCCTGGGTCGGAACACCAGGGTCAGAACATAAATTTCTATCCCAGGGTAAAATCACGGATTTCCTTGTCTGGTATGCAAGAATATAATATATGAACATCTTGATATATACAAGTCCATGCAAGCAACACCCCTCGATACCTCACTTTTCGCCCCCGCCCCTCGGGGCTTGGAGAAATAGATTGGATTGCATGATGCTTCCACGCAGAGCCGAATCTGACCACACAAGAGTACTTGTAAACTGCTTAGAAGAACTAAGCCTGTCCAGGCAAAGCGGTGTGAGTGCAATGCATATAAAACTTCTGGTTTCATTGGGTGGCAGGGCTTGAAGGGTCATTTCACCTCATTGTCGGGTAAAAGTCCCACAAAACTGGAAGCAACGTCTCCAAAATGACCTAAATAGAGTTGACGTAGACGTTAAACCCACTTTCAGACACATCAATACCCCACTTTATGTAGGAAAAAGTGGAATTTACCGGGATATATCTTTTGCTAAAAACTGAGATTGTGGATACTGATCGAGGCATTACTAACGAGCACCGATAATCTATATTTGGTCTTAAAATAGGACAAATATCAGACATTTTCACATGAAAAGTCCTACTGACTCAAGAGCTAAGGGCACACATCGTTTTTAAAATAAGGGAGATAATTTTTCACCCTAGATTTATCTGAGATATGTCCGATTATATCCCTTCGATAATGTAACATAACACTAGTTTTTTTTTTTTTTGTTGTTGTCAAACCTCGCCTAAAAGTCGTCTCTGTTTAACACCCACCTCTCCCTAATCATCCGCCAAAGGACTGTTCCAATGCGCTTAACTTCTGCTGAGCACCACTCTGTAGCCACCTCTTACCTCCAGCCAGTGGCCGCTAACAGAAAAGAGCCTTTAATAAACAGCCAAAATTGGAAGAAAAAATAGGACTAATTTCCTTTTTTGGTGAGTTTATGTCTCGTAATTTTGTGATCGGTATCAATTTACTGTGAAATGCCACTATTAAGACCACCTAAATTAAGAATAATTCTGCTTTAAAAAGCTTATTCTGTATTTAATAGGTTGCAGTTATTCCTTCTTTTAGTCTTCTTCATACAGTGTCCTCTGGTCAGATACCACATTGGGACTGTCGAAAAGTGGTCTTAAAGACCACTTTTGAACAATCCCGACGATAGTCGTAATATAGGAATTTTACTGTATATACACTGAGCATGCTCAAGCATGGATAGCTCGTTTACCCTGGCTAATTCGAACTAGCTCTCAAATCCTTAGCGGCCCCGCCCATAGGGGCTTGAAGAAATATATGGGCTGCATGATGCTTCCACGCAGAGCTGAATCCAGCCCGCACACTAGTACTGGTAAACCGCTTAGAGGATCTAAGCATGTCCAGGAACCGCGGTGCGAGGCGGACCGTCCATGCTAATAAATCCTATTGTTTCATTGGGCGACAGGGCTTGAGATGTCATTTCATCTCAATGTCGGGTAAAAGTCCCACAAAATTGGAAGCAACGTCTCCAAAATGACCTTTACAATGTTGACGGGGACGTTAAACCTCAAATCAAACAAACAAACAAACTAAAGTCCTTAGAGAATTCATCCCAGTGATAATGTGAAAAATGCACTATGTCGCATGGGTGTTTTTTGATAATGATATCAAAAAACACCCATGCGACATAGTGCATTTTTTACATTATCAAAAAACACCCATGCGACGTAGTGCATTTTTCACATTATCAAAAAACACCCATGCGACATAGTGCATTTTTCACATTTTCAAAATGGCTACTTTTTTATGACAATCAGTGATATTTTTCTTATTTATACTACAAACACAAGTTGTAGGTTGTAGGTGCTCGTTAGGACTCTAACGAGTACCCACAACCTATGTCTTGAACCATAAATAAGAAAAAAAAAAAATGTATTTCCCAGTTTTCTCGATATAAAGTGCGGTTCAGTTGGGTGTTCATTTAACGGACTTGTTTATGTTTATGTTTATGCGTATTTAGGATAATTTAGGGATTATCTGATTGTATCTTGAGCGGGTTATGTTGTATGTTCACATAAGAATAGCCTCATTGAGGCGATTTTAATGAGTACAGAAAGCATTGATTTATTTCATTAAAGATTGAAAAGAAATCCCTAGGTTGTCTTAACTGGCGGAAAAGAAATCCTTAGGTTGTCGTAACTGGCGGAAAAGAAATCCCTAGGTTGTCTTAACTGGCGGAAAAGAAATCCATAGGTTGTCTTAACTGGCGGAAAAGAAATCCCTAGGTTGTCTTAATTGGCGTTGTGGTTAACTCTCAGCGGCTCCAACTATCCATATATCGAACAAATGTTCATGGTCCAAAAGGTATCGTAATGATCCTAAAGCCATAAGCAAACAGTGCAGACCCAGATCAGACTGCTCCTGAAGGAGCAATCTGATCATGGTCCACACTGTTTGCTATTCCGTCTGTACTTTTCGGACTACTTGCTGGATTATGAAATAATTAAAAAAAAAATCAAGGTGAATAAGAACAAGTCCTCAAGGTGTCCGAAATTTTAGGATATTTACGGTATTCGAGATACTGCAGTTCAACTGTACATTATACAAATACATTGCCACTCTTATCGCCGAAAAAATGAAAATTTTGAGATAAAAATTGTGATATTTTTCTTATTTCTGCTCAAAATATAGATTGTGGGCACTCGTTAGAACCGCCTCATCGAGGCGGTTCTAACGAGTACCCACAATCTATATTTTAGAGCAGAAATGAGAAAAATAATGTATACCCCCGGAAACCCCAGTTTTACTATATAAGAGTGGGGTTCAAGGGGCCCAAAATTATATAGGCGTGTTTTCGTGATGACGTAAATTAAGCCCATACTAGGTTCATGCGACGTTGATGTACCACGTCAGTATTGTCGCACCTACCGTAATGATGCTTAGTACTGGGACAGTTAGGTCTAAGCGAACAGTGCAGACCCAGATCAGACTGCTTCTGAAGGAGCAGTCTGATCAGTGTATACACTCTTTCCCATTCTGGCTGCACTTTGTGCCATTGTTGGATTGTGAAACAAATTTGTCAAAATTTTAGGAGAATTACAACAAATCTTCAAGGTGTCCAATTTTTTAGGATTTCGTTCTTATCAAGTGATTACGCCCATAGGGGCTTGAAGAAATATATGGGCTGCATGATGCTTCCACGCAGAGCTGAATCTGGCCCGCACACTAGTACTGGTAAATCACTTAGAGGATCTAAGCCTGTCCAGGAACCGCGGTGCGAGGCGGACCGTCCATGCTAATAAACCCTATTGGTTTCATTGGGCGACAGGGCTTGAGATGTCATTCCATCTCAATGTCGGGTAAAAGTCCCACAAAATTGGAAGCAACGTCTCCAAAATGACCTTTATAGTGTTGACGGGGACGTTAAACCTCAAATCAAACAAAAACAATTATCAAGTGCTTAACACTTTCTTGTTCGATCACTTTGGGTCGATTGTTTGTCGGTCGACCCAAGGTTGCTGAACACTGTATCTTTATCTGCTAGAATCAAAGTGACTATCCAGGTAACGGGTATTTATAGCATCTTTTCGTTGTGCGTCAGAGTTCTATGTAAAGAAAGCTATCTGTAATAGATTACGAATGCACGCCTTTATAAATACTTTGTAACCTTTATCGCCAAAAAAAATTTAGATGCAGTATTGTGATATTTTTCTTGTTTCTGCTTAATTATAGATATTTTAGAGCAGAAATAAGAAAAATAAGGTTTACCCCTGTAAACCCATTTTTACTATATGAATGTGGGGTTCAAGGGGGTCAAAATTATATAGGCATGTCGTGACTCGGCTCATGTGCTATGACATTAGAAAACTTAGATTGGATGCCGCATCTGATCATGGTCTACACCGTTTGCCTCTAGTTTAGAACATGAATTGAAGGGTCTAACGAAACTGTCTAAGACCCCTCAGAACCTTTTTTCCAAACTGCTCTAAGAGACAAAGGCCCCACGAGTTCTATCTAACATGTTCGAATTAGACCATGTCCGCCATGACCATAGAGATCGTATCAATGCCTCGTTTCTTCATAAGAAATAAAGAAATCTACAGATTTTCAATGGCAAATGCACCTATATATAGACAATGGGCATATCAAGTTTCAATGAAAAAAAAAAAGAAAAAAAAAGAACAGGTTTGTGCTTATCAACTGCGCGTTTGCCTGAAGGGTCCACAAAAAGGAAGTCTGATGATTAATAGAATAACGTCAACTTCTTCTTACGTTAACACCAATATATTACGTTCTTAGTGTTTCCTAGCTTAATTTTCGGTTTTAGAATTAAGAAACAGATCAGCTCTAACTGTGATTTGTTGAGTTACAAATCACAGTTTGGAGGTCATTTGTAAAGTAGATCTACTTTGACAATGATTGCAAAATCAACCCGTATAAAAAGTACATTGAAAAGTGTTTTGCAATCATTGTCAAAGTAGTTTGTCTACTTACAACTGACCCACAAGCTGTGATTTATTACTCAACAAATCACAAACTTTGATTCTAACAGACGGAAAATCGGCAATAATGTTGTTGTTTCCTTCAAAATCTCACAACTTTTCGCCATTTTTAGAAAAAATCTCGCTGAAATTGTTAAAATTATCGACTGAAACACATTTATAGCCTTTTCTAACGTTTTCGATGCGAGAATATGACGTTACACCATCTAACGTCAAGGAAATCGACTAGTGACGTCATTAATTGACAGTTTTAATGACGTCACACGTCACGCTCTTGCTTGCCGTGATTTGTTGTAGAATGAAACACAGTTATTTTCCATTGCCTATATAGGCGCGCTGTGTCTTGTGATAGCTTTCTGTCCAGATAGCTAAAATATTCTACAGGTATATGGGTCTTTTGTGATTTAAATAATTAAAGAATTCGGAATTTGAAAAGAACTTAAATTCATTACCACTTGTAACTGGGAGACAATCACTGAGTCGAAGTTCCGTTGTCTTTGGCTGGAATCTTTCACTCCATTCAATTTCAATAAAAGTTTGTACATGAACATAAAAATGGTAACGCGGGTCGTACATGACGTCACACTAGTATCGTTTCTGAAAAATGCGATACCGCTTGTTGACACGGTATCGTTCATAACAATAAAAGCCCACGTTTCAATGTACTTTTTATACGGGTTGATTTTGCAATCATTGCCAAAGTATTCAACGTGTCCACCGGTTTTGCTGGTCTGATGGTGGTATAAATGACTTTAACCAGATAGTGTGAAGCAAAACTGGGATATTATGGAAACAAAGCTGAGTAATTTCTCCTAATAAGGACAGATGGAAAACATGTGTCTGAGAACGAAATTCCTTTCGGATTACTTTTCATGATTCATGTATTCTTTCGCGCCATCGTTGTTCCAAGGAATTCAAGCATGGCCGGCGGCGGCATGTCTCCCATTTCGTTTGATCTTTGTTTGATCACGTGACGTTTTCCCACTGATTTAATTTTGCTGACATTTCCCACATGCGCCAGTGTTGACTAAGCTGTCTCATTATTATCTTTCAATAGCCACTTAAACATTTTTCTGCGAATTTCATGTGGCACGAAAAACGAAGTTGATGTGATCTCAAAAATCAGACCGCTGTCCCGCATCTGGCCTTTTGTTACGCAGATATCAGCTACGAATCTAGGATCACAGAATGTCTGAGAGATATTAACCCACTGCATGCGGGAAACCCCAAAAGTGGTACCTTGGCAAACAGTGCAGGCCCAGAACAGACGCCGCAGAACGCGGCGTCTGATCAGGGCCTCCACTATTTGTTTAGAGAATTTTTCATTAAAATGGAATAAAAACAAAGAAATAGGTCTGACACCCCTTATATGACAAATGGATTTGTCCAACATAAAGCAATGGAAGAGTCCACTAGTATACAATGGGTTGATGGTAACAGAAGTTCATCAAAGTACTGATATCACTACTGTGTCGATTGTCTCTGATTGTATTCTAAAGCAAGATAAGAGGAGATATGACAGTAAACTGTCATAATGATAGTAAACTGTCATATCAATGATTCGGTTAACTTGAAAACGTACTTTTCACTGAGAAATGAACAGATATAACATCATGTAGTTGCTATCCGTGAGCTCAGTAGCATTTGATAAAGCACTGTTCCCAATATCTACAATGCCTAAGTCCGAAAAACAAGCATACTTCAAGACTTTCGGATGAGTCTCTAAACCGATGTCCCGTCTCCGTATGACCTTAGCTGTTGGTGAGACGTAAAACTCAAACACTCACTCACTCAGGCATACTTCTGTGAAATATCAACCCTAGAAAGAGAGAAATGAAGAGCAGACGGCCACCAATGTTTTTCTTTAAATATTTTCAGCGAAAGTAAACAAACAAACAAAACTAGGCGCTTGAAGGTAATGTCCTGTAAGGTGTCAAATGTCGTAAGGTCAGGCCAACGACTGTTTTAGGCTTGCGCCCCACGCCAATCGGGGCTTTAAGAAAATGTGCTTCCACGCAGAGCTGAAATCCACCGAACTTGAGTACTGGTAAACTGCTTAGATGGTCTAAGTCAGGAAATGTGATGCGAGTCGGACCGTTCCTGAAAACCTAGTGGTTTCTTTGGGCGGAATGGCTTGAAATCCAGGGCAAAAATCCTACAAAAGTGGAAACACTGTCTCCGAAATGACCTAAATAGTGTTGACGGGGGCGTAAAACATCAACACAAACAAACAAAGGTATCCTTGAAAAAAAATAATTGAATTTATTATTATCAAGTCTGCCAAACGAAGTGGGAAGACTTATCGTTTTATAGTAAATTTTGGGATACGAGAGATATAAATATGAAATTGTGCAAGAGGGTTTCAAAACTTTAAACGGCAGACCCAAAAAGGTACCCTGGTGGCATGCAAAAATAATAAAAAAAACGCCCATATTTTGTCCGTACGAGTTCTCAGTAACTGCACGACGGATTATTATGAAATTTGGGAGTATTATACATATCAATAATAAGTTTTGCAGGCGGTATCAAAGCAACCCTCGGGGATGCGTCGGGGCCTTGTCCCACCCCCTCCACTTCATATAAATGGCCTAATATCAGAGAAACCGTTCGGGTACCCACTCCTATGCCATATATATTCTTGTTCCTTTGACGATGACGCTTTCAGTGACACCAACCCGGTGGTCCTCGGTTGCGCCGGGGCCATGCCCCATCCCCTTCCATTTCATAATATCTAGGCCTTACATCTCAAAAACTGTTCTGATCACCACTACATATATGTTTCTTATGATAAGACTCACTTGTGGCCTAGTGGGGTCCACCGGGGCTATTCTCAAACACTCCATTTCATAAAAGGCCCAATATCTCAGAAACCATACAGCTCTCCATCTCTACACATTATTGTTCCTTGTGATTGGATGCTTTCAGTGAAATCAGCCCAGGGCCCGCCAGGGCCATGCCCCTCACAACATAAAAGGCATAATATCTAAGAGGGTGCTCATTTGAATATGGAGGTTGGCCTAATCGGTAGATTATTATCATTTATTACATTTTCAGCAGTGATTTACTGAGATCACTCAGTGAATTATAATCTATAATTCACCGGGTAAATTATTTCATTCGAACGTTTTTACGTCATAATAATTTCTAGGCGACATTGCTGACGTCCTTGTACCAACAATAACAATAGAAATCACGGAAATCAGACTTCAATTTTCACACCCATTTAATGTTTTTGAGGAAAGACTAGCAACACGAAGATAAAGTATGGTTGTCTAGACTTCCTGACATTGTTGCCTCTGTATTTCAAGCACAGGATGCTTTTTTATTGAAATGAAAACAAGATGGCGACTGATTTTCAAACTAAACCACGCCTCCTGAAATTCATGTCCTGACTGGAACTATTTTGGTAGGAGATCAGATCGACTGAATTTGAAAATTCAAAGGTAAAGCAAATATGAAAATGTAATAAACAGTTTATTTTGCTGTTTTGGTTGTTTTGAAACGCCTAAAATTATCCTTATTTTTATGTGGAACTCTGGGAACAATTTCCTAGGATTAGAAACTTTTTCTCAAAACAACCATGGTAAACGAGTATTCTAATGCACTTTCGTAGGTTACGCGACGTCTGATTGGATAACGTCAAACATTTGCAACAGTATATTTAGGAGATATCTGTATTCAACCTTGAGATTTACCTCCCCAAATCACAATTTTGAAATACAGTTATCCAGATTCTAATGCACGTATACGGTTGTTTTGTTAAAAGCTGTATTATTTTGCACAAAATGGCTAGCGTTGTGAGCTGCGTAAAACCAAATGCCAGCCTGAAAAGCAACGTTACGCGATGAAGTCGGGTTGCCGACATTATATCACAGAATATCGCAAATTTTTGACGTTATCCAATCAGACGTCACGTTACATACGCAAGCGCATTACAATCTACGATATACTGCCGGAAACCCGACGTCATCACGTAACGTCGCTTTTCATTGGCTGGTATTTTGTTTTACGCAGCTCACAGCGCTTGCCGCCTTGTGCAAACTAGTACAGTGAGTGTTTCAGTTTTACGTCCCACCAACAGCTACGGTCATATATATGGAGACGGTACCTCGGTTTAAGTTTCATCCGGAAGTCTAGAGAAGCCCGGGATCGACCCTGCGATCCCCGGTTTACAAGGCGAGTAGCGTAACAACTACACCACGGAGGCTTCTACAAACTAGTGCAATTTTTAATTTAAAAACCGAATAAGTGCATTAGAATGGGGATTACTATATTGAAATTTGTTATTTGGGGAGGTAAATCGTCGGTTTTACGGTCGCAAACCGTTTAACAGCTTCACTGACGCGTCGCCGTAAAACAAAAGCTCCGACCGTAAAACCGACGATTTACCTCCCCGAATGACAATTTTGAATATAATTATCCCCTAATTCAGTGTTCGAGCAACTGCTTTTCACTGTACCACTGGTTTTAATTTGAATATCAGGACGTAGACCGAATATAGGCAAGAAACTGCTCTACATAACATATCAATTGAACAGTTCATTTTGAAAGACTTTGCAGTTTGACTACCCAAGCGTGCGACATAGTGCAGTGCATTCTTTCACATCTTCAAAACGGTTAATTTTCTAAAAGTGGCACTAACCTTATTTATGTTCAAAACGTATAGGTTGTAGGTGCTCGTTGGAACCGCCTCAGTAAGGCGGTTCCAACGAGCACCTACAACTTATGTTTTGGAGCAGAAGTAAGCGTGTAAATGAGGCGGATCTAACAAGCACCCACAACCTATGTTTGCAGTACGAATAAGAAAAAAGTTCATAGATTTTCAACAGAAAAGTAGCCATTTTGGAGATGTGGAAAAGGCACAATGTTGCACGGACGTGTTATCGCTTTATTTGTGTTGATCTAGGAAGAGAACCTTTTGGGCTGTTCAAAAGTGGTCTTAAAGACCAGTTTTGAACAGTTCCAAAGGTGGTCTGAATATAGAAATTTTATTGTATTTGTATAAAATATCTATGCTATCGTTCTTATCAATTATCGTAACAGCCTTTCTTTATCTATGAGCTAACATTCCTCTAATCGAATCGGGTTTCTACTCCGGTTTCTGAGAAAATATCTTCAATCTAAGAACTGTCATCAAACCCGATTCCACCATTACAGAATAAAACAAATCGTGTTGACTGAGCCAAGTGAGATTAATACATTTTATGTGAGAGGCTATCCCAGCATGCACATGACGTAATTGTGACGTCACATCAACGTCTGTACAACGTCATGACGTTTATGCAACGTCAAATCTACGTCGATGCAACGTCATGACGTTGCACCGACGTTGATTTGATGTTGCCATAGAGACGTGTACCTGCTGGGATGATGGCTCGAGCAACTGAGGTTTGGAACCAGAAAACTTGTACACTCCATACTTTTCAGTTCTACGATGTGTTCCTTGCTTCCAAAAGCTAACCACTTTCATAGAACTTGTTAAACGTCACTACATAGTTTGACCACATAGAAGTGTCCCACAAAATTGTAAGCAACGTCTCCAAAATGACCTTTACAGTAATGACGGGGACGTTAAACCTCAAATCAAACAAACAAACAAACAAAACTATATATAGAAGTTGGGTTTGAGGGGGAGGGGGGGGGGGTGTTCAAAATTATATAGGCGTGTTTTCATAATGAACATGTACATCGCCTCATTGAGGCAGTTCACACAACACACGGTTTGATGATAAAAGAACAAAATTTCCATTAATTACCCTTATTGTTTCTTATCTGAGGCCAGGGAGAATTCCAAGCCTGAGTCTTGAGAAAGGGTTCGACTAGGACATTGGTGTTCTAGCCATTAACGTTGCTCTTTGCATAAGGCCCCGCCAATCGAGCCTTGGCTGTGTGGTGCTTCCATGCAGAGCTGAAACCCGACCGTACCATATGAGTTCTGGTAAACCGCTAAGAAGGTCTAAGCCTGCCCTGGCAAAGTAGTGCGAGTCGGACCGTCCCTGTATATAAACCCTATTGGTTTGTTTGGACGGTAGGGCTTGAGAAGTCATTTCATCTCAATGTGGGGTAAAGTCCCACAATATTGGAAGCAACGTCTCCAATATGACCTAACTAGTGTTGACGGGGACTTAAAATCTCAATTCAAACAAACAAATTAAAATGACATTCTGATATTTATGAGCAGGCCAGAAAATCAGTTCAGCATAAAGACCGGCCCCGATAGCTCAGTTGGTAGAGTGTCCGCTCCGGGGAACGGGAGGTCACGGGTTCGATCCCGGGCCGCGACATACCAAAGTTGTTAAAAATGGTACTAGCTGCTCCTCGCTTGGCACTCAGATTTACGGGGTAGAGCTAGGACTGGTCGACCCAGTGTCAGGATAATGTGACTGGGTGTGGTATCATGTGATGTGTCTGGGACGTGATACTTCAGTGAGGCAGCACTCTAAAAGTGAGCATTGAGCTCCCTGTCGCACCCAGACACCGTCGTGATATGACTGAAAAATTGTTGAAAGCGACGTTAAGCCCGAATTCACACACACACACACACACACACACACACACACACACACACACACACACACACACACACACACACACACACACACACACACACACACACACACACACACACACACACACACACACACACACACACACACACACACACACACACACACACACACACACACACACACACACACACACACAGTTCAGCATAAAACAAATTTTCACTAATTTTTGGCCAACTCCTAAGGGGAAACTGAAAATAAGTTTAAATGTAGAAGAACACACAGTCAAGTAAGTGTACTGAACATCCTTGAAAACCCCTTGTTTGTGTGGTGGAAATTGTGTTTTGCATGGCTTTACATTTTATCAGTTACCCCTTATATAAATTGAATTGTAACACATTGACCTGATAAAGCTATGCTATCTCAGGACAAGGGAGCTGTATCAGGTCAACGTGACGTTGCTCTTTTACGAATGACCCGTACTACTGGAAATATTGGCAAAAATGTTTTTAAATACTGGAAAAACTGGAGAAAAAAAATACATAAAAAATATCGTAGGAAAAATTATGATCAGATGATACTAAATATATGGACCGGTGAATGTTGGGACGAACTGAGATCTATCGATAACCTATCGTAAATTGCATATTTAAAGAGTGTACAAGGGGTTTAACTGATAAATAGAATACCAGATTCGTGTCAATTGATATCAAGTTTATCAGGCTCGGCTTCGAGAACGCGTGTAGTTTATCAGGCTCGGCTTCGAGAACGCGTGTAGTTTATCAGGCTCGGCTTTGAGAACGCGTGTATTCTACACGCGTTCTCGATGCCTTGCCTGATAAACTTGATACCAAAAGACCCGAACCTGGTATTCTCTATATCTCCGTAAGTTTTACTCAAATGCGTATAGTTTATGGAACTCGTTAGAACCGCCTTAATGTGGCGTTTCGTAAGCGTATCCACAATCTATGTGTGCAGGAAAAATAAGACAAACATCACAACTTTTCATCAGCAAAAAAGGTGTCCATTTTCGGATATACGAAATAATGCCCTATTTCACATGAATGGCGCCCCAGAAAGATCTGAATGATGAAGTGACTGAAGTGGAGAAAAGACTGCAATTCCTTTGGGGATAAGTTGGACTCCTCTTGTTGTGTCTTTATAATGAGACAGATTTCCAAAAGCTAGCTTGTCTGGGCCAGAAACTTTAGACTGTTGATTTTCTTGTGAGTTTCGGAAGACAACTTTTACAGGTTTGTATCATTTTAACACGTCCGTGAAATGCGCCCCCCCCCCCCCGCACTAAACCCCAGTTTATATACTGAAAACTGGGGTTTACGGGGGAAGACAGTATTGTTCTTATTTCTGCTCCAAGACATAGGTAACGGGTACTCGTTAGAACCGCCTCAGTGAGGCGTTTCTAACGGGAACCAATAACCTATGTTTGTAGTACATGTATAAATAAGAAAAATAACACGGACTTACATCAGGAAAGTAGCCATTTTGGAGACGCGGAAAATCCACTTTGTCGCACGGGAGTGTTATCATAATGAGTATGTCTATAGGTTTTGTTCCAGGAATTTCTTTAGGAATTGCTGCTAGACAAAAGCTGTTCCAGTTATGTAGAGGAAGCCAGGCCTTTATTTGAACAAGATTATTATTTCAGCCCATAGTAAGAAGCATATGCCATGGTATTGCCACACAGATAAAGCATATAATGTCAACATCACTTGTCACAAGTTCCGATTTTATAAGAATGTACAGCGCCATACGGACAGACACTTCTTGATAAAATCTCTCTCTCTCTAAAATCTCTCTCTCTCTCATTCTCTCTCTCTAAAATCTCTCTCTCTCTCTAAAATATCTCTCTCTCTCTCTCTCTCTCTCTCTCTCTCTCTCTCTCTCTCTCTCTCTCTCTCTCTCTAGAAAGCATGCCTATATAATTCTGGCCCACTTGAACCCCACTTGTATATAGTAAAACTGGGGTTTACAGGGATAAATATTATTTTTCTTATTTCTGCTCTAAAATACAGATTGTGGGTACTCGTTAGAGCCGCCTCGATGATCAGTCTGATCAGAGTCTTCGCTGATCGCATGTATTTACTATAGGCTAGTATCTGATCAAAGAGACATAAGGTCTTGTCAAAGTGGATGGGTGCGCAGGTTGATTTGAGTCTCTGCTGGTCGCACCGGTCTTATTGTAGGTTTTGTCATGCGCGGGCTCGTTCCCTCCCATAACCAGCTGCAATGACGGCAGGCATTATCCAACTGTGAAGCCAACATCAGTTGAGCGCCAAGGTGGCAAAATATCATATGGCATGACACCTTCGCCACACCCAACCACACCATCCATAGGTCATAAAAGATAGCTTTATCTCCTATGGATGGGTTATCTTGATATCAGTACTGTCATTATTTTTGATAATCGACCATTATGACTCTTAAACTTTGACTTTAGGACCGGACGCATACCGGGGATCGGCAACATTCTTTCGTGGAGATTGATCAGAATTTTTTTTTCTACGGTCATTCTCTCCCTTCTGCTGATTCAAGAAGGGCAGTTGTCAGTTTCTGGCGAAAGAATGTGCACTGTACTGGTTTGCCGCTTATGTATAAGCCTGCCCAGGAAAAGTGTTGATATGTAAACAGACCGGCTCAAAAATGACCAAAACATTGTTGACTGGGCCTTTAAAGGTGCATTATTGAGCTACCGGGTCTCAAATTTTTATTCTGGTTTTTATCTTCAATTCATACTCGTTTGTGATGTGTACACTTTTGGAGCCAAATACAGCTTCAGAACTTTGTGAAAATGGTCGTTTTCATTCGTGTTTACCCTTCGCTCTGAACATGTGTTCGGAATTTCTGTTCTAAAAATAAATCTGTCACTATAAACATACATGGCGACAGTATCGTCTCTGAGTGTCGTTACTTATGGCATGGTATTCAGTGTCTTATTTTTTTCCGATTCAGGCATGGCCTAAGCAAACAAGGCCAAAAATGAACGTCGCATAACGTCATATATGGGGATTCTATTTTTGTCACGAACTAAAAATAGATCTAACTAGTGTTCGAAACCTAGTTAGGGAATCCCTCTCAAACTCATTTACCTGTCATCATAATTGTTCACATTTTTGCATAAAATGCATTCATTTGTATTGTTTTAAAGAAAAATACCGGCTATATGTATTTTATTTTTGGAAGCATTTTTTACAGTTGGCTCAATAATGCACCATTACACTCCAATACAAACAAACAAACAAACAAAACCAGACGTATCCCTTTGAACCCATTCCCCCTGTATAAAATTAGGTTTGAAAAGGCATGTGCAATTTTGACTAGCTATTTTACGTGATCGTGGCTCTCCTGACACAAATATCTAAGGAAAAAGCTGGAAAGTACCGATGTCCAGATTTAATTCGGGTTCGTGCAATTTTGTCCTTCAAATGTATCAGCCTGCTAGCCACTTTAATGAGACATCAAATCCACCTTCGCTTTAATAATGGATTCCAAATATAGCCCAGAGCTGTCATGTCTCATTTCATGGTTTCATAACGCCTTATGGAAGTCATACCGATTATGGAGATTGAAAATATTTTCGTACAGTACACCTGCTCTCCCTCTCTTAGAATGTCGCAGTGACAAAAATGCCAATACAGTTATCTTGAAATAGTTGACTCTTGGTCTGGGCATCACAAAAACACCACAAAAAGACACAGTGACCAGCAAACATTCGGATCAGCCTGCGCAGCGCGCAGGCTGATCAGAGTGTTTGCTGTTCTCATGAGTTTATTACGGGTGTTTAACTATCCACAGAGGGCAAGGGGAGGATTTTGACCCCGGACTATTTGTATGTTAAATCTTTGATGGTCTGAAATGTTGACTTGTAGGCCTATATAGCTATGTCCCTAGTCATACGAGCCCAGCTCATGAGAAATGAGTGCTTATCGCATAGGCGAACCTCAATGGCTCAAGCGAGCCTGCGCATAAACGCAGTCTCGCCAGAGCCTTGACGCTCACAAACATGTAGATAAGACCTTGAGACAGATTCACGTGAAGCCTCCAGATCTATCAGATCCCTGCCCATGCGCATTTGTATAACACACATTGCCGAACTTGTCGTGGGTTTTTTTCTCATGTTTCGGCTCATCTGTGCACGTCAGTTTCTAGCAATGGTATGTCGCCTGAAAGTCTCTAGATTGATTTTGATATCAGTATTCTCAAAGATGAAAGGGTGTATGATTGCCATGCGTGTTTGATTAATGAGCGTTAACTAAGAAATTCTTAATATGGAGACCTGGAGATAATGTCATAAGAAAGTGACAATTCATCAGTTTTGTTTTTCCTTTGAAAACAAATGCCACATGTCTGTTGCGATGTTTAAGTCTCATAAAAACAGACTAACGCACAGTAAAATTCCTATATTAATACCACCTTTGGGATTGTCCTAAAGTAGTCTGTAAGACCACTTTTGGACAGCCCAAAAGGTGGTCTCTGGCCAGAGGACACTGTATGCAGAAAACACAAAGAAAGAATAAATGCAACCAACTAAATAAGCTTTTCAAAGGAGAATTAGTCCGCTTAATTTAAGTGTTCTTAATAGCGGATTGTTACTGTATTTGTTTCTGAAGAGTGCAATACTGTCATTTTATTTTATGCGATTACGAAAACACGCCTATACTAATACATTTTAACCTTTATCGCTGAAACTTTTAAGATGAAAAATTGTGATATTTTTCTTATTTCTACTCAAAATATAGATTGTGGGTACTCGTTAGAACCGCCTCATTGAGGCGGTTCTAACGAGTACCCACAATCTATACTTTAGAGCAGAAATAAGAGAAGTAAGGTTTACCCCTGTAAACTACAGTTTTACTATATAAAAGTGGGGTTCAAGGGGGTCAAAATTATAAAGGCGTGTTTTCGTGATGATTAGTTGAATTTCGCCATTTTGGAGACAACTACATGTATTTTCACTTCTTGTTTACTCACCAATACGCCTCTGCCAATGTCCGTGAAATGAATACCCCTCTAAACCCTAATTTATACGTATACGTTATTTTCATTATTTCCTCTCCAATGTAAAGGGTCTGGATACTCGTTAGAACCGCAGCCATAACCTTTATTTGGAGTAATATAAGGACACAATATCACAATTTCATCAGAAAAAATGGCAGTTTTGGACAATGCCACATGGATGTGTTATGGATGATTTGACATATTAATAATACATCCGCATGTTATTCCTGTGTTATTCCTGTTTTTGTCCGTACAACTACTTTTTCGACATTTCCTTATTTCTGCCCCAAAACAAGATTGTGGGTGAGAGAGCATTACCCATAGGGGCTTGAAGAAATATATGGGCTGCATGATGCTTTCACGCAGGGCTGAATCCGACCCGCACACTAGTACTGGTTTGTTTGTTTGATTTGAGGTTTAACGTCCCCGTCAACACTGTAAAGGTCATTTTGGAGACGTTGCTTCCAATTTTGTGGGACTTTTACCCGACATTGAGATGAAATGACATCTCAAGCCCTGTCGCCCAATAAAACCAATAGGTTTATTAGCTTGGACGGTCCGCCTCGCACCGCGGTTCCTGGACAGGCTTAGATCCTCTAAGCGGTTTACCAGTACTAGTGTGCGGGCCGGATTCAGCTCTGCATGGTAGCATCATGCAGCCCATATATTTCTTCAAGCCCCTATAGGTTATCGATAGTCCTCAGTTCGTCTCAACATTCACCGGTCCATATTGACGGGGACGTTAAACCTCAAATCAAACAGAAGAGCATTACGAAAACACGCCTATACAAATACAGTGTAAATTTTATCGCCAAAACGAAAATTTTAGATGAAATTTTGTGATAAGTTTCTTATTTCTGTTCAAGATATAGATGACAGGCTGATCTGAGTCTTCGCTGGTCGCTCATGCCTTCTTATAGATTTTGTCATGCGCAGGCTCAAATGGCACTATTTCTACGGTTTCTTCATTTCAATTTATTTTCCTCTTTCTCACCTATCCCTCTCTTTTATCTCCTCTACAATTTCTCTACAATTTCTCTTTTCTCCTTTTCTCTGGGAAACGACACAAATGACCCACACGTGTTGACGTGTCGTTGAACTACGAGGACTGTTCAAATATGATTGCAAGTAGAACGTTTCTCATGCACTAATGCGTAAATCACCTGGAAATAAATATCACAGCGTAGAAAAACATTTTACCTATACATTCATACCAAACCTGTTAAAATCAGTTCACTTTAGCCATGTATATCGTTCGATAAACACTGTCTACTCTTGTATACTAATACAAAACATGGTTGGAAGAAGGTCAGAGTACGCCTTTGAAATACGGTCCTATATTAAGAATCGTTGTATTCTTGGTATACGGTGCAAAAACAATTTTGATGAAATATGTTCGGTTTATGGGCATAATGAAATGTCTTTTCCGACAGTATTTCGTTGGTGTAAGAAATTCAGCTGTGGGCTAGGCTCAACAGAAGATGCACCACATGATCGTCGGCCGAAAATAGCAACACCTGCCAAGATGGTTGCTAGAGTGAAAAAAATAGTTGTTACCGATGCACGATACACCACTAGGCAAATAGCTAGTATGGTTGGCATCTCATTAGGAGCAGCTCATACAATTCTGAAACGGGATTTGAAAATGTGAAAGATCTGTGCTAGATAGATTCCCCATCTGTTGACAGATGAGCAGAAAAAGACACGCGTCCAGTGCGCCAAGAAGTTGCTTAAAAGGTTTCCAAATTACAATGCACGGACTTTCGGTAATGTCGTCACAGGTGACGAGACATGGGTTCACTTTTTTGTGCCAAAACGAAAGATTCAGAACAAAATATGGGCAACAAAGTATTGCAAAAGACCATGCATTGCAAAGCGGACCATGAGCGTCAAGAAGGTAATGTATGCCATATTCTTTATTTGCTATTCAGGTTGCTGTGCCTAAAGGCAAATCTGTAAATGCGAAGTTTTACAAGAATAAAGTTCTTCGAAAAATGAAGACGAATATTTCAAAGAACGAAGACCCGCAACTGGTTTGGCCAATGTCAGATTGCTACATGACAATGCGTCATCGCACAAGGCGTTCATTGTACAAGACTATCTGAAGCAGGAAAAAGGTTGTTGAACGTCCTCACCCCCCGTATTCCCCTGACCTTGCCCCGTTTTACTTTTTTTGTTCCCGCGGCAGAAAAAAATACCTTTCTGGTCGAAAATTTGTACAGCGCAAACACCTCGGTTCTGCAATATTCCAGTGCCTTCATAGTATAACTCGAAAAGTCTACCAAAATGCATTCAATGATTGGATCAGAAGACTGAAAGTTTGTATATCTGTTGAAGGGGAATGCTTTGAGGGGACAAAATAAATTTTTCATCGAAACCTATCACGGAATCATTTTTATGTGCTTAGTTGCATTCATATTTGAACAGTCCTCGTACAATTCAATACAATTTATGGTGCATGGCCCTGAATATGCCTTTGTAATCACGTGCGATTTTTTCTTATAGTACGCTTTTCACCTTGTTACAGCGGACTTGTAAATAGTAAAAGATGAAAGTTTTCTCTTCAGTGAGATACTTAGGGTCGAAAGGGCCAAATTCCACGAAGAGAGAGGGGGAAAAAAGTCAAGTTTACAAAGGAGCGATACGAGCTGTTGGGATCAACACACAGTTACTAATACTGTAGATACTTCTCTGCGATTTCCCACATGATCACTGACCAATCAAATAAAACCCCGCGGAAATTAGGCTCAAACGTTTGTGTACTGCATAACGTCCGGTTAACAAGGCCATGAAATGAACACCTCTCTAAACCCCATTCTGTATAGAGAAAACTGGAGTTTACAGAGGTATACACTATTTTGGGTGTTTATGCTCTAAGACATAGGCTGTGGGTACTCGTTAGAACCCGAGGCGGTTCTAACGAGCACCCACAACCTATGTTTGGAGTAGACATAAGTTGTGGGTACTCGTTAGAACCGCCTTAATCCGACGATTCTTACGACCACCACAACCTATGTTTGGAGTAGACATAAATTTTGGGTACTCGTTAGAACCGCCTTAAGGCGACGAATCTTACGACCACGCACAACCTATGTTTGGAGTAGACATAGATTTTGGGTACTCGTTAGAACCGCCTTAATGAGGCGATTCTTACGACCACCCACAACCTATGTTTGGAGAATGAAATAAGAAAAATAGCACAAATTTTCATCGGAAAATTAACCATTTTGGAGACATAAAAGAATGCACTATGTCGCCCGGATGTAATATCGTAATGGTCCCTTACTTATCATAACGAAAACACGCCTATACCAATACATTGTAACCTTTATCGCCGAAAAAATGAAAATTTTAAGATGAAAAATGGTGATATTTTTCTTATTTCTGCTCAAAATATAGATTGTGGGTACTTGTTAGAACCGCCTCATCGAGGCGGTTCTAACCAGTACCCACAATCTATATTTTAGAGCAGAAATAAGAAAAATAAGGTATACCCCCACCCCCAAACCACAGTTTTACTATACAAAAGTGGGGTTCAAGGGGGTCAAAATTATATAGGCATGTGTTCGTGTTGAGCTTTGGAGAGGTTCAGATACAATCAAATTTATGTGGTGCTAGCTTTATTTCGTACGTTGTAATTATTACATCAAATTCATTAGTTTAAGCGAACAGTGTAGACCCTGATCAGATGCCGCATTTCGCGGCGTCTGATCAGGGTCTTCACTGTTCGTAAATTGTCTCATTGCGGATCGCTGGGCATAAAATACAGCGAAATGGAAACAAAGCACCTACAAGTACGGGGAAAGTGTTTATTCAGTATTAAATTATTTAAACGAAACTGTGTAAGTCGTATTTCAGGACCATTTTTTCAGCCTTCGCTCAGAGACCATCGACCTCCCAGTGCCTTCGGTGCTTTGATTATTCCTATTGTGACATAGGGTCGTGCCAAGAAGTACGCCAGGGAAACATTTACAGAGTTATTTCGAAGTTATGTACAGAGGAAGTCAAAGCTTTATTTGAACAAGATTATGAGTTCGTGCTTTTGTAATAAGCATGTGTCGTGGTATTTCCGAAAAGATAAGGCATGGATTTCTTGTCAAACGCCCGGCTGCGACATTAAACCCTTTCAACCCTGTAGATCGATACAGTTGAGTATGGAAACAATGTAGAAAAGGGTGAGACTGTGTGTTGTTATAATGAATGCTTGAGATCACTGAAACCACTTTTATCTCCTCATCACGTGAACAAGTCCGTGAAATGAAAACCCCTTAAACCTTAACCCTACTTTATATAAGAGAAAACGGTGTTTACATGGATATACATTATTTCTCTTATTTCTGTTCCAAAACACAGGTTGTGTGTGCTCGTTAGAACCGCCTCAATGAGGCGGTTCTAACGAGTACCCGCAACCTATGTTTGCCGTATAAATAAGAAAAATATCACGGATTTTCATAAGAAAAGTAGCCAATTTTTGAGATGTGAAAAAAATGGACTATGTGACACGGGTAGGTTATCGTAATCCCATTTGCCGGGCCATGCTTAATCTGTTTTTTTTTTTTTTTTTTTTTTTGTCTGCCATGTATCTTTCTTTTTTCGGGCCCTCCGTGGCCCATTTGGCAAGAACGCCAACTCTTGATCATTAGGTCTCTCACCGCTTTGGTTAAAGTCTCACTCGGACGTCAAGTTCTGCGACGGAAGCTCCGGTGGTTTTTCTCCGGGTTCTCGGGCCGGTTTTCGCCCACCTCCAATTAAAGATCGGCTCGAAATAAATTAAATAATCTTGAAATGGCCGTTATACCAAAACAAAACAAAAGAGCTCTATTTTAGCCTGACATTGCTGGAAGCACTAGCATGACTGTCTGAAGGCGTTGTTGCACGAGTGTCTTATCGTAATGCATAAGTTCTGGAAGAACAATTCGAATGTTCAGAGAAAGTATGGTTTGTATGTCATCTAAATCCGTACCTGCAATGAAATGCCAGGCTGGTTTCCTATGAAAATATCTAGGAGGTATACACAATATAAAATGTCGCCTGGTCCATGTTTGCTGTTAAGAATGCCATGCATCCGAGTCTCGTTCATTCCAAAACAAAGTCCGTTCTAAGAAGATTGACATTCCAGTACAGATATATCTAATTCCCTGCTGTTGGTTTCAAATTCTGGAATAATTCTCGCGACGTGATCCATGGTTAGAACTGAGCTGTGGTGTTAAAGAAATCGCTTCGGATAAAAATAAGAACTGAGCTGTGGTGTTAAAGAAATCGCTTCGGATAAAAATAAGCCATCTCGCGAGAAAAAACGTGACTATCGCATAGGCTACAAGCAGAGCCTTTGCTGCTCACAGACATGCGGCTTCGTCCCCGCCCATCGGTTTGGCTGCAGGGCTGAAGCTGGCATGAATACTCGTAAACCGCTTAGAAGGACTAAGCCTGCTCAGGCAAAATAGGCAAAGTAGAGTGAGTCAGGCAGAACGTTAGGCAATCTCATGCAAAGGATTGTTACTTTGCTGCACATGCGCATTTGAAGAACGTAAATTGGAGATTGTTTAGGGCCCTTTTCTCGTGTCTGGTTCAAAGACATCGTTGGCCTCTCCCGATGTTTCCTTTATGCTTCCACTCTTAAATCACAATAAAAATAAAATGGCGGTCGACAAACATTGACTTGAAGCGACGGTGTGCCCAGTGGGAACTCTGCGCCCGAACTTTCAAGCAAGGCGACCGGCTAGAAGCAGTCAGTTTTAAATACACGCACGCACGCACGCACGCACGCACACACACACACACACACACACACACACAGCACGCACAGGTAGAAATTCCATTCTTCAAGTTCATTGTTTGTCTGTTAGTACGTTATCGTATTTCAGTACCATTCCATCGCTTTAAGTATTTGTATTGTTTCGTGTTGGTTTTTAAATGAAATGGTTATACCGTGCATAACATTTGTGTCTCCTTGTACATTTTCCTATGAACGCAATACGTTTGAAAAGGATATCTTTTCTTAAAGGAAAGAATTTGCTCCTGCTGAGCAAATTCTTTCCTATAAGAGTAGACCCCTGGTCAAAAGCGAGAATTCATATATGTCTGAATGAGTCGCCTCCCCTGAAGGTGTTTTCAGATCCATTAAGCCATATATGTCGCACATGTTACAGAAGATAACTATCTCCTTAATTACATGGTTATAAACTCCATATTGTGTGACAGGTTGCCTCTTGTCAATAAAAGCAATAACTTTATGTGCAGACATCTTAAATGTTGAAAAGGTGAAAAAACGTACCGTCCATTGGCCTTTTAGGCTGTTTGAGCATGAACACGAAATACAGTAAAATTCCAATATTAAGACCACCTTTGGGACTGTTCAAAAGTGGTCTCAAGACCACTTTTGAACAGTCCCAAAGGTGGTCTCTTATTAGGCGACACTGGGTCTATAGATCACAAAAACAGAATTTTGTTTGTTTTTGTTTGATTTGAGGTTTAACGTCCCCGTCAACACTGTAAAGGTCATTTTGGAGACGTTGCTTCCAATTTTGTGGGACTTTTACCCGACATTGAGATGAAATGACTTCTCAAGCCCTGTCGCCCAAAAAGACCAATAGGGTTTATTAGCATGGACGGTCCGCCTCGCACCGCGGTTCCTGGACAGGATTAGATCCTCTTAGCGGTTTACCAGTACTAGTGTTCGGGCCTGATTCAGCTCTGAGTGGAAGCATCATGCAGCCCATATATTTCTTCTAGCCCCTTTGGGCGGGGCCGACAAAGACAGAATAACTAAATCCTTCTCAATAAGCTTTTAAAAGCAGATTTAGTCTTAATTTAGGTGGTCTTAATAGCGGAATTTTACTATAGTCAAATAAAAGTTTTCATTTAAAAACATGCTTTAAAGAAAGTGGGGATTAAAGTTTACAAATTTTATTTCAATTCATTCCGTACATGTACATGGTACAGTTTATATGTAATGCCGCGACATACCAAAGTCGTTAAAATGTTACTAGCTGCTCCTCGCTTGGCACTCAGATTTACGGGGAAGAGCTAGGACTGGTCGACCCAGTGTCAGGATAATGTGACTGGGTGTGGTATCATGTAATGTGTCTGGGACATGATACTTCAGTGAGGCAGCACTATAAAAGTGAGCATTGAGCTCCCTGTCGCAACCAGACACCGTCGTAATATGACTGAAAAATTGTTGAAAGCGACGTTAAACCCGAATTCACACACACACACACACACACACACACACACACACACACACACACACACACACACACACACACACACACACACAGAGTTTATATGTAATATAAGTATAAAAAAATATGCGGATAAAAGCCCGTGAAATACCCCATCTTGTAAAAGAAAAATGGGGTATGCAATGGTATATTTCTGCTCCAGGACTTAGATTGTGGGTACTCGTTAGAACCGCCTCAAAGAGGCGGTTCTAACGAGTACTCACAAGCTATTCCAACGAGTACCAACAAGCCATATTAGACTGAAATAACAAAGACTTGTTAACATATACCAGAAACAGGATTCTTGTATCTTGTATCTTATCTTGTATCGTGTTAACCCAAAAAGGGTAATTGGCAAACAGTGCACGCCCAGATCAGACGCCACAAAATGCGGCGTCTGATCAAGGTCTGTACTGTTTGCAGAAAACTCAGTCGTTTGAAGGAAATACAACCTGGCACCCCTAAATTTTGAAATGGACTTGTGCTATATATATATTTGTTTGTTATGTTTGATTTGAGGTTACACGTCCCCGTCAACACTGTAAAGGTCATTTTGGAGACGTCGCTGCCAAATTTGTGGGACTTTTACCCGACATTGAGATGAAATGACATCTCAAGCCCTGCTGCCCAATGAAACCAATAGGGTTTATACGCACGGGCTGTCCGACTCGCACCGCTTTGCCTGGGCAGGCTTAGATCCTCTAAGCGGTTTACCAGTACTCGTATGCGGGTCTGTTTTAGCTCTGCGTGGAAGCAGCATGTAGCCTATCTATTTCTTCAAGCCCCAGTCGGCGTGGGGCATGTGCTATATATAGGTGGAAGATTCCATTCAGTACAAAATGGGTGTAATCCATGGTAAGGGTCCGGTTATTCGTTGGCTAAACAACGTAAATGTGTCGGTGAACTGTGATCCTTTATTTTTGTTTTAAAATTGTTAGTAGCTTTTGCAAATGCAGAAAGTACTTACATTTTTTCAGCAAAAACACATTGGCAGTAGATATTGTACTTTCTAGAACAGTTAACATACTGATTGAACAACTGAATAAATTTGAGCCCCCCCCCCCCCCGACACACACACACACACACACACACACACACACACACACACACACGCCTATACGAGAAAGACACGCAACACGCAAGAGCCTAGTACTGGAACTACATGTCCGAAAACACGCCTATTCAAATATATTGAAAATTTTACCTGCAAAACTTGAAAAATTCTGAGTTTTCATATTCTGCTCAAAACATAGATTGTGGTTACTCGTTAGAACCGCCTCGACGAGGCAATTTTAACAAGTTTTCTAGCAGAAATAAGGAAATGAATGTATACCCACGTAAACCCCAGTTTTATCACATAAAAGTGGGGTTTAAGGTGGTAAAATTATAAAGGCATGTTTTCGCGATGAGTTATTGACGTATTGAATCATCTAACAACAGACTCTGCGGTGCAGATAGGCAGGCTGATCTTGTCCCTTTGTTGCTCTCAAATGGGGGTAAAAAAAGGTTTTCCGATTACGTGATCCATCAAATGCCCAAAAGTTAAATTTTTCCCTATTTACAATGAATTGTCCTTAAAATTTTGACTCGGTTTTACGACAAAAATCGCGCCCCAGCACGACATAAATATCAGTTGATCACATCTCGATTTTGTCTGGCAAACAGATGACGGTTCCCGTTATTTGGCGGTAAAATTCGCCCCAACAATCACCACCTGTGCCTTCTGTTACACAGAAGCGTCCCCTTATTATTGATATGGGGTTCGTTCAAATATTGATTTCCATTTTTAATTCCCACCTTCAATAATTATAAAATTACAAATAGCGGCATAGCGCACAGCTGTGATGGAACCCATTTATCATGCAAACATTCATGGTTGCATAGGCGTGTTTGGATTTTATTCTTCCTAACGTTTAACCCATTGTATACTACTGGACTCTTCTACACAAGTCCATTTGTCATTTGCATAAGGGCCTGTAGGCCTATTTTGTTGTTTTTATTCTATTTTTGTCAGAAAATTCTGTTAGCAAATGGTGCAGGCCCTGATCAGTCGCGGCGTGCTGCGGCGTCTGATCTGGGCCTGCACTGTTTGTCAAGGTATCCCTTTAGGGGATTCCCGCATGCGATGGGTTAAGCAAACCTACGTGCCCAAGTCAAGCAAAGCATACCCTGATCCCGCGATCATTACGATAACACACCCGTGCGCAAAATAGTGCATTTTTCCTCATCTCCAAAATAGCTATTTTTCTAATGAAAAACCCTGATATTGTTCTTATATGATACTGCAATTACAAGTCGTGGGTGCTCTATAGAACCGCCTCGTTGAGGCGTAGAACCTATGTTTTGGAGCAGAAATAAGATAAATAATGTATTCGCCTGTAAAACCCAGTTTTCTCTATATAAATCGGGGATTAGGGGGTGTTCATTTCACGGACTTGTTCAGGTGATGATGCTGCGTTCTGCACTATTGGCCTGACCACTGAGGTTTTTGAGGACTCTGGCATAAATTGGTCAGAAATAGCGTAGAAATCTTAGAAAACATCACGTTAGCATGCCAGTCAGTTACGGTAACAGATTGATGGGTGCAAAATGCATATTTATCAGAATAAACAGGTCTGCTTGTTATAACATCGCCACTGCATTTAGAACCTTTAGAACAGGCTCATTTCCAGTCTAAGCATTGTCGTGTTAATTTCATTTGTCAATTTACAAACATTCTGATCAAGATCTCAAAAAAAAAAAAAAAAAAAAATCAACAAGGAATAACCTAATGTGACAAGATATGTATATGTTCTGGGCAAAGTAGGAATCGATACAATTTCAGAATTGTTCCTGCGCAAAGAGAGAATGAATTACTGTATATATGTTTCTGTGTTTAATTTAGTATTTATTATTTTGAACCATAGCATGAAGCTTAGTTAATAAAATCTTGAGAACTTAATTAATTTACTCGATTCATGATTTTCAAATAAACAAATATATTGCATTATTTTGCATAAACATGTACATAAGTTCACTGGCGATGATGGCCACCGCCCATCGGGGCTTGGAGCAAAATAGATTGGGCCGCATGCTGCTTCCACGCAGAGCTGACACCGACCGCACATGAGTACTGGTAAATGGCTTAGAAGGTCTACGCCTGGCCAGGCGAAGGTGTGCGAGTCGGACCGTCCATGCCTATAAACTGTATTGGTTTCAATGGACTGCAGGGCTTGAGATGTCATTTCATCACAATGTCCCACAAAATTGGAAGCAACGTCACCAAAATGACCTAAATAGTGTTGACAGGGACTGTAAACCTCAAATCAAACAAACAACTCTATGATGAGGAGTTGTTAAGGTAAAGTTACATTGCACGTTACCTTATGTTATGTAATGTTATTAATGTCGTGTTATGAGTGACCATTACACGAACTTGTTTACGTAATGTAATTTGTTTGTTTGTTTGAGGTTTAACGTCCCCATCAGCACTGTACAGTCATTTCAGAGACGTTGTTTCCAATTTTGTGGTACTTTTAACCGACATTGAGATGGAATTTATGTACAGTGCTGATGGGGACGTTAAACCTCAAACAAACAAACAAATTACATTACGTAAACAAGTTCGGATAATGGACACTCATGAAAACCCCACTTTATGTGGAGCAAAAGTGGTGTTTATGTTTGTTTGTGTTATGCCTGTGTAAAACTAGTGGGTCCCAGCGCAGGGACATTTTTGGCTTAAAGGTAATTAAGAACAATCTTGGTAGAGGTCCGTTAGATGAAGCTTCATACCAAATATCAAAGACCTGGGCCTGGCGGTTTCAGAGAAGATTTTCAAAAGACTTTCCCTATATAAGCCTATGTAAAACCAAAGGGCCCGCGGGCGGGGGCATTTTTGACCCCAGCACTATAATTTGAACAATCTTTGTAGGGGCCCACTAGATGAAGCTTCATACCAAATAGAAAAGACCTGGGCCTTGCGGTTTCAGAGAAGAAGATTTTTAAAGGTTTTCCCTATATAAGCCCATGTAAAACCAAAAAGTCCTGGGGCGGGGGCATTTTTGGTCCCAGCACTATAATTTGAACAATCTTGGTAGGGGTCCACTAGATGAAGCTTCATACCAAATAGCAAAGATCTGGGCCTGGCGATTTCAGAGAAGAAGATTTTTAAAGATTTTCCCTATATAAGCCCATGCAAAACCAAAGGGTCCCAGAGCGGGGGCATTTTTGGCCCCAGCACTACAATTTGAACAATCTTGGTAGGGGTCCACTTGATGAAGCTTCATACCAAATATCAAAAATCTGAGCCTTGCGGTTTCAGAGAAGAAGATTTTTGACTATATAAGCCCATGTAAAACTAAAGGGCCCCGGGACGGGGGCATTTTTGGCCCCAACACTACAATTTGAACAATCTTGGTAGGGGTCCAATAGATGAAGCTTAATACCAAATTTCAAAGGTCTGGGCCGTGTGTTTTCAGAGAAGAAAATTCTTAAAGATTTTCCCCATATAAGACCAAGTAAAACCAAAGGGCCCTGGAGCGGGGGAATTTTTCACCCAAGTACTATAATTTGAACAATCTTGGTAGAGGTCCACCAGATGAAGCTTCATACCAAATATCAAAGATCTGGGCCTTGCGGTTTCAGAGAAGAAGGTTTTTAAAGATTTTCCCTATATAAGCCCATGTAAAACCAAAGGGCTCCGGGGCGGGCGCATTTTTGGTCCCAGCACTATAATTTGAACAATCTTGGTAGGGGTCCACTAGATGAAGCTTAATTCATACCAAATATCAAAGACCTGGGCCTTGCGGTTTCAGAGAAGAAGATTTTTAAAGATTTTCCCTATATAATCCTATGTAAAACAAAAGGGTCCCGGGGCGGGGGCATTTATCGCCCCGGCACTATAATTTGAACAATCTTGATAGGGGACTACTAGATAAAGCTTCATACCAAATATCAAAGACATGGGCCTTGTGGGTTCAGAGAAGAAGATTTTTGAAGTTTTCGCTGAAAAATCTATTTTTGGCTCCTGTGACCTAGATGTGCAATGGACCGGAACTATTTGAACAAATTTGAAAGGGGACCAACTTTCAGTCCTTCGAAGTTTGGCCACAATCCGATCAGTGGTTTAGGAGGAGATGTCGTTTGAAGAAATTGTTTACTCACGCACACACGGACGGACGCACGGACGCATGCACGACGGACGACGGACAAAAAGTGATCCCAAAAGCTCACCTCGTCACTATGTGACAGGTGAGCTAAAAAAAGACAATATGTATATGTGAAAGGATATATATAACGGCAATCGGAACAAGAAATATCTTTAAAAAAGATATGCGGCGTAGATTTAATTGGAAGGTTGTTTAGAAACCAGTGCTTCAGCTGAAGTGCACGACCCGCCGGATGCTTTTAGCTTGATGAGTGTTACCATATATGGGTATGGCGGCCATTTTGGTCATGTGACCTGGACCTAAAACGGTTCCCCCAATAAATGCGCCTTATCGTAAGGAGCAAAAATATATCTAATACTTTAGTACTGTATTCTGAATCGTTTGCAGGATAAAATGAATTCTCACTTTTCTAATACAAAAGCATATGTGTCAAAGTTTGACCTTGGCACAAAGAAGGTCAAGGTCAACCCAGGGTCACCATTTTAGCAATTTATGATGGGCCTACGTCCCAGATTTTATTTATCAAGTTTCGTGGAAATCTGCCAAGTGGTTCTGGAGAAGACTATTTTGAAGGGTTTTTACCATATATGGCTTGGCGGCCATTTTGGTCATGTGACCTGGACCCCATGAGCAAATTTTGGTTTCCTCCATCCCATAGAGGCTCCATATGAAATTTGACCTTAATCGGCCCAACGGTTTCCGAGGAGAAGCAGTTCGAAAATTTTCACATTTTTCGCCTCGGCGAGGCTATACTAAATGGAATGTAATATTTCGCAAGTTCATTGGTTAGACCTCATTGATACTATCAGTATGCCAAAAATTGTTTGAATATTCCAAGCGGTTAAGTCACTATCACCAATTTTCACAAACGGATTACGGACGGACAGACAGACAGACCATATATGGCTTGGCGGCCATTTGGGTCATGTGACCTGGACCCCATGAGCAAATTTTGGTTTCCCCCATCCCATAGAGGCTCCATATGAAATTTGACTTCAATCAGCCCAACGGTTTCCGAGGAGAAGCAGTTCGAAAATTTTCACATTTTTCGCCTCGGCGAGCCTATACTAAATGGAATATAATATTTCGTAAGTTCATTGGTTAGATCTCATTGATATCTATCAGTATGCCAAAAATTGTTTAAATATTCCAAGCGGTTAAGTCACTATCACCAATTTTCACAAACGGGTTACGGACGGACAGACAGACTGACAGAATGACACGGTGATTTTAGGGCACTCTTAGAAAATCAACCGACTTCAGTCGGTCGCTTTTTCTGCGGGTCGTGCAATATGAGCTACAATAGTGACAGCAACAATTGTCTAGCTATGAACTGGTTTACTGTATTCAAACAATTCAGATGTCACGCGAGGAAAAATAGCTTTGCAGAGGGCGGTGTCCCGCCTGTTTGAGCTAAGGTCAATGTAAAAGGTCAAAGTTAAAAACATGACCTCATTTCAAGAGCATATGATCTCAAGTATATGCACAACAAATAAGAAAACGTTATCATTTACTGTTTTTGAACACAAATTCTAGGGTTAACATTTCGGGTTGTCGCTATGGTGAACGTAAACGCATAGGCGGACGAACAAACGGACGAGCAGACAAACGGACGGAAACTTGATCTTATGTGCACCTAATTAAAACTCAAATTACACTTATTCCTTTTCAGAATTTATATAACATTAATGATATTCGAAAATGTCCATTTTGTGTTAAAATGGAGGATATAAAGTATGCTGAAGACAAATGATACACTGCAACTTTTATTTAGCATATATTGTAAATTAAACATCTGTCAATTTGTAATGCGATTATTACATGTTTTTGTCATGCTATATCTCTTTATTGGTTTCATTGGGCAACAGGGCTTGGGTGTCATTTCATCTCAATGTCGGGTAAAAGTCCCACAAACTTGGAAGCAACGTCTCCAAAATGACCTACACAGTGTTGATGGGGACGTTAAACCTCAAATCAAACAAACTATTCCTTTCGCAGAAAATTCTTCCTTTCGCGAAAGGAACCTTCCTTTCGCGAAATGGTTCCTTTCGCTATATAGACCAACCACGTGAAATTAGGTCAAAATAGTTATTCACCGCAGCAGTTACAGAATTCACTAGAAACACAATTATATATATGAGGTATGGTCATCAAAGGACAAGACGGTGAGCAAGCCGAAAACTGTATATATTTTTCATTCATGTCTAACATAAAAAACGAAACATTTCCTAGGTTAAAACTTCAGTAAACGGTCGTACTTTTGAGTAGATTTATTTATGCAAATCATTGACCAATGAAATGGTCATCTCCTTGGACATGTGGTTTTCTTGACCAATGGAATAACGAAAAATGTAGGACAAAAGCAAAACCATAACGGCTACGCCGTAAAAATAGCACACCCATACGAGATAATGCTTTCTCTCACGTTTTTTTCTTCATAAAAATGTGTTCCCGCCCCCGCCCATCTGGGCTTGAAGAAATAGATGGGCTGCATGTGCTTCCACGCAGAGCTGAAACCGACCACACATAAGTACTGGTAAACTGCTTAGACCGAAGACAAAGCCTGTCCAGCAAAGTGATTTGAGTCAGACCGTCCAATGCAAATGAACCTTTTGGTTGCATTGGGCGGCAGGGCTTGAGATGTCACTTCATCACAATGTCGAGTAAAAGTCCCAAAAACTGGAAGTAAAGTCTCCAAAATTACCTTAATAGTGTTGGCGGGGACAAAAATATGTACAGTAACATTTTTCTTATTTCTGATACATAGATTACAGCAGCCCCCGCCCATAGGGGCTTGAAGAAGTATATGGGCTGCATGATGCTTCCACGCAGAGCTGAAACCGACCCGCACACGAGTACTGGTATACCGCTTAGAGGATGTAAGCCTGCCCAGGCAAAGTGGTGCGAGTCGGCCCCTCCATGCTTATAAATCCTGCTGGTTTCATTGGGCGACAGGGCTTGAGATGTCATTTCACCTCAATGTTGGGTAAAAGTTCCGAAAAATTTGAAGCAACGTCTCCAAAATGACCTATACAGTGTTGACGGGGACGTTAAACCTCAAATCAAACAAACATAGATTGCAGATACTCAAGTGAACCGCCTCACTGAGGCTGTTCTTGCCACTGAGGCAATTCTAACGTGTACCCATTATCTAAGTTTCGATCAAAAATAAGGAAAATTATGGATTCCCTCTCTTTGAAAATACACGTATATATAAAGTGGGGTCACAAAAGTAATCACTGCACGGACTTGTCGCGTTCTTGAACATATATAATCCAGTAATGACGCCACATCTTATGTCTAAAATATTGTGTTGGCCCCCGCCTATCGGGGCTTGAAGATATATATTAGGCTGCTTTGTGTTTCCAAGCAGAACTGAAACCGACATAACATGAGTACTGATAAATCCCTCAGCGGTTAAGACCTGCCCAGGCATAGGGGTGCGAGTCGGACGGTCCAGGCATATAAAACCGGGCCTGAGTTGTCATTTCATCTCAATGTTGGGCAATGTCCTACAAAATTGGAAGCCGTGAATGTCTCCAAAATGACATAAATAGTGTTGACTGGGACATTAAACTGTAGCGTCGTCACAGTGTTGTACACAGGCTGGGGACAAGCTAAAGCAGATAATGATTTACTGGGCCATGAAATTTTCTCCAAACATATAGGCTGTAAATTAGGGGTATTGTCAAAAATACCGTTTCTCAAAAGGGAGCAGATGTCTTGTTGGAACGGCGGTAAATCACCAAAAATCACCTGGGATCTAAAAGGGTCACAGATATAACGGACAAACCTACAACGATTATAGCGACTCAACAATAGTAACGGTAAACACGCTCAGGTAAACCCTTGAAGGGGACAGCTGAGAAAGGATAAAAGGAGGGCCGCTGTCAAAAGGGGCATATTTAATTTGCGATAATCGCGAGAAAATGGTGTTAAGTGTTAATAGGGACATGTGTTTGCTACACCGGGGAGCCACGATCTTTTCAATCTGTCACTCAGTTAGACAAACAACGTGGGAAACCGTACATTTCGGCATGAGAAGCAAGCGAGTAACTGAGATAACGGCCAAGTATACAGTAGAACTTCGATGGCTCGAACACCGATGGCTCGTTTACCATGGATGTGTCGTCGCCATTTTTGAGCCCCAAGCGAAATCCTCTACATAAGAAATAGTGGGGGATAATTAAGGAGATTTTAGTCTTTTATCTTGCAAATGTATGCTGTGTGTATTCATTAGAATCGCCTCGATGAGGCGATTCTAATGAGTACACACAGCATACATTTTCATTATAAAACACCGAAAAGATGACTGAAAGTATGTTGTTATGCCTCCTGACAGCAACCTCAGTGGCTCGAACTACCCCTGTCTCGAACCGATTTTCGCAGTCCCAAAGGTGTTCGAGCCATTGAAGTTCGACTGTATATGACCGACTCAGTATACGGAAATAGAGTATGTTTGAGTTTTACGTCTCACCAACAGCAACGGTCATACGGAGACGGGACCTAGGTTTAAAGATTCATCCGAAAGTCTGGAGAAGCCCGGGGTCGAATACACGACCCCCTGGGTTATTAGGCGAGTTTCATCCACTACACTACGGAGGCTTCTGAGGCAAGCGAAGGCTCAGATCAGACTGTGCGGCAGCCCCCGCTCATAGGGGCTTGAAGAAATATATGGGCTGCATGATGCTTCCACGCAGAGCTGAATCCGGCCCGCACACTAGTACTGGTAAACCGCTTAGAGGATCTAAGCCTATCCAGGAACCGGGGTGCGAGGCGGACCGTCCATGCTAATAAACCCTATTGGTTTCATTGGGCGACAGGGCTTGAGATGTCATTTCATCTCAATGTCGGGTAAAAGTCCCACAAAATTGGAAGCAACGTCTCCAAAATGACCTTCACAGTGTTGACGGGGACGTTAAACCTCAAATCAAACAAACAGACTGTGCGGCAAAGTTTGATCTTATTACAATAACACACTCGTGTGATATAGTACGTTCTTTCTGGCCCCCGCCCATATGGGCTTGAAGAAATATATGGGCTGCACCATGCTTCCACGCAGAGCTGAATCCGACCCGCACACTAGTACTGGTAAACCGCTTAGAGGATCTAAGCCTGTCCAGGAACCGCAGTGCGAGGCGGACCGTCCATGCTAATAAACCCTATTGGTTTCATTGGGCGACAGGGCTTGAGATGTCATTTCATCTCAATGTCGGGTAAAAGTCCCACAAAATTGGAAGCAAGGTCTCCAAAATGACCTTTGCAGTGTTGACGGGGACGTTAAACCTCAAATCAAACAAAAGTACGTTCTTTCATATCTCCATAATGATTATTTTTTCTAATAAAATATGTGACATTTTTCTTATTTATACTCAGAACATAGGTTGTAGATGCTCGTTAGAACCGCCTTGTTGAGGCGGATTTAACGAGTACCGCTAACCTTTGTCTTGGGGCAGAGATAAGAAAATTAATGTGCATCCCCTCAAACCCCAGTTTTCACCATATAAAGTGAGGTTTCACGGGGGTGTTCATTTAAAGGACTTGTTAACGTGATTTGAACAATTGTGGTCCGCATTCCAAACAGAGTAGGAACAGGCTGTGCCCTTTATTCACAGAAAGCCAAGTACATCGCTCAGTAGAATACATTAGGAGCCTCTTATATTTACAGTGGCAACGAAAGGTTATTATGGGCGCTACATTTTCCTAGGGCCCGTCTAATTTACATACGATAATATTTTGGTGGTTAAGGTAGAGTAATCCCGCCGTTTCGGTGGAGTAAGCCGACAGGTGGTGAGTGTGTGGCTCAGCTGTACTTTACTGTTATTCTAGAGGTAACTGCGTTCTAAATCATATTGCTTTTGATAAAGAGATTATTTTCCCATAAAATTCACAGCTCGAAAATAACAAAAGAACACTGGGATACCGAAATTGAGAAGCAAAGAGAGGGGCCAGAAGCAAACGACTTTTAACTCAGTGGGTCTAACGAAACAAACACGTTGCTGGGACGTCAATATGCTCTTCTGAAGACAGATAATGTCTTTTCCACCACTTTGACAAGCAGACTGAGTATGCTCAGACTAGACTGTGTTCAGGTTGGGTTTACGACGGTTCTACAGTGATATTCCGCTATTAAGACCATCTAAACTTGCTCGAGACTGAACACATTGGAAAGGTTTAAGTTTTTTCTTTATGTTTTCTTTATCCAATAATCTTTGGTCAGAGACCACCTTTGGGACTGTTCAAAGGTGGTCTTTAAGACCACTTTAAAAAAAGCCCCAAAGGTGGTTTAAAATGGTCTGTAAGACCACTTTTGAATGGACTGTACAAAAGGATAAGTCTATACAAAAGGTATTTAAGATCGCTTTTGAACAGTCTCAAAGGTGGTCTTAATACATAAGAATTTCAATATATTTTGTTCATTAATTAACAACGTTTGTTTAATTTATTGATCTTTATTTCACATCTCAGAGTACAAAAATAACAAGACAGGCTTTTAACATTTAACCCAGCAGGCACATGACACATGACGTAATTGCGACGTCACATCAACGTAAGTGCAACGTCATGACTTATGCAACGTCACATCTACGTCGGTGCAACGTCATGCACCGACGTTGATTTGACGTTGTTCTAGCGGCGTGTGCCTGCTGGGAAGGCATCATGCATAAAATAAATATGAGCTGAATCGAACTACAATTCCTGGGACGCTTTAAATCACTTAACGCGCAGATAAAACTGTTAAATACATGAACTTTCTTCGGTCTTTTTTCATAAAATATCAGGCTTGACATTTCATTTGAATTGACTGCTAGACAGTTAGTTCGCGTGAAATGTCAAGCCTGAATTTTTATACAGGCTTATATTTCATTTGAAAAGTCTGTTAGGACAGGCGATTCACATGAAATGCCAAGCACAATTTTCTGTAGAGAATCAAGTAAGACTGTCGGATGCTGCACAGTGTTGCTTTGCATACAAAGGGTTAGCATATGACTCTCGGTAAAACATTTCTTACAATTTATATGCGCCCAGCGAAGACTCAGATCAGCCTGCGCATCCGCGCAGTCTGATCAGTCTTCGTTGGCGCTCTAAGGATAGCTAAGGGCCTCATGCTTCTTCATGCAGCAAGATAAGTCTCTTGACAGACTATATATAGATTCGCGGGCTGACCCGATTCTTCGCTGGGCGCGCATGTAAATTGCAAGAAATGCTGTGCTCCGGCTCGTACACAAACCAGAGAGCTAACCCGAATACTGCTTACACTTTGACATGATCTAAAAGCTGCAACCTCGGGCAACGTAAAACCTATTCAGCAATTACGCTGTTCGAACCATTTAAGATCGATTCAGCTCATAAAATCATATCAAAGGCATGGTTGATAAAGAGTGGCATTGTATCTACCTATATGTATTTCGCTTACACACATATGCAAGATAATATTATCTTTCATGGTTCTATTTTTTTTTTTCTGATGATAATTTAGGATATTTTGTCACTCAAAATAAATGACGATGTTCGTTAGAGTCGCCTCGTCGAATTGGTGTGTGTGCCGTTTTTATATACATGTACCTGGCAGAAAATTGTCGAAATCGAATTAAAATACAAAAGGGGCAAAAAGCCATAAAAAAAAGAAGAAATTGAAAGTTACCATAAGAGGGATTTAAATAAAATTGTGCACACTTGAAATGTTTGTAGAGATATAATGCCACCAAACTAACGGAGAAATAAAATGCAAAAAATATTTTCCCATAAAAATACGAACCAAAAAAAAATCTATTGATTTCAAAAATGTTTTGATTGACACGTTTTAAAAAGACTGCCATCAAGAAACATGCCTATATAATTTTGACCCCCCTCGAACTCCACTTTTATACAGTAAAACTGGGGTTTGCAGAGGTAAACCTTTTTTTCTTATTTCTGCTCTAAAATATAGATTGTGGGAACTCGTTAGAACCGCCTCATTTTCTTATTTCTGCTCTAAAAATAGATTTTGGGAACTCATTAGAACCGCCTCGATGAGGCGGTTCTAACGAGTACCCATAAACTATATTTTGAGCAAAAATAAGAAAAATATCACAATTTTTATCTTAAAATTTTCATTTTTTCGGCGATAAAGGTTGCAATGTATTTGTATAGGCGTTTTTGTAATGTTAATCTAAAAATCTTTTGATTGAACTATTTTGGAATCAAAATGCGAAAGTGAGCGTGAATATAATGAGACAAAAATAAATACTAAAAACAATGATTTGTTATCATGAGAAAATATTCTTTACATGAAAAATGATGCTACTTGGACGATGATATACAGTAAAATTCCTATATTAAGACCACCTTTTGGGCTGTTCAAAAGTGGTCTTAAAGACCACTTTTGAACAGTCCCAAAGGTGGTCCCTGACCAGAGGACATTGCAAGCAGAAAAAAACAAAGAAAAATTAAGTGTACCCTTCAAAATAAGCTTTTTATATCAGAACTAGTCCTAATTTTAGGTGGTCTTAATAGCGCAATTTCACTGTACCTTCGATGAAGGGACACATTGGATTCAAAAGTATTTGCAAAACAGATTCACGAATAAATATGAATCAAATTACCGAAAGAAAAAAAAATGGTGGGCCCAAATTTAGCACCTTGTAGCATCATTTTGTGTGTAAAGTATCTGAAACTTATGTTTCTGTTCCTTTTGCCCTTTTTTGCATGATAAAGTTTGACTTGGCCAAACTTTGCCTGAAATATTTGATATCCTTTCAGCATAAATTAGAGACGGGCTTTGCACGCTTAGTCTGATCAGGATCTACCAAGGCCTAGAAAATGATGATAAAAATATCCTCCGTAGACCGTGTTCAGACACTGCAACCTTGTCCATTATCTACACTGTAACGGAATATCAAGACTTAGTACACAGCAAAATATACATAAAAACACGCCTATACAAATATATTGTAAATTTTACCTCCGAAAATATGAACATTTTCAGATGAAAAATTGTGATATTTTTCTTATTTCTGCTCAAAATATAGATTGTGGGAACACGTTAGAACCGCTTCGATGAGGCCGTTCTCACGTGTTCCCGGAATCTACAGTTTAGAGCAGAAATAAGAAAAACAAGTTTTACCCCTTTAAAACCCAGTTTTACTATATGGGCCCCGTCAAGCGATTTTGGTACTTATCGCCTATGCGAGCAGCGAAGGTTCAGGCGAGCCTGCGCATCCGCGCAGTCTCGCCAGAACCTTCGCTACTCGCTCATACAAGCAGTGAACCATGATGAATCTTCAGACAGAAAGCCATATCCCTGGCCCCTCTGAATGGCTGGGCTTGCGCAGTTAAAATTTGTCATGACGGAATGCTCGAAGACACAAATTCGCTTGGCGGGGCTCATATAGAAGTGGGGTTCAAGGGAGTCATAATTATATAGGCGTGTTTTCGTGATGTGTGCCACCTGCGAAGACTGATCTGGGTCTTACCGGTCGCATTAATCAAGTGTGGATACTGAGGTACCCATGAAGCGAGAAATGAAGACACACGGATAAGAAACAGCCTTCTCTGAGTCCTCACTGGTGGTATATTTCACTGTGGACGATATCATGCGTCACTAATGATAATTTCACTATGCCTCACCTTGTTACTCGGCGTAACACGAGAATCGAAAAAATAATGTTGCGACTCAACTTATCACATTTGACAGTGTTTACCGAGTCGATGTTAACATGTTCGGAAAGACTAGCGTTTGCCTCTGCCTTTTCACACAGGTTAAAATAGATCAACAGTAAGATTTAACTGTCTAAATGGTCCAGCCACAACCTCGAAAAAAATGCACTTGGTGTCCGTTTTTAACGGGTTTATGACATTATTGTGAATGCCTTATCATACGTCATATGACATATGTAATATGCAACCAACAGGTCTTAAGGTGAAAAGATGCACCTTAGATAAAATGCAAGGGGGATAACTGGCAGAACTTCCTGTTTGCTTTCATTCCAATCACGCCCCCTCAGTGAAAAGGAAAGAATTTGTTCCCCAGGATCAAATTCTTTCCTTGAACATCAGTTGATAAGGGCGGTAGACTAGTTTTGAAACAGTTGACACCCTTGAACGCGTATTTGTTCCCTTTAAGAAGAATAAATGTAGCAAAAATAACGTTAAAAATATTATCTTATAAATAATCATACTTGCTTCATTCTATATTAACACAGCTTTATATAAGGAGTATCAAAGATAATTGTGGGGAGAATTTTCCTTATTTCCCTATTAAACCACATGTTGTGGGTACTTGTTAGAATCGCCTCGTCGAGGCGATTCTAACAAGTACCCACAACATATGTTTCTAACAAAAAATAAAGAAAATTATCTCTAAAGTATCCCCACTCCTCTCTCTCAAGCTCTGTATCGAAACTATGATAATTAAAATTGGATTTCCGTTATATAAATCTCATCACAGAGTAGTGAGAGCCGAACAGAGAAAAACCCTACAAAATGTAATGCACGGACATTTGTCTACTCATCAAAGCAGTCTGGCAACCGTCTTCACTTCTTGTCTGACTAGCAAATAGATTCTCAGAGATCTATATCATATAAATGCAAGCAAAGACTCTGCTCAGACTGTCCCGATGCGCAGACTGATTTCATGCAAAGCATTTTGTAGGTTAGTCACTGTTTCGGTTCAAAAAGCAATCAATTAATACTCCACGTAAGATATATAAATAAAACTCTTTAAATAAAACAAAATAAATGACATTTAAAGCAACTAGATCTCACACAAATAAAGAAAAATTCTGTTAAAACTAAGGAAAAAAAGAGGGAAAAATAAAAATAGATATTGCACGGTTTGGATAAATTGCACGGAATGATATTGCACGAAAGGAAATAAAAAGTCAGAATTGCACTATGATGTAAAATTAGAATTTTGATAAAAACCAAAGAAAGAACGGAGAATATTGCACATATGCGGCTGATATTGCACAAAAATATTGCACTTTTCAAAATTTAGAAATAGAATTTTGAAAAATAATCCAAAATTGAAAGACAAAGAAATGACGGCCTAAATTGCACTAAATATATTGCACTGGAAGTAGAAATAGATTTAAATAAAACCCAGAAAAGAAGAAAAAAGAAAACCTATTGCACTGACAAAGAGAATAAATATTGCACAAAACCTTATTGCACAGTGACATAGGTCCATATGAAGACGAGTAAGGAAGATAATTGAGAAATAATTTCCTTTTTTCTAAGAAACATATGGTGTGGGTACTTGTTAGAATCGCCTCGTCGAGGCGATTCTAACAAGTATCCACATCATATGTTTGAACACATGTTGTGGGTACTTCCTTTAATCGTCTTATTAAGACGATTCCTTCAAGTACCCACAACATAACGTTTGAATATATGTTGTGGGTACTTCTTATAATCGCATCATCGAGGCGATTTGTTCAAGTACTCACAGCATATGTTTGAACATATGCTGTGGGTACTTCTCATAATCGCATCATCGAGCCGATTCATTCAAGAACCCACGGCATATGTTTGAACACATGTTGTGGGTACTTCTTATAATCGCCTTATTGGGACGATTCCTTTAAGTACCCACAACATACTTTGAACATATGCTGCGGGTACTTCTTATAATCGCCTTATTGAGGCGATTCTTTCAAGTACCAACAACATACGTTTGGACATATTTTGTGGGTACTTCTTATAATCGCCTTATTGAGACGATTCTTTCAAGTACCCACAACATACGTTTGAACATATGCTGCGGGTACTTCTTATAATCGCCTTATTGAGGCGATTATTTCAAGTACCCACAACATACGTTTGGACATATTTTATGGGTACTTCTTGTAATCGCCTTATTTAGGCGATTCCTTCAAGTACCCACAACATACGTTTGAACATATGCTGCGGGTACTTCTTATAATCGCCTTGTTGAGACGATTCGTTCAGGAAACCCCCAAAACATACGTTTGAACATAAGCTGTGGGTATTTCTTATAATCGCCTTACTGAGGCGATTCTAACAAGTACCCACAACATACGTTTGAATACAGAAACAAGTAAAACTACCCACAACTTATCCTCGCTATTCATCTTCATTTGAAACTATGGTATGACCAGAAAAGAAAAACAATCGAAATCAACCCAACACACCACACAGCAGTCTTCCATACTGCATTCACAATTGAGACCTATAGTGGACCGGAATCAAGTAGTTTCAGTTCAAAAAGCTTTCACACTAGGTATAGAGCTGAGATGGTCAAATTGATCCTCACCAAGTAACGTTCACACAAGCGACCAAGTTGGTACGCAGTGTAAACGGAACTAGTTCTTGATCAACTTAAACCGGATCAAATTTGCCCCAAGTGTGGAAGCTTTTTGATCTGAACCAACCAGGTATGGGTCAGCTAGACCAGCATCAGGTCGGTCTGGATCAGTCCTCTAGTGGGATTCGACCTTAACCCTTTCAATTCTGTAGAGAACTATACATAAACCTATGCAAACAGTGTAGATCAAGAGGAGACGGCTCATATGAGAAAAATAAGTGATTGATGTCCCCCACCCCTCAGCCTTACGCCCCGATAAACCTTTTCGTTAACTGAATGAAGATGGGGTTATAGGTTGCTGGCTGGTTAAGCGGAAGTCCCGGTCAACAATATTTCAGTCATGTCGAGACGCTGCCTCCGAATTCGTGGGACTCTTACCCGACCTGAGATGAAAGGTACTCAAGTCCTGTAGTCGACAGCTCTGCCTCAGAGGCATCGGGCAGCCCATCTATTTCTCCAGGCCCCGACGGGCGGGGGCTAAGTCTCCTGGCCACCATAGGCGGGGGCCACGGAGTATGTATGAACCACTAAAGGGCCAAAACGTCTATTAGCAGACAACAATTTAGTTTCTTTTTAATAGCAATTTAAGTTTTGATCATTCTTTCATGGCTCAAGAAACAATATTTTTCAGATGATTTTTATATGTTCGCTCATTAAAACTGTCCCATTTGGACGGATTCAACGAGTTCCACATTCTAATAGACCTAAACTAAGATAAAAGAAGATGAGTCCCCTTGCAAAACGCACTTTTCCCTACATAAAGTTGGTATATAAAGTTGGTTTGCAAGGGTATGTACAGACAGAGGTTCACTGTCATACTCAAGTTAGTACTGATCACGAAACAAAAACCCTGGTCAAGATTGATTGGTTGTTTTGGGCTTAACGACACGTCAACCCTTGTGGGTCATTTTGTGTCTTCTCCCAGAGAAAGGGAGAGAAAGAGAGATAGAAGAGATAGTAGAGATGAAAGAGAAAGGTCAGGGGAGAAAGAGGAAACTGAATGGAAGTGTTGGAACAGAAGAAATAACACCCCCAACACCGCCGCCATCTACCATTACCTGTTGCAAGAACAGCCATCAGGAAAACACGCCTATTTGGTTTCCACCCCCTTGAACCCCACTTTTATATAGTAAAACTGGGGTTTGCAGGGGTAAACCTGATTTTTCTTATTTCTGCTCTAAAATATAGATTGTGGGTATTCGTTAGAACCGCCTCGATGAGGCGGTTCTAACGAGTGCCCACAATCTATATTTGGAGGAGAAATAAGAAAAATATCACAATTTTTCATCATAAAATTTTCATTTTTTCGGCGATAAAGGTGGCAATGTATTTGTATAGGCGTGTATGCTCAATGAGACCTTGCCCAACTGTAAGCAAACAGAACATGGACTTCAAGAAAAACGTATTAAGGGCTGATCACAGTATTGTGTATCATTTTTTTTTTTTTTTTTTGCTGAATAATATTTTGCTGAAAATAAGTACAGCAATTGGTGGTGCGTTGGGTTTGAGAAATAGGAAACAAAAATAAATAAATATAACACAACTAAATTTTAACTCAAATTATAACAAAATGTAAAGTTTTGTAAATAATATAAGCTATGGTAGCACAGTGGGACTAGACTTAAAATAATAATTTGCTATATCTTATAATAGGATACTTTCAATGTAAATAATAATAATCTGATATTTATTGTAAATACTCATTTGGATAAAAAATACTAGCTGTTGACTAATTGTAAAATACTAGCTCTTGACTAATTATAACATTGGCATTATCACATTTGTTCATTATTAGGCCAAACGAACAAGCAAGCGTTGAACATTGAATTAATGTTGTTCAACATTTTTCACCGACTCAATATTGATTTGAACCGACACAGCGCCAAGCAATAGTACTCAATGGACGACATTCCTTTTTCTGAGTGTTTTATTTCAGACATAACCGGGTTTGACATTCCATGTGAATTGCCTGCCTAGCAGACGATTCACATGAAATGTCAAACCCGGTTTTCCCTGAAAAACAAGAAAACATATTAGAAAATGTCATCTGCTGTTGTCGAGACTGGTGCAGTAAGGATGAACATCGGGTCAGCGTTAAAATATCAGAACAATGATTCAGGATATGCGTGTTCCAGGTTCTCCTATGTTTTTTAATTTTTTTATTTTTTTTTTTCACCCAGTTTCTTTTCCCACCCATGCATCCCAAAAATCATTCCTAAAAACCCAAACAACTAGATCCAAAAACGTTTAGTAAGACTAATTCAACAAATATCCGAAGCTCCCCCACCCCCCGCACCCCCAATACACACACCACCGCCGCCCCGCAAAAGTAGTGAGCCCTAAAAAATTTCGACTGAATTCTAAATATAAATAGTTTTGGCGTCAAACCTGAAACACGCACAAATTAATTCATGTTTGGCCTAAACAGAGAAGGGAAGAATATAAAAGAATCTTAGACTGAGGGTAATAGTGCAGTATAAGACCAGACTGTGCAACTATTAAGTTTGATCAAGACCAGTTCCAGGCCATCATATGGATAAAACACCCATGTAATGTCACGACTCTAGGAATTACAACTTTCAGATGAAAATCGTTGTTATTTTCCTTATTTCTGCTGCAAACATTGATTATGTGTGCTTATTAGAACCGCCTCATTGAGGCGGTTCTAATGAGCACACATAATCAATGTTTCTGACAAGTAAGAAAAACAATGCTCATCCGTATAACCCCACTTTTTTCATGTAAAGTGGGGGCTAGCCGGTATGCTTATCACATGAACATGTTAACGGAGAGCCCATATAACAAGACTTGTTCAAAACTTGTTGAAGCACAGTCTGCTCTCATTGCAACTTTTACCTTTAAAGTTTAAGATTCTTTTATGCTTCCATACTTTCACAGATTCATATATAATGCATTCTCCTGATGCTTAAAATACAATTCTTTTGAAGGCACATAAAGTGAAATCGCCCTAGATTTTGTTCAAATCTGAATTCACTGCATATCTGATAAACATGTTTCAAATACTTTGATTTTCCACGTAAACTGCTACAAAAATAGTCAAATAGTCCTATTTACAAAGGCACCTTCACCCTGCATGCATAAAATATTGAGAAAAGGCACTCGCCCCTGGGCATTCTATAAGCAGCAAAAAGATAGTACATGTATTTCTATTTATGACCAGCATAAAATTTGTGATGTTTTTCTTATTTCTGAAAAAAAAAAAAAAAATCTAGATTGTGGGTGCTCGTTAGAACCGCTTCACCGAAGCGGTTCTAACGAGTGCCCACAATCGCGGTTTAGATCTATGGAAATTAAGAATATACTGACAATTGCAAAGGCATGTCTGAAAACCCTAAATGAAGAGATTCTAATAAGTTCTGAAATACTCTATTTTAGAATGAAAGAAAAAACACTGTTCTATAGATGTTCTTTTACATGCACATGTAGCTTATCAAAAGCCCAGATAGACATTTTATTCTAACATGGACGATTAATTGGAAGTTGTAACAAAATTACCTGCCTATTTTCTGTTGGGTGACACTTATTGATATGTCTTGTCAGCCCCGGGGAACTACAAAAACTGCTGGTACAGAATTTACATCGAAATGAGTCCATTTCATGATGGCGGACGTGCTTTTCCAGAACGATTTTATTTGGAAACTCGCTGTTACACAATGTGCAAGTTAGTTCTTTTCCGGTTGTATGCGATGCCTCGTGCTTGGCACGTGCGTTGTCATTCGGAAATACTTTGCTGCAGAACTTGCAAACAAAGATGGCGTCAGTCACGTGGCTCTTGAGATGTTTCCGAAGATATGCCTGGCGCCGGAACTTCTTGCTGCATTGATCACATGAGAATTGGCCGTCCTCACTAGGGGAATGACTCACGTCCATTGCTGGAATGCTGGTAAAATCCTGCACTGTCTGAGCTGGAAGTATTTTCGCCGGAGCTGCTGGCTTGGTGTTGTTTGGCCTTGGTTTGTGCCATCTGCGATGAGAAGCGAGATTTGCCGGACAGTTGAAGACCTTTTCGCACTCAGGACACCGATATTCAATGTGAACAATTCGGCTACAGCGGTGCTGTGCTAACTGAAAGGCATCATCATATAGTTCCTTACACAGCTGACAAACATAGTCACCAATTCTGTTCTCTATTTTCTCGAGTTCCGCTTTGGCTTCTGGTGTCACTTCAACACAATTAAATTTACTGTCTATATCTCCACACACGATTCGTCCATCTTCTTCTCCTTCGATCAAATTCCGGATAATAGTTCCAGATACTGGCGAAGACGTGTCTTCGTCAAAGTTTATTTTTCTTGCTGCTTTTGGCTTTTTAGGAGTTTTGGATTTATTTTCGTTGTTTTCAATATGATTCCGCCGTTTATTTGGGCTCGCTGGTGTTGACGAATTGTCGACCGCTGGCTTTTCAGTTTTTTCGGGTGTTTCTTGTGCCAAAGGTGAAAACGAATTTACTGAAAGTCTGTCAAATGTAGAATAATACAGTGGAGATGGATACGTCACTGTGTTTACCGTCAGCGGCGAGGAAGCTCGAGAACTGACGTAGGTTTGATCTGAAGAATTTAGATATCTTTCACGGAAACTAACGGAGATAGGCGAAGCTGAATATCCGGAATCTGGTGAACCAAAGTTTGTGTGGACATATTCTTGATCGGAACCACTCTCGCTCTTATTGTCCTCATCAGAAGGATGCCTTACTCTGTACGAGTAAGCCTTTGAATGTTTGCTCCTCTGCACAAGAAATCCTTTAGGCATTCTGTAGCAGTGTTTGCCTTCTTTCTCCTCTGCCAATGTTTAAGGCACTATTGGTATCAGTTCTTCATACAGAAGACGAAAATAACGTATATCACTTCTATCGAAAGTATCGAAAATTTAGTTGTGGGGATTTGATCACATTTTTTATTTATCTTTCTTTGTTCTTTGTCTTTATGCTAAGTCCAAGCTCACATAATCTGTGTTTAATAACGAAAATCGACCAAATCCGCCGGTATTTTAAATTTTTAGAGTTTATATATGCCCAGCATCAGCATCTGCCTAGGCCCCGCCTTAATACTAAGCTCCGCCCTTGTCGCGTGCAAGCTGTCACACTATTGATCAGTTTACGATATCTTTAATTGGACAATGGTTTGAAGCTATTTACCGTGTTCATTAACTTCGGTTATACGAAGCTATCGGTGTTGATTTCTCAATAGAGCATAACTTCACTCTGTCGCGGATTTCTAGAGGGGAAACCAATGTTTAATCATTACTAGATTTTCTGCCTGTCTGCGACAGTTTATTTGAACAAAACTCTTGATTCCAGTTTACTCTTTACTGACCAATAGAATATTGCACCAAATAGCTATTTACAATATGAGGGGTGTCAAATTTATTTTACTCCTTGTAAGATTTGTATAAATTCCCGTGCTATAAGCAAGTGAAGACCCTTATCAGACGATGCGCTCTATGGTGTCTGATCAGGGTCTCCGCCGTTTACCTATGTTTCATGTCTGGGACGCTATACACGCATGGGTTAACCCTTTTTGTACCAAAAGGTATCTTCCTCCATGTATATAGCACATGTCCATTTCAAAATATAGGGGTGTCAGGTTGTGTTTTCTTTAAACTTTATTCGGCAAATAGCTTAAATTTTTGCAAACAGTGTAGGCTCTGATCAGACGCCGCGTTCTGCGGCGTCAGATCTGGGCCAACACTGTTTGCCAGAATACCCGTTTTGGGGTTTCTGGAACTTAATGGGTTAATCACTAACCAAACGATTTGTATTGATATAAGAAAACTAGTTCAAACAGAAACGCTAAAACACTTTTAATGCATCCGTCAGTTTATCCAGAAAAATTGACAAAACCATCTAGAACGTGCTTTGGAATTTATTGAAATAGTTTGACACTTCGATCTTTTATTAATGGTAATGGAAAATATACAAATGTGAAGAGAGAGAGAGAGAGAGAGAGAGAGAGAGAGAGAGAGAGAGAGAGAGAGAGAGAGAGAGAGAGAGATTTAAAATACTTTTAGAAATCATCACGGGACCAAGTCCGTGAAATGATCAACCTCCCAAACCCCACTTTATGTAGAGAAACTGAGGTTCATGGTGGTATACATTATTTTTCTTATTTCTGCTCCAAGACATAGGTTGTGGGTACTCGTTAGAACCGCCTCGGTGAGGCGGTTCTAACGAGCACACGCAACCTATGTTTGCAGTATGAATAAGGAAAACATCAGGGATTTTCATCAGAAAAGTAGTCATTTTGGAGATATGAAAAATTGAACTATGTCGCACGGGTATGTTCTCGTAATGATTGTCCACTTCTTCACTTTTATATAGTAAAACGGGGGTTTGCAGGTGTATACATTATATTTCATGTTTCTGCTCAAAAACATATACAGTGCATACTCGTCAGAACCGCTTCGCCGAGGTGATTCTAACGAGTTCCTAATATCTAAATTTTTTGCGCAGACATGTGAAAAATATCACATATTTGTCTGAAAATTTTCATTTTTGATGGAAAAAATGTTTCGATATATTTGAAAAGGCGCGTCATGTACACTCTTGCAAACTCCATTTTTGTCTATATAAAGTGGGGTTTACATGGATATTTCATTAAACGGAAAGGGAGAAGCCTCTGTGGAGTAGTGGTTATGCTACTCGCCCTATAAACCAGGGGTCGTTGGTTCGATCACGGGCTTCTCCAAACTTTCGGATGAGTCTTTAAACCGAGGTCGCGTCTCCATATGACCTTAGCTGTTGGTGGGACGTAAAACTCAAACACACATATAAACGGAATGGACCAGTTAACCTGATAAAAACATCATGCTCTTGACATCATTACACTAACGCATCTGTAGATAAAAAAAAAAAAACGGCGTCTTTATTCTTCAGCTGAAAATTGTTGATATTTTTCTTATTATCAATCCAAACATAGATTGTGGGTGCTCGTTAGAACCGCCTCATTGAGGCGGTTCTAACGAGTACCCAGAACCTATGTCTTGGAGCAGAAATAAGTAAAATAATGTATACGCCTGTAAAACCTAGTTTTCTCTGCATAAAGTGGGGTTTAAGGGGGTGTTCATTACACGGACTTGTTAACATGATGTATTTGATTTAGTTATTTTTTGTTAAATGTATTATTAATTAAACGATAATAATCATCAGATGTCGTGATTTACGCACTGAAAATATCCGTTAGAATATGAATATTCATAGATTAAGTGGCAGCCAAACACCTCTTATTTCTGTTATCTAATTTGCATACAGGTGGTCGTCTGGATGTTGGGAGGCTTTGACTTTTGGAATCAGACTCCAGGTCCCAGAATGAGATGAAACAAAAGAAGTCGTGTTTCCTTGGTAACCTAATAGTCCTTCAAACAATTTTCATATTTTACAATTATAATCATATCGCACACTTCTAATAACAAAAGCGTGCCTTTGCTCAACCTATTCTGTTATAAAGAACACTTTTACATGTGCGCGCTTATGCGCATGCGTTAACTATTCTGCGTAACAGAACAGTATATATGGGCATGTTGGCATGATAAAAGACTTTCGATTGTATATGCTTTACATAGATATGGGACAACACCGTGTGAGGACACCGCAATGTTAGATACTGTTATCTTTTGTGCCGCAAAAGGTCTTTTTTCTGTTGAAATGTGCTGTACGTATTTGTTAATTTTTTGCATCAAACACGGACTGTGGGTGCTCGTTAGAACCGCTTCACTGAGGCGGTTCTAACGAGAACCCATAATGTATGTTTTTGATTAAAAGTAAGGAAATACTGTTTACCCTTGCTAACGTCACTTTTCCTTATTATGTAAAGTGGGGTTTACATCGGTAATGATTTCACGAACTTGTTTACTTGGTGGGTATGGAAATTGTAAAATAGTAAGAAAGAGTATTAAAAGTTTATAAAGACGCGCTTGACTTAAATAAATAAATAAATTAAACTTGCATATATGTTGTTTTTTTTGCATATAATTTGTTTAGAAGACAAATTTTTAGTTATATCTCACACTGGTCAATACATACGCACAGGCTGCGTAGCGGTCGCATAGGCTTCGGATTTTGGACGCAAATGCTTCGATGAAAAATGGCGGCTGACAGTTCGCAGCTGCAGGTAAGAAACTGTTTTTACGTTAATCTAACTGTTGTATAGCATTGCCTAATACTGACATCTGCCTTACGGACCACTTTATTAATGTCCGGCTTCGTCTGTTGCAAGAAAAAGTTTGAAAAACGGAATATGGAAAAATAGACCCCAAAAGAAATTTGGCATTCAACACGGATTCACATGTATTTTCACTTTGGTCCGGTCGTCCTATGTAACTACACATTTTTGGCTGGTGTTCTGGCCAATAAATTGTGAATAACGATTATGGAATCCCAAAGCTAATATGCAACTTTCGTCACATCTTTTGCGAAAAAGAAAAATCTTGATATTTCGATGCAACGCACGCAGCTTCGTTACCCATTACAACGCAGAGGCTGCGAACTAAATTTGAAAGCCCGGTATTATGTGGAATAATAGCGAATGATATTAAATTAATATCGAGAAATCAGTCAACTAGCGTTAGTTGGTGATGCTAAAGACATTCTGTATCATTTATACCCCACACATTTTCAGTATCAGCTATGCAAATACTACATTTTGATTCAAATGCACAAAATCTGTCAAGTTACAATTATTTACACTACCGTTCATAAACTTGGTAAGTCTTCGTCAAATCTGTTAAGTATTTAGCCAAATAATATTTGCACTGTATGAATTTGTCGTGTTTTTATTACAACGCACGTGGCTTCGGAATTTACGACGTGCAGGTTACAGAGATGGGAAGATGCATTACGAAAACACGCCTATTAAAATACCACCAAAAAAGATAAACACTTTCAGATAAAACATTCTGATAGTTTAAATATTTCTGCTCAAGAAATAGTGTGTGGGAACTTGTCACAACAGCCCAGGCCAGGTGGTTCTAACGCGTATCCACAATCTGTGTTTCTGAGAATCACAACAATTGTCGTCTGCTTTGTCATCTGAAGCTTACTTTAAAAGTCATTTGGACCAATCTCAGACTGCCCCCCTCTCTAGTCTGATCTGGATTCACACTGTTTGACTATATGAAAAAATATTAATAAAAAAAGCTTACGAAGCTGCAGCAGACAGTATAAACAGGTTTTCTTAATGCTGATAGTATGAATTTGCATGTCTCTGGAAATAACAACAAACCTTTAAACCTATTTTTCATGTGATCTAAATTTACACTGATTGCCAATTACCCAGCACAGAAGCCCAGTCAAGATTTTATTTTTACATAGCACTCTGAAGTCAGAGGAAAAACACAAACGCTGCTTTACATAACCGGTTCCCGATTTTTTTTTGTCAAACTCGTAATCAGCGAGTCACATTGACAGGTATTGGGCAACAGGAGGTGAACTGTGTAAATGTATTTTTAATATTTTGAAATAAATTGCTAGTGTCTGTGCATCTGTATAATTACGCGTACGCGCACGTACACGTATGTATGCATATAGCTCCGTCCCCGCCCGTCGGGGCTTGAAGATATAGATAGACTGCAATATGTTCTATAAAAGGGTTATCCTTTGGAAGCAAGGAATGCACCTTAGAACTGGAAATATGAAGTGTGCATGTTTTTTGGGCCAGACTAGCTAGTTTCGGCCAATTAGGCCTCATCAATGACCCTCAAGTATTTTCAAAATTCCACAATGGAATCAATGATTCCAAAGGACAAGAAAATACAAGCTACACTATGATGTAGGGCAGGGAGACGTTTTACTGCCGCCACACATTCCCAGACACCAGCTGTAGTGACGATAAATATGTTCTATAAAAGGGTTATCCTTTGGAAGCAAGGAATGCACCACAGAACTGGAAAATATGAAGTGTGCATGTTTTCTGGGCCAGACTAGCTAGTTTCGGCCAATTAGGCCTCATCAGTGACCCTCAAGTATTTTCAAAATTCCACAATGGAATCAATGATCCCAAAGGACAAGAAGTTGCTCAAACGTTGAGCTGAAACCGACCGCTCATGAATACGGGTAAACCGCTTAGAGGATCTAAGTCTGCCCAGGCAAAGTGGTGCGAGGCGGACGCCCATGCATATAAACCCTATTGGTCTGATTAGACGGCAGGTCTTGAGATGTCATTTCATCTCAATGTCGGGTTTGCACTATGATAAAGCACGGGGAGACTTTGTCTCTGGTCGGGCCCATCGGAGTCTTAACTGTTGGTTTTCTTTTTGCTCCAGCATTTCAGTGGTTTCTTGCTGTCGAGTTCTCAGCGTTGTTTTATCTCTGTGGTTGTTTGATTTTTTGTGTTCATGGAGATGTTGCCCTGATGAGTAAGGAGGTCTTCATGCGGACTGAATAAATTATTTGTCTAAATCGCGACGGAAGTAGGAGCGAGGATTGTGGCCACGTAAAATCGATTAAAGACCCCGGTGGAATTCGTTTAACTGACCGTTCCAATGCGGTTCTTCTGTCGCGGTTTATTTTTGTTATGGTTTGTCTTTGAGTATTTGTATCGCTTATATTATTTTGTTTTGGATAGCCAATTGGCCATTTGGTGGGAAAGTAACTGTCCTTTTGGCTTTCCGCTATCGATGTTTCCATTAGGGTCTGGTTGTTTCATGTTTTTTGTTTCTTTCCCGTTGGTGTCTCTTATGGGAGATGTGGGCTAATTGTATCGACTCCTGATCATTGCCTTCACTTCTATTTTACGGGGAGGCGCACTACAACAATAATAAACCACGACAGAAGAACCGTCTTGGAACGATCAGCAAAATGCATTCCAGAGGGTGGGGTGGTGGTTGGGGCTTGAATCTATTTTACATTGTCGATTCACTCTATGCTGATCTTGTTTTCATCAGAACAACGTACGGAGTCCAGAGAGACAATAAAACTGTCAGTGCAGTCTGCTCATAACTATGGAGGTGATGTATGCAGAATTAGGTAAAACGGCGCAAAATAGTGGCACGCCCGAATAAAAAGGTTGAATGTTCTGATTTATCAATTTCGATGTGAAACCAGGCATTTCGAAATTTGCGACATAGACCATAAGCCAGCCAAAAAGAAAAAAATATGATAAAGTACCACTCGCCGCAAAATGGCTGACGTAGCTCTCAAATGGACGCTAGATGCATATGCCTCGCCTGCTTTGGTTGCCCCCTACCTTTTCTTTTTCTGTGGACATTATTGATACGTGTACACCGACATATACATGGCAGTGACGTAGCTTAATTTTTTTTTTGGTTATTTGCCGTAAGATCAGTAAATTCTGCTCTGTTCATAGCAAAAAACTTAGTGACGTCACTGTCTACATTGAAAGTCACGAAAAAAGGAAACAATGAAAAAAAAAAAAAAAATAGGAATTCTCAATTTCTCCGTATACTGTTATATCTGACACTGACTCGTAAGTAGAAGTAGAAAATGGATTAATGGAGTACAGCAGATGCATAAGACAAGGAAAAATGGGCATCACGTGAACAAGTCCGTGAAATGAACACCCCACCCCTTAAACCCCACTTTATATGGAGAAAACTGGGGTTTATGGGGGTATACATCATTTCACATATTACTTCTCCAAAACATAGGTTGTGGGTACTCGTTAGAACCGCCTCAATGAGGCGGTTCTAAGGTGCACCCACAACCTATGTTGTCAGTATAAATAAGAAGAAAAAAATCACGGACTTTAATTTGAAAAGTAGCCATTTTGGAGATGTAAATATGCACTCTGTCGCACGGGTGTGCTATCATAATGGCAAAACATTCTGTATCATAACATAGGAGCATTTGAAAACTAAAACACGGCTACACTTGATTTCTTTGGCCAATTCGTGTTATCACTGCTCGCTATCTTGATGTATAGCAATTCAACTTCCTATGTATTAAATTCATACTGGCTTCAGTGGGTGATATGGCCAGTTTGAAGACTTTCTGGTCGCAAACTTCTAACACAGGGACTTGAGCCACGTGCGTTGTAATAAAAAACAAGACAGAAATTCATACAGTGCAAATATTATTTGGCTAAATACTTAACAGATTTGACGAAGACTTACCAACTTTATGAATGGTAGTGTAAATAATTGTAACTTGACAGATTTTGTGCATTTGAATCAAATTTTAGTATTTGCATAGCTGAGACTGAAAATGTGTTCGGTATAAATGATACAGAATATCTTTAGCATCACCAACTAACGCTGGTTAACTGATTTCTCGATATCAATTTAATACCATTCGCTGTTATTCAACATAATACCGGGCTTTCAAATTTAGTTCGCAGCCGCTGCGTTTTAATCGGTAACGAAGCTGCGTGCGTTGCATCGAAATATCAAGATTTTTCTTTTTCGCAAAAGATGTGATGAAAGTTGCATATTAGCTTTTCGCTTTCATTATCATTAGTCACAATTTATCGGCCAGAACACCAGCAAAAAACGTGTAGTTACAATGGACGACCGGACCAAAGTGAAAATACAGGTGTATCTGTGTTGAATGCCAAATTTCTTTTGGGGTCTATTTTTCCATATTCTGTTTTTCAAACTTTTTCTTGCAACAGACGAAGCCGAACATTAATAAAGTGGTCCGTAAGGCAGATGTCAATACTGGGCAACGCTATACAACAGTTAGATTAACGTAAAAACAGTTTCTTACCTGCAGCGACGAACTGTCAGCCGCCATTTTTCATCGAAGCCTATGCGTCCAAAATACGAAGCCTATGCGACCGCTACGAAGCCTGTGCGTATGTATTGACCAGTGTGTATCTGTCTCTAAATATTTTGGAAATTGCTGTATTTACGTAAATTTGACCTCCGAAAATAAATAAATAAGTTGATAAATCTATAAGTATTGATTCATACTGGGATTCTTCTATGGATTTTTTTTTTGGATTTGGCTTACGGCCCTTTGAAGATTATTTCACTAAAATCGAACCGATCGTTAATCAGAGGTAGGCGAAAATCGGAGTACCCGGAGAAAAACCACCTTATCTTCCGTTGCAGAACTTGGCGTCTCACATCAGACCCGATCCCGGCTTCTATGGATTTAAAAAGGGCTTTGCCGGAAGAAATTTATAATATTTTTCGTATTTCTGCTACAAACATAGACTGCGGTATTCATTACATCCGCCTCTATGAGGCGTCTCTAACGAGTACTCATAATCTATGTTTTGTGCAAAAAAGCATAACGATAACACACCCGTGCCACACATGGTTTTTGTTTGTTTGATTTGAGGTTTTACGTCCCCGTCAACACTGTAAATGTCATTTTGGAGACGTTGCTTCTAATTTTGTGGGACTTTTACCGCAACGTTGAGATGAAATAACATCTCAAGCCCTGTCACCAAATGAAACCAATATGGTTTATAAGCATGGACGTTCCGGCTCGCAACGATTTGCCTGGACAGGCTTAGATCCTCTATGCGGTTTACCAGTACTCGTGCGTGGAAGCATCGTGTAGCCCATATATTTCTTCAAGCCCCTATTGGCGGGGGCCAATGTTTCCATGGTAATGATTGCGGTTATTGCGTGCTCCAACTTTATGTTTCGAAGCAGAAGAAATATTTCCAACCTTCCAAAGCAAAAATGAATAAATAAATAAACAAATAAACTATTTTTACTTGAAACAACAGCAACAACAAAAATCAAGTCAATAGCAGCTAGAAGACGCCCCTTACAATGCGGCTTATTTTTTTCAGTGAAATAAAGCTTGGTTTTTCATGTGAATAATCTGCTTGACAGGCCAGGTTCACATGAACAGTCAAGTCTTATCATCTCTGAAAAAAGTAAGAAAAGATTTTCGTCTGCTCTAGATTAATTGTAGCGCTTTAAGGGTAAAATAATGATAAATTTACCGTCATCATTCAAAGTCTTTGCAGTCTAATTATTATTCTGCATAAAAGATAGCAAAATTAAAATCAATAAAATCTTCAGTTCGGACAAAGAAATTTCGTTGTTCAAAAACAAGTTTCAATTCAGATGTCACCAAATATTTAAACAAAGGCGCAGAATACCGTTTTTGAAATGAGAAAAACAATGGGCCTTGAAAATCTCGCGCGCGCCTTGAAACCACCGTTATGTGAGAGCACGCGACAGATGGTGAGAGGCGAGTATTCCACGACACCTTGCTGTCTTGTGCGATATCATCGGAGACTGGCCATGACAAAGTCACATGGAAGTTTGTGCTACAAAAGGCTATGCGCGCATGCGCAAAGCAAAACTACCCACGCATGCGCAAGAATCAACAACAAAAAGCTGGTAGAGCGAACGAGAACTGCAATTCGGTTTCGGTATGAAACAATTCTTTCAAGCGTTGGAGATGCCGGCATCTGATCCGAAGGGAGTTGTCTGACAGGACAGAAGTTTGCAGAGGGATGTTGAACATATTTCACGAGAAATCCTCCTCGCTTTTCAGCCCGCAGCGTTCAGCAGTTATGAATCTTTTTTTCTTTCTTGCAAAACTTTTCACCTCGAAATTTTCACAAAATCCAGTTTTTTATCGCATTAAAATATCATTTTTGAACCTGAAATAATAACACTCTCTATATACATAAATTTTCTATATTAATACCACATTTGGGACTATTTAAGGTGGTCTTTCAGACCACTTTTAAACAGTTCAAAAGGCTTTTGTATATGCCTTACCCGTAGATCTAGCCAGCAGGCACATGTCGTAATTGTGACGTCACATCAACGTCGGTACAACGTCGTGACGTTTATGCAACGTAACATCTACGTCGGTGCAACGTCCTGACGTTGCATTGACGTTGATTTGACGTTGCCATAGCGTCGTGTACCTGCTGGGTACAGTTTGAAGTACATTACAACAACACGCCTATATAATTTTCAACCCCTAAAACCCCACTTTTACATTGTAAAAACTGGGGTATACATTATGTTTTCTTATTTCTGCTCAAAAACATAGATTTTAGATATTCATCAGAACCGCCTCGCCGTCCTAACGAGTTCCCACAATCTATGTTTTGAGCAAAACTATGAAAAATATCGGAATTTTTCATCTGAAATTATTATTTTTAAAGTATCAATATATTGGTGGTAAACTTTTCAATATATTTCCATAACGATTGTCAAGATTAGTCAATGTTGAAAAACTTTTTCCTGCGTGCAACGCCGTGATTTCTAAAGTGCCAGACATCAAACAAACCAATCCATAACTTTGCATTTGAAATCTTCATTTCTAAGCATGTCCTTTATACCATCCATAATTCTCTTCTAATTATTGGCTTTAAACTGATTATTAGATTAAAGAATATTCTGTTAAAAGTTTAATTTAATAACAGATGTTCACGCAGAATGCAGTGCTAACCGTCTTTCGTTCGCTTTGTTCCTAAGTTCGTAACTGTAAAAATTCTTACATTAATTAGCTTTTTGGTTCTCACACGGAAATGACAAATGCATTTCTCTACAAATTAGAATTTATGGACAAAACCCATGAACCCGTGTCGTTTCAAATGAATTTTGCACATTTTCTCTTTATAAACAGAACTGCAGCGAAACATTTTTTTCTGCCTTATATGCGCATCCATTTTAAAACGTTAGCTAACACGCCTATTTAAATATGTTTTTTTTTGTTTGTTTGATTTGAGGTTTAACGTCCCTGTCAACACTAGTACTGTAAAGGTCGCTTTGGAAAAGTTGCTTCCAATTTTGTGGGACTTTTATCCGATGTTGAGGTGAAATGACCTCTCAAGCCCTGTCGCCCAATGAAACCAATAGTGTTCATATGCATGTTTATTAATTGATTATCCTGTATTACACATGGTCAATCAATATTCAAAAATCATAAATCATGTTTTTAATTGCGTCAATTAATAAAATTGTCATTAATCAAATAATTTCGTATTGGCCCAGTTGCAGGTCCTCGGTCAGCTGTATTGGCCTCGGCCTTCGGCCTCGTGCAAATACAGCAGACCTGGGACCTGTAACTGGGCCAATACGAAATTATTTGATTAATAACATTATATTATATACGGTCCGACTCGCCCCGCTATGCCTGGGCACGCAATTCAGATGGTGACATTTCAAATTGCAGCCACTGACAACTACTCGTGTGCAGCTCGGATTAACCCTTATCTTGCTGAATATTCATTTAAGCCACACCCATTTCCATCTATCAACCAATCAAACTATTTGATTTAATTTATTGCTTTAAATTCATAAAGTAAATGCCAAACAGTGTAGATCCTGATGAGATGGCTTCTTCAGAAGCCATCTGATCTGGATCTACACTGTTTGCAAAGATAGGGGTTGTTGTGAACAGCAAGATAAGGGTTAAGCTCTGCGTGGAAGCATCGTGCAGCCCATATACATGTATTTCTTCAAGCCCCGATGGGCGGGGGCCGATAAAAATATGTATATCGGTAAAAGTTTGCACCATGAAAACACGACTATATAATTTTTACACCCTTAAACCCACTTTTATACAGCAAAACTGGGGTTAAATGGGGTATACATTATTTTTCTTATTTATGCTCAAAAACATAGATTGTACGTACCCGTTAGAACCGCCTCGCCGATGTGGTTCTAAAGAATACCCGCTACCCATATTTTGTGCAGAAATATTAAAACAATCAAGAGTTTTTATCTGCAAATTTTCATTTTTGGGTGGTAAAGTTTTCAATACATTTGTATAGGCCTGTTTTCGTAATGATCACCAAAAATTTTTTTTTCTTATAAAAATCCTGATTTTTTTTCATATTTCTGCTCAAAAGATACATTATGGGTACTCTTAGATTTGTTTGTTTCATTTGAAGTTTAACGTCCCCGTCAACACTGAAAATGTCATTTTGGAGACATCGCTTCCAATTTTGTGGGACTTATACCCGACATTGAGATGAAATGACATCTCAAGCCCTGCCGCCCAATGAAACCGATAGGGTTTATAAGCCCGGACCGACTCCCACCGCTTTGCCTGGGCAGGCTTAGATCCTCTAAGCGGTTTACCAGTACTCCTGTGCGGTTCGGTTTTAGCTCTGCGTGGAAGCATCGTGCAGCCCATCTATTTCTTCAAGCCTCGATGAGCGGGGGCCTTGGGTACTCTTTGGAACCACAACGGCGAGGCGGTTCTAACGAAAACCCACAATATATGTTTTAAGCAGAAAAAAGTTTAATAATAATGTATACAACAGTTTTACTATAAACGTAGGGTTTAATGTGGTCAATAGTATATAGACGTGTTAGGGTGGTGCTTGAAAGCCCCACTTTTTTCAGACCGGGGCAGTTGCAGCCAATGAGAACTATTGACAGCGCAAGGAGAGGTGAGAATTTAGGGATATCATTTAAATCTTCTATTCAAACGGTATGTTGTGTGTTCTCATTAGAATCGCCTCATCGAGGCGATTCTAATGAGTACACACATCATACATCTTCAAGAAAAAAAAATGATCCCTGTTACAACGCATAATGTAGTAATGTAATAATTACTACATTTTGATTTTTTTTACTACATTATGCGTTGGCATAGTCGACGCGAAATGTAGTAAAAAAATTATTTCATTTCGCGTTGATATGCACCATATCGACGCATAATGAAGTAATGATGGTAGAACATAGGTGTCTTCGAAAAGACTTAGGAAGCAATACAGTTAAATTCCTACAATTTAGACCACATTTGAGACGGTTCAAAAGTGGTCTTTAAGACCACAGTTGAACAGTCCAAAAGACGGTCTTCCACAAAAGCACACTGAAGGTCAAAATCACAAAGAAAATGTAGCTTTAACCTTCCAAATATGCTTTAAAAACAAAATTTGTATTAATTTTAGGTGGTCTTAATAGTGGAATTTCATTGTATTTGATTAAGCCAGTAGAATTAAAATCGTACGCCTTGCGCTATTTTGGTCTCATGCCTGATGTCTTTCCCTCAATCAAACAAATCAAACAAAAGACAGACAGGCAGACAGACAGACAGACAGAATGGACAAAAACTATATACCCCCTTGCATACTTCGTATGCCGGGGGTATAAATAGATGGGCTGCACGATGCTTCCACGCAGAGCTGATACCGCCCGTACATGAGTCCTCGTAATCTGCTTAGAAGGTCTAAGCCTGTCCAGGAAAACTGCTGCGAGTCGACCCATCCATGCATATAAACCCTATTGCTTTTAATTGGACGGCAGCGATTGAGATGTCATTTCATCTCAATATCGGGTAAAAGTCCCATAAAATTTGAAGCAATGTCTCCAAAATGACCTAAATAGTCTTGACGGGAACGTTAAACCTCAAATCAAACAAACAAACTGTTGACGCATAATGAAGTAAAATTAAGTATGCCACCCATCGCCGCAAAATGTAATAATTCTTTCATTTTGCTCAAACCTCTTAGTATCGACGCATAATGTAGTAAAAACGACATTTTATTTCATTTCGCGTCGACTATGCCAACGCATAATGTAGTAAAAATTTCATAATGTAGTAATTATTACATTACTACATTATGCGTTGTAACACATCCCTCATCATTTCTCATCAGAAGCTATGCAAAGGATTCCATAGGGACTAAAAAAAAAAAAAAAACGGATTAGAGCCAGCGACGATCGATTCATTGAAATTTCACTGGAAACGGTATGCTCAACATACTCTGCTTTACGTATTGAGGCTAGACCCATAAACTATGCGAACTAGCTAGAACCGCCGCGTTGAGGCGGTTCAAACGACCACCTACAGCATACGTTTGTAGTACCTATAATATCAATGCATCACGAAAACACGCCTATATGATTTTGACCTTAAACCCCACTTTTATGCAGTAAAACTGGGATTTGCAGGGATATATTTTATTTTCTTATTTCTGCTCAAAATAATGATGATGATGATTTCATGTTTAACGACAAGTCAACCCTCTTTGCGGTTCACAAGCGTCAGACGATTGATGGGCAAAAGATAGTATTCTGCTCAAAAACATAGCCTCGTCGAGGCGGTTGTAACAATATAGCTACAGTCTACGTTTTGCGCAATATCAACTGAATATTTTCCTGGTGGTAAAATTTCCAATATATTTGAATAAGCATGTTGGAAGAAAATAAGAAAATTCAAAGCACTGTGAGCATGCACATGTTGGTCGATTGTTTCTGAGTTTCTGAGTGCGACAATCTCGTTTTTCCTCGGGGAAATATTAATCATATAAAATGTACATCAATGTTTCATCGTTAAGATGAGATAAGAGTTAAATAAAGGAATGTGACTGCATATATAGATTTCCAATAAATATCTGTTGACCATCCTACTGTTGTATTTACCAAGCGTCTGTACTCTGGAGTTATGTGACCAAGATCAATTGATACCAGAAAATAAAACACTGCGTACCGGAACAAAGAGAAACGGTTTGCCGGAAGGACGCAGGTGCCGGTTCCAGGCGATGTAATACCACACAGGTTTTCCCTATAGGCAAAGGTGTAATACATCGGACTTTGGCGCTCTCGAAGTTGCTTGACCAAATGAAATCCCGAATCGAAATATGCCACCGCTGCCCATCGGAACGGCATCACGAGGCTTGCCGGGTGACAACAGATTGTGTTCCCGGGGGATGATTTCTTTCTATCTGCGCCACAATCCAATGATAACTGCTTTTCCTTGCGTGTCTTTCATTTCTGAGGGTGGAGTTTAAAGATGCGGTCACTTCGGTAGCTTCACGCCCCCGCCCGTCGTCGTCGGGGCTTGGAGAAATAGATTGGGCTGCACGATGCTTCCACGCAGAGCTGATACCGACCGCACATGAGTACTGGTAGTCCGCTTAGAACGTCTAAGCCTGCCAAGGAAAATTGCTGAGAGGGGCCCCTCCATGCTTATAAACCCTATTGCTTTCATTAGGCGGCAGGGATTGAGATGTCACTACATCTAAATGTCGGATAAAAGTCCCACAAACTTGGAAGCAACGTCTCCAAAATGACCTAAATAGTGTTGACGGGGACGTTAAACCTCAAATAATAAAAAAAAAAACTTCAATAGCTGCATGGCGCCGTTATGCTCATTGATATCAACCTTGACCAGTGCACATCAAACACCCAACAATTCTCGTTTATTCCACAACTGGGTTATCCCAGGTTCCTTATCTGGTGTGAAAAAAAAGTTCTTTCAATGCCGACGCACAAAGCAACCCCCTACAAGGTAACATGACTAGGCTCAGAATGCGCTCGACAAATTAAGAGCTGTCCTTCCAGTTAATGATAAAGAGCTTTTTAAGACTAAACGATGAAACTTTAGAAAGATATTAATTATGAAATTTCAGAAGTCCCCTGAAGTCAGAACGGTGCAGATAAGGACGCGTTATGAACATTAACCCTTTCAGCCCCGTCGCCTGAACAAACAGGGTAGATACAGATGAGACGGTTCTTAAAGAGCCGTATCATCTGTATCTACACTGTTTGCAACTTTGTCCTTATCTTGACCTAAACTCCGTATTTGCAAGAATGGATGTGCACCGCTTCAAAGCTGGAACAGTCCACTTCAAAACTCAGGGGTGAAAGGGTTAATCGATAAACTAGGACAAAGGGATCTGGTACAATATGCCGGTAGGGGCAGGTGATTAGGAACTGATTCTTCAACCTGGGGTACTAGGTGAATATTGAAAATAATATTCACCTTATTTGCATTATCTGCTGGTTCCTAGTCTGAAGTTTATCAGTGTTGGAAAAACAGGTAACCAGACCCCCCTGACCTTGAAAGGTCAGGGGGGTCTGGTTACCTGTTTTTCCAATATTGACAATGTGCAAGCTGGGAGCCAGCAAACAATGCAAATATGGTGAATACCGACTTTAAGGTATATCGATACATCCCTGAGTTCCTCTACAGGACTGGACTTTTAGTGAATGGTTTAGTCGATGTCGTTAACAGTGATGATCTGAACATTATGAGACGTCTCAGTTGGATCTACACTGCTTCCATTAGCATGTGCATCGGTAAAAAACAACAAATTTATCCCCTCTAGGAAGATAGTATTCTGCTCAAAAACATAGCCTCGTCGAGGCGGTTGTAACAATATAGCTACAGTCTACGTTTTGCGCAATATCAACTGAATATTTTCCTGGTGGTAAAATTTCCAATATATTTGAATAGGCATGTTGGAAGAAAATAAGAAAATTCAAAGCACTGTGAGCATGCACATGTTGGTCGATTGTTTCTGAGTTTCTGAGTGCGACAATCTCGTTTTTCCTCGGGGAAATATTAATCATATAAAATGTACATCAATGTTTCATCGTTAAGATGAGATAAGAGTTAAATAAAGGAATGTGACTGCATATATAGATTTCCAATAAATATCTGTTGACCATCCTACTGTTGTATTTACCAAGCGTCTGTACTCTGGAGTTATGTGACCAAGATCAATTGATACCAGAAAATAAAACACTGCGTACCGGAACAAAGAGAAACGGTTTGCCGGAAGGACGCAGGTGCCGGTTCCAGGCGATGTAATACCACACAGGTTTTCCCTATAGGCAAAGGTGTAATACATCGGACTTTGGCGCTCTCGAAGTTGCTTGACCAAATGAAATCCCGAATCGAAATATGCCACCGCTGCCCATCGGAACGGCATCACGAGGCTTGCCGGGTGACAACAGATTGTGTTCCCGGGGGATGATTTCTTTCTATCTGCGCCACAATCCAATGATAACTGCTTTTCCTTGCGTGTCTTTCATTTCTGAGGGTGGAGTTTAAAGATGCGGTCACTTCGGTAGCTTCACGCCCCCGCCCGTCGTCGTCGGGGCTTGGAGAAATAGATTGGGCTGCACGATGCTTCCACGCAGAGCTGATACCGACCGCACATGAGTACTGGTAGTCCGCTTAGAACGTCTAAGCCTGCCAAGGAAAATTGCTGAGAGGGGCCCCTCCATGCTTATAAACCCTATTGCTTTCATTAGGCGGCAGGGATTGAGATGTCACTACATCTAAATGTCGGGTAAAAGTCCCACAAACTTGGAAGCAACGTCTCCAAAATGACCTAAATAGTGTTGACGGGGACGTTAAACCTCAAATAAAAAAAAAAAAAAACTTCAATAGCTGCATGGCGCCGTTATGCTCATTGATATCAACCTTGACCAGTGCACATCAAACACCCAACAATTCTCGTTTATTCCACAAATGAGTTATCCCAGGTTCCTTATCTGGTGTGAAAAAAAAGTTCTTTCAATGCCGACGCACAAAGCAACCCCCTACAAGGTAACATGACTAGGCTCAGAATGCGCTCGACAAATTAAGAGCTGTCCTGCCAGTTAATGATAAAGAGCTTTTTAAGACTAAACGATGAAACTTTAGAAAGATATTAATTATGAAATTTCAGAAGTCCCCTGAAGTCAGAACGGTGCAGATAAGGACGCGTTATGAACATTTACCCTTTCAGCCCCGTCGCCTGAACAAACAGGGTAGATACAGATGAGACGGTTCTTAAAGAGCCGTATCATCTGTATCTACACTGTATGCAACTTTGTCCTTATCTTGACCTAAACTCCGTATTTGCAAGAATGGATGTGCACCGCTTCAAAGCTGGAACAGTCCACTTCAAAACTCAGGGGTGAAAGGGTTAATCGATAAACTAGGACAAAGGGATCTGGTACAATATGCCGGTAGGGGCAGGTGATTAGGAACTGATTCTTCAACCTGGGGTACTAGGTGAATATTGAAAATAATATTCACCTTATTTGCATTATCTGCTGGTTCCTAGTCTGAAGTTTATCAGTGTTGGAAAAACAGGTAACCAGACCCCCCTGACCTTGAAAGGTCAGGGGGGTCTGGTTACCTGTTTTTCCAATATTGACAATGTGCAAGCTGGGAGCCAGCAAACAATGCAAATATGGTGAATACCGACTTTAAGGTATATCGATACATCCCTGAGTTCCTCTACAGGACTGGACTTTTAGTGAATGGTTTAGTCGATGTCGTTAACAGTGATGATCTGAACATTATGAGACGTCTCAATTGGATCTACACTGCTTCCATTAGCATGTGCATCGGTAAAAAACAACAAATTTATCCCCTCTAGGAATAACTAGCTCCAAAGATTCTGAGTAGGCTTACATATGAACGTGGTGCGTACATACGTACGTGGTTATGTATGTATGTATGTATGTATGTATGTATGTATGTATGTATGTATGTATGTATGTATGTATGTATGTATGTATGTACCAGTTAATCCTGAAATACTTTAATAAAAAATGAATATAAAATACACTTAATAATCATAGGAAATGTCAAAATGGAGCGAGTCAGTGCTACCGTTATGCTGCGTGCGCATGTAGCGGTTGATTTGCAAGCTTGGTTGCGCACGCAGGTGGTGCAAGATACAGGTAAAAGCAGCGGGACTTTATTGTCCACAGGCACGTGTTCCGGGATCAAATAGTCCCCGCATTAAAACATTTGAACCAATGATAACAAAAGAACCCCAGAGATAAATTATTGAAAACCGCTACTTGACAATAGCGCACATCAAACGCCCAAATATCTGATTAACAGAACACTGGTGTAATATGAAAATTCATTTCAATACAAAAAGGCGTTTTAATAGGGTTTGTAGTTGGCAATAATTTTGGGAATATTGGCGCGTGTGGGTCGCGTGCCATATGGACGAAGTTACCTTTCATATCTCATTACACCTGAGTGATAACCCTGCTAGGTTTAGTACAGGTATTGCGTGTTATCATTTTGTAATATTATTTTAATCTTAAAAAATAATCGCAGATATCGTTTGATCTTTCGTTTAGATTAGCAGAATTCTCTGTTTCAATCCAGCTGCACTTTTGTTTCAAAGTGGGGCAAATGTCTTGACAAGAAAGACAAAAAACAAGAAATGACCCGCCACATGAAGAAAGGTCCTTCTGCATTTCTCGAACTTATAAGCCTCAAACCCGCGCGTGCAGCTCCGTAACGATAACTCACCCGTGCGACAAAGTGCATTTTTCATCTCTCCATAATGGCTACTTTTCTGATGAAAATCCGTGATATTATTATTTGTCTAGCAAATATGTGTTGTTAGTACCCAGAAAGATGTAAATACCAATCATCTTAAATGCGTTCTCGAGGATTTTGTAATTTGTCACCGCAGACATGTACAGTAGTTACATTTTTGTTTTGGCTTTACGGCCCTTACAATATTAATTCACTTATTTCGCACCGATCATTAATCACCAGTGCGCCCGGAAAAACTGACATCCCATTGCTGATCTTAGCGTCTCGCCCGAGCGAGAAGCGAGGAGGAGGGAAATACAGATTTGGCCTTTTTGATTTTGTACCCTGTTATACCTGAAGTAATCTTCACCGTGCAGAACCAGATATATCCTGTTTGAAAACAGTATAGATCCGGATCAGCTGGCTTCTATGGTACCAACTGAACAGGATATATACGGTTTTCCATTCTGCTCCTGAATCAATGGTTAAAATTAAAATAATGCAACACAATTGTCTGAAAATCGGGAAGGAGTTTAGCATATTGAAATACAGTAAAATTCCGAAATTAAGACCACCTTTGGAACTGTTCAAAAGTGGTCTTAAAGACCACTTTTGAACAATCTCAAAGGTGGTCTCTGACCAGAGGACATTGTATGCAGAAAAGACGAAGAAAGAATAACTGAAACTTTCTTAATAAGCTTTTTAAAGCAGAATTAGTCTCAATTGCAGGTGTTCTTAATAGCGAAACTTTACTGTATTCAGCTTAGTGATAGTTAGATGATTGTATCGTTTCTTTTTCTGAACAGTTTAGTCTTCTATTACGATAACACACCCGTGCAACATAGTGCATTTTTCATATCTCCAAAATGGCTAATTTTCTGATTAAAATTCGTAATATATTCCTTATTTATACTGCAAACATAGGCTGTGGGTACTCGATAGAACCGCCTCATTGAGGCGGTTCTAACGAGTACGCACAACCTATGTCTTGGAGCAGAAATAAGACTTATAATGTATACCCCGTAAACCCCAGTTTTCTCTGTATATAGTGGGGTTCAGAGGAGTGTTCATTTCACGGACTTGTTCACATGATGCTTAGTGTCGTTCGGGAAGGTAAATCGTCGAAAATTTTGTTTTGGGATAAAAGTATTTTAAAAATATGACGCATCAGCAGATCATAATTTTAATATAATTATCCCAATTACACCCAGTGCTACAATGCATACACCCAACAGTGCAAAGTGAGCTGTACCGAATTTATTAGATGGTGTCCTGTGAATCATCTGAACAACAATGGCGGATCAGCCTGTGCATTTGCGCAGCTTGATCTCAGTTTCTATTGTTGGGCACGAGACGAGAAACTTATCTCAACCACTGTGGTTTTTCAACAGCATTGTTGAGAAGGTTCTGATTGTATTGTTAAGCGATTTGGCAAAGTAATGCACACTCCAAATCTCCATCCACTCCCACACGCTTCTTTTTCCAGCCTAATACATGTAACCATGTAACTATTGATACATAATCATGCATGTTCTGTTCGTCAAACTGCTAATAATGATATGTTACTTTTTTCTTGTATGCCACCTGCGTGTGGCCTGGGATGTATTTCAAAATAAAGTTGTGTTGTGTTCTGTTCTGTTCTGTTCTGCAAAGCCGACGCACATATGAGAAACTGCAATATGCCCAGTCACAAACCCCGATGATGAGTTTTCTCGTACAAGACTTATAATATTATGTTTGATTTTTGTTTGATTTGAGGCTTAACGTCCCCGTCAACACTGTATATGTCATTTTGGAGACGTTGCTTCCAATTTTGTGGGCCTTTTACCCGACATTGAGATGGAATGACATCTTAATCCCTGCTGTCCAATGAAACAAATGGTGTTTATAAGCATGGACGGTCCGACTCGCACCGCTTTGCCTGGACAGGCTTAGATCCTCAAAGCGGTTTACCAGTACTCGTGTGCAGTCAGTTTCAGCTCTGCGTGGAACATCATGCAACCAAGCTATTTCTTCAAGCCCCGATGAGCGGGGGCCGCATAATATTATGGTGAGTTTGAATAGTAGCGATCGCAATAATCAGATGCCTGAGGTGCTACTATTGTGTGTTCTAAGTTGGGCAATCTTTGGTCTAAATTGCCTGTTGCAGATAGAGCAAGAGTGGTATGAGGAAAACATATGGGGCCAGTTGTTCAAAATTAATGACACCGTTAGTTAATGTATTGTTAAAACTTTGATCATTAAAAATGGCAAATATGCTGAATTTTTTGCTGAAAAAATGTGAGCAGCTTTTGCGGACGCAAAAGCTGCTCACATTTTTTCAGCAAAAATACCAAAATTTACGTTATTGAACTTGCTAGAAGAGTTAACAATATGACCTCTAACGAGCTCGTTAAGCTATCGATGCTTTGAACAACTGGTCCATGAGCCGGGGTACAGTATTTCCTACAACATACATGTGTGCCCAGCGAAGAATCAGATCAGCCTGTACATCCATATAGTTTAACCGGAGACTTCTCTTGCTGCATGAAGGAGCATCAGGTCCCTAGCTATCCCTAGAGCGCACAACGAAGATTCTGATCAGACTGTGCGAATGCACAGGCTGATCTGAGTCTTCGTTGGGCGCACTACTTATTGTTGGTTTTGTCGTGCGCTGGCTCATATATGTTGGTGGTCTCTTTACTCTGGCTTTGCGCTGAGCAAGTTTCTGCTTAGCTTTACTGATTCGTCTTTGATTCGCTAAAACATGAATCAGATAATACATGAATCAGATACTTGATTCACACCTTCTTGGTAGGTCCCCGCTCATCGGGGCTTGAAGAAATAGATGGGCTGCATGATGCTACCACGCAGGGCTGAAACCGACCGCACACGAGTAGTGATAAACCACTTAGTGGGTCTAAGCCTGCAGAGGCAAAGCGGTGCGAGTCGGACCGCTCAAGCTTATAAACCCTATTGGTTTCTTTGGGCGACATGGCCTGGGATGTCATTTCATCTCAATGTCGGGTAAAAGTCCCACGACATTGGACGCAACGTCTCCAAAATGACCTACACAGTGTTGACGGGGACGTTAAACCTCAAACAAGCAAACAAACAAACACCTTGTTGGCTGTGTTTTCCATTGCCACCATCATGGAAAGCATCTGCGAGCATGCTGAGCAGTGTTGCCGCTAGTGCACAGCATTGCCTAAGGGAATGAAGCAACTCACCATCATTTTGTTTTGGACCCATGAAAACCTATCCCCGCTATAATCTCGACCGTTGTTAAACAGAATTGAAGGCAATGATCAGGAATCGATACGAATTTACCGACAGCTCCCATCAGAGACACCAAGGGAAAGAAAAACAAACATGAAACAACTAGACCTTAATGGAATCATCACTAGCGGAAAGCCAAAAGGACAGTTACTTTCCCACAATATGGCCAAGTGACTATCCAAAGCAAAAACTAAAGCTGTCAGTGAAACTGACTAGGGCCCGGCAGTGCCATCAGAGGAGTTGGATATTTTCAAAAGGTCATAACTCTTAGAGTATTGTAGCTAGAGTTACGTAACTTGCCATGCAATTGTGTAATGATATTGTGACCTTATATCTAAAGTTTGAAGTTGATGCATTTGACGCTTTGTAAGTTATGAATAAAAAACGAATGGGTATTACTATATGGCAACTGTCAATAACTTCAGCTTCATTTTCATTTGGATATCTATTTTGGTTTTGAAATTAAGATGAAAACAAAAGACGAAAAAGCTGATTTATTTTTGTTTTTCAAAAGGCAATAAGTCTCAGAGTACTATAGCTAGAGTTAAGTAACTTGCCATGGAATTGTTTAATGATGTTGTGATCTTACGTTTAAAGGTTGAAAATGATGCGTTTGAAGGTTTGTAAGTTATAAAGAAAAGAACATGAAAAATGTTGATGGACAGTCAATCAGATGGACAGGGTAATACTATAGGGCAACTGTTAATAACTGTAGGAAGTTTCATTTGAATATGTATAGTGGTTTTAAAATAAAGATGAAAAAAGACGAAAAAAGCTGAATTTTTTAGTTTTTCAAAGGACCATAACTCTGTGAGTATTAACGCTACAGTTAAGTAACTTGCCATAAATTGTGTAAAGATAATGAGACCATATATTTAAAGTTTGAAGTTGATAGGTTTGACGGTTTGTAAGTTATTAAGACAAAACATGAAAAGTGTGGACATTTTTAAGTTTTTCAAAGGGGCATAACTCTGAGAGTATTGTAGCTACAGTTACGTAATTTGCCATGAAATTGTGTAATGATATTGTGACCTTATATTTAAAGTTTGATGTTAATGCGTCTGACGGTTTGTAAGTTATTAAGAAAAACATAAAATTGTGGACGGACAGACGGATGGACAGACAGGTGATTACAATAGGGCACCCGCAGCTGGATTTTTAAGTTTTTCAAAAGCCCATAACTCTGTGAGTATTGACGATACAGTTTAGTAACTTGCCATAAAATTGTGTAATGATAGTAAGACCATATATTTAAACTTTGAAGTTGATAGGTTTGACGGTTTATAAATTATTAAAAAAAAATGAAAAATGTGGACTTTTATAAGTTTTTCAAAGGGCCATAACCCTGAGAGTATTGTAGCTAGAGTTACGTAATTTGCCATGAAATTGTATAATGATATTGTGACCTTATATTTAAAGCTTGAAGTTAATGCGTCTGGCGGTTTGCGGGGGCCCTAATAATATAAGCGATAAACACACTCAAAGACAAGCCATAACAAAAATAAACTGCGGCAGAAGAACCACCTTGGAACGGTCAGTGAAACAAATTCTATTTAAGTTTGTTTGAGTTTTGTTTCCCACCAACAATATTGAGATGGAACCTCGGTTTAGAGATTCAAGCGAAAGATTGGAAAAGCCCGGATAAAACCAACAATCCTTGGCTTATGAGTGGAGTAGCTTATCCACTACACGAAAGAGGTTCTGATTGTATATATGTACTCTTGAGCAACATGCAGACAACAAATGCTCTGATTAGACAGTGCGGATGGGAAAGCTGATCTGAGCCATTCTGCGACCGCAATGTTACATTTTTTTTCTGATGCGGCATATATTTAAGCCTTGATTGAGTTTTACGTCTCCCAAAAACTGAAGTTATGCAAAGAGAGGGTCTCCGTTTAAAGGCTCTCCCGAAAGTTCTGAGAAGCTCTGAATCAAGCTCATGACCCCTGGTTTACGAGGCGAGTAGCTTCACCATAACACCGTGGTAGAATGTCATATTAAATTAAAACTTTTGAAAAGGAATCGAAACGCTGCATGAACTATATACAACGAAATATTTTAGATTTGTACATATTTCGCCATGTTCCAAACATCCTCCAGGACTTGTAAGTATGTTCACGCCAATTTGCACATGCCTGAATAAACACCAAATTGTACAAGTCAACCAGGTCAAACGAGGCCCTCTAATTCCAGTTCATGCGAGGTGAACATATAGTGTCGCGTAAATTAGCAAATTACTCTTTTCTCATGCATTTAAGTCCGTTTCATAGTATTGTTTGCAATCGCATTCTTGTCTCAAGCATCAAGTGTGCCCGTTCTCGCAATGCCAGAGTTCAAGTGATGTCATTTGGCTGTTTAATTTTTCCGTGAATTGCAAATTACTCTGGACACCAAGCTCAAACTGCTAAACTCTGATTGGAGTGTCACGTGTATTTCTCGTGGGAACAGACATCAGTTTATTAAATATTAATCAAAAATCGAAGAAGTTTTGATCTAATCTAAACAAGCACATGCGCTTTTACGAGACAGCGTGAATCACGGTAACTCTTTGTTAACAGACCGCCTTTGTCTGCTGTCTGTAAGAATCTCCCATGGGTATAAGTCAGGTTTAGAATTATTTTTCAAGACTTTTTTAAGTCTGAATATAGAAAAAAAATGACATCACGGTAAGCCAGCGCATAACAAAACCTACAGTAAGGATTGTTGGGCCAGTGCAGATTCAGATCAGGCTGATCAGAATCTTCGCTGATCGCATGAGCCTGCTACAGCCACTGGACAATCTGAAAATAGATATGTGAAATATATTGCCATACTGGTTGAATATACAGGCGGTTCTTGCACGCCAGATAATTAAATCCGTGGTTTTTAGCCTGGGCTACCGATATTAAGAGTTACTTCCCGTAATTGCCACTTGACCGCTAGGGGTGCCACGAATGAGTAGTTCCAGTCGGAAGCAATTCAGTGCTTTGGCGCCTTTTTGATAGTTATGCGCTCGAAATATCGACAGTGCACACTACTGTTCCTCGTGCTAGAATTTTCCGCCTTTAAAACCGTCATTTATATTCAGCATGCGTCCTTGTTGCATAAACAGATACAGGAAACTCGTTCTCTGGTATTAATTTTTATACCCCGCCACACGATAGTGGCGGGGTATTATGTTATACCCTCCGGTGTCCGTCCGTCCGTCCGTATGTCCGTCCGTCCGCACGTCGTTTCCGATCGATAACTTGAGTATTTTTTCACGGATTTTGTTCAAATTTTGCATACATATTGGTATCGTGGATGAGTGGTTTGGGATTGTTAATGGGCAAAATCCGTTAATTTTTAGCAGAGTTATTGCCCTTTTCAGTATCTGAAAAATGGTTTTTGGCCTCTAATTCCCTAACTATATGGAATATCTGGATGAAACTTCACAGATATATAGAGGACTAAAGGGTTCATATTGTGGCCAAGGACTGCTACTCTGGCTGTTCCAGTTCTTGAGTTATCTGCCCTTGACGTATTTAAAAATACATTTTAGACTGTAGTTCGTTTATCATTTACAATATCTTGCTGAAACTTCATAGATATGTAGTAGATGAATTGTTATATATTGTGGCAAAAGAACATGACTCTGGCTTTCCCAGCGATTGAGTTATCTGCCTTTGAAATATCTGAAAAATGTTTTTTGGCCTCTAGTTCCCTTACTATATGGAATATCTCGATGAAACTTCACAGATATATAGATGGCTTAATGGTTCATATCGTGGCCAAGGACCGCTACTCTGGCTATACCAGTTCTTGAGTTATCTGCCCTTGAAGTATTTAAAAAGCATTTTAGACTGTAGTTCCTTTATTATTTACAATACCTTGCTGAAACTTCATAGATATGTAGTAGATTAAATGTTACATACTGTGGCAAAGGAACATGACTCTGGCTTTCCCAGCAATTGAGTTATCTGCCCTTGAAATATATAAAAAAGGGATTTTGGCCTATAGTTCATTTATTATTTGAAATATATGGATAAAACTTCTACGCCCTCTGCTGTCTGTCTGTCTGTCCATTCATTTGTATGTCTGTCAATCTGTCTGTCTGTCCCTTTTCAGTATCAGAAAAATAGTTTTTGGCCTCTAGTTCCCTTACTATATGAAATATTTGGATTAAACTTTACAGATATATAGAGGACTAAAGGGTACATATTGTGACCAAGTACCATATAGAGGAGTAAAGGGTACATATTGTGGCCAAGGACCACTTCTCTGGCTGTTCCAGTTCTTTAGTTATTTGCCCTTGATGTATTAAAAATCGATTTTAGACTCTAGTTCCTTTATTATTTGCAATATCTTGCTGAAATTTCATAGATGTACAGCAGACTAAATATTACATATTGTGGCAAAGGTACATGACAGCCATTTAAGGTAAATACTTGCCTCCATAATTTTCTAATAATGTCAACTTATTGAGTTGCCATCCCATCAAATGTCTGAAAAATGGATTTTTACATATGCTTCCTACATCTTCTAACAACTTCATCCACTCACATTAAGACATTACACTTGCGGATCATATCTCTGCTATCCCCTTTCTAGTTATTTAGCCTTGATATATTTTCAAATAAGTTACATTGCTTAGCAGTGGCGGGGTATTATGCAGTGTCTGCGGTGCTTTTATTTTCATTATTATTTTATCTTTCAATGTCCCTGCAAGCAACAGTGACCATGCGGCACCGAAAAAGGCACTGGCAAACAACGCAGACCAGCACACACAAGATGGCGTCTGATGGTGTTCTACTCTTTTCTAAAAAATATACGGAGTTCTGGAAAGGAATAAGATAAATCGTACCCCCTTTAAATTGAAAATGAAGTGACGTATCACTTGTGTCGCTGGCGGCTCATCACTACCCCAGTTGCGGGTAACAGAATATTTTCACAAAAGACAAATTAACTGACTGGTTTTGGTCTATGTGTAATGAAAAACGGTGTCATTTTCACCATGGCATGTCATTCTACATGTATCTAAACCAAGATCATTCACTGATCGTATATGAGCTAGCGAACGACAAAATTTATCAAAAAACCTGTGCAACAAAGACGCAGATCTAAATGCACAGCGAGGCGTGATTTTCGCTTGTCTCACTTTACCGTGGCTACAGAAGTGGCATATGATCGGCTAATACTGATCCCATTGCACGGATGTAAATGCCATTCAACGACCTGCGTAGACTCAAATCAACATACGCAACCTGTATTTCGCTTATAGGCGCTGCAATATCCCAGCGGCTATGTAAGACTCTGATTAGACTGCTCGGAGGCTCAGGTTAAGCTTGTGGTTTGGTTGGCCGCTTTCAGAGACCTGCAAAGACTCAAAGATCAACACGCACTTCGGCAAGTGTTTTCGATTATCTAAATTATATTGCAAAGTTAACAGATTAAATAAAAAAGATACTCGTACTTCTGAAACTGATTTTATCACATGACGTCGCGTCTGAGAGTGTAATAACGTCATGTAATATTTTCGATAATCCACTAGTGGATTAAATATGCATATTAGCTAGATACGTCCCATAACGTTACATGTACGACGTCCTTAACGACGTCGCGTTTACTAATGGCGGAATATTGACATTTTTGTAAACAATCGTGAATAAAATACGTTTTAAATGTCATATGATAAATAGAATCTTGCATTCGTGCTCTTGTATTATTGAATTTATTAAACTCGTTGAGGAAAAGGGATAAAATGCTCGGCAAAGCCTCGCATTTTATCCCTTTTCTTCAACTCGTTTAATAAATTCAATAATACATGAACACTCAAGTAAGATCCTCTATGAATCAGAATCCAAAGCCTATCCCAAACATCAAAGGTAAAGACCAACAAACACATCTTTCCCTTCTTTCCGTGGTCTGGGATTGTAATTTTGGAATTGTAAATTTTCCTTTCTTGGACGATGACGTCCCTAAGGCTATGTCTTATGGTATTTATATGTAAAAGCTTATTGATTTTGCTATAGAGCTTGCTTTCATGTTGATGACCTTAATGATCGTAACAGAATTTTAACAGGAAAACTTCTAAAACAAGGTTATCGGTATCATAAACTGCGCAAAACATTTTCAAAATTTTATCGTTAACATTACAACACTATTTCAAAATATGACGTTTCTTTGAAGACACTTCTGCAAAAGAGACTGTCGGAATCTGAATTTTAGCCAAAAAACAGAAGAATACTAGGTAGCGAAAACATACCTATTTAAATATATTCAGAAGAATACTAGGTAGCGATATTTTTTCTGGTCAATTCAGGAAAATCGTTGCGAAATGCAAAAAAAAAAAAAAAAAAAGAGAACAAGAATTAGATAATGTATCTATCTATTGGCCATTTTGTGGGAAAGTGACTGTCCTTTTGGCTTTCCGCTATTGATGTTTCCATTAGGGGAGCCTGATATTTCCTGGGTTCCACCCTCCGTGATCTAAATGGTGGTTTTCTTCTGCTGTGACCTCAGACTGTTGTTGAGTCCTCAACCCTGATTCATTATAGTAATTATCTATACATGACCATTTGACTATTATGCATTTTACTTTGACTCACTGTTGAGCTAGAATATAGAAGTGGAGGAAATGATCAGGAATCGATAAATTAACCCACGGCTCCCAGGGAAAGAAACACAAACATGAAACAACAGACCCTAATGGAAACATCAATAGCGGAAAGCCAAAAGGACAGTCACTTTCCCACAAAATGGCCAATAGGCTATTCAAAATAAAATAATATAAGCGACACAAACACCCAAAGACAAACCATAACAAAAATAAACCGCGACACAAGAACCGCCTTGGAACGATCAGCGGAAACGAATTCCACTGGGGGGGGGGGCCTTAAATCGATTTTACGTGGCCACAACCCTCGCCCTTACTTCCGTCGCGGTTAAGACAAATAGTTTGTACAGTCCGTATGAAGGCCTCCTAACTCATCAGAGCAACATCTCCGGGAACACAAAAATCAAACAACCACAGAGATGAAACAACGGTGAGGACTCAAAACCAAGAAACCACTGAAATGCTGGAGCAAAAGAAAACCAACAGTTAGACTCCGATGGGCCCGACCAGAGACAGAGCATCAGGCACCAACCAACATAAGCCTTTACGCTGGCACCGTCATAGAATCTGAGGCCTGACCTACCGGCGTGCAATTAAAGAGGGAAACACAGTTGTCAACCGTGATTGGGTTAACTACCATGCATGCTGTCTGTCGTATAACATTTATGTTGTACCCAATCTTTTTATATCGAAGAATTATTTTACGAAATTGGGTGTTGAAGTCATTGCGGTAGTATATTTTTCTGAATATATATAATAAGTTACCATAAAATCCGGGTTCCGATAGACCTTGTTGCAGAAGAGATTTAAGTCCAATATTGAGTTTGAAATTAAATCAGAATTACGTCTGTAAAAGTTTGAAAAGGCTTTGCGTAGTTTATGGAACCGATGACCCGGATTAAGAAGTTTAGCCGTTCATGCCCCCTTTGTTATTATTATTATGTTTGATACTGCACTGGAACTGAGGACGAGGGTTGAAATTTCATAAACGCCGGAGTTGAAGTCCCCCAGTAGTTTTACTACTGACCGTCCCAAGGCGGTTGTTCTTTTACAGTGTTTTATCTGTTAATTTGCTTTGTACCGTTGGTTCATGTTTCGTCTGTTTTTGTGTGTGCCTCCATGCCACTCACTTTCTTTAGGTGACTTGAGATGGCTGCGTTCTTTGATTGTGGCCTTTCCTGACTGACCTTTTCTTACTACTTCTATTGTAGATGGGCGTTTCTATGACGAAAACATGCCAATACAAATATATTGAAACCATAACCAAGAAAAAAAATCAGATTTAACAAAATCTGACATTTTACTATCTATTACAAAACATAGATTGTAGGTACCCGTAAAGACCACCAGGGTAAGAGCAAAATATCTAAACCACGGATGTCCTTATCTGATGTACAAGAATAACTTTGTCTTTATGAATTGTCATCCTCACTCTATGTATAATTATGTGCCTAGATAAAATCAGCGCATCTATTTATAGTCTCCCAGTGGTCTGATACAAGAGACGAAGTCTTTAATCAACGCCTGATAATCTGAGACTAATCACCAACTAACAGAACAATGAACCAGTCTGACGGTGCCAACAAGTGACAATTGACTGGCACTTGGCAGCGAACAATACCGGATAGCATCGCGACTAATGTGAGATGATTGGTCTCTTGAGCATCCACAAAACAGAACGAACGGGATGACAGGACAGAGAAAATTTAATTATAACATGGTAGAACCTACCTTAATGACATTTGCAAACACAGGAAGCAAAAACCAGTCTATACCCATCGTAAAAGTTTGGTCAGCATTGGTTTTATTCGCAGTAATGGCGTACCCAGCTTGTGCAAAAGAGGACACGATTAGATACGCAGGTTGGTTCAGACTTCCGCCATTTTAGAGTATGATTTAAGGCAGTTTTTGCAACCCCTTTGATTTAGTTATTTGATTAGCATCAATTCCATGAGATATGAAAATTAATTGAAAAATAGCTCTAGGCGAGTTGGCAGAATGCGACAAAAATTATATTGACAAAAGGTCTTCGGAAAATAAATGCGAATTCTGAATTGTCAAGGGACAAAGATTTGTCATAATGATTATACATTCTGCACAAAGCGGTTGACAAACAGTCGCTTTATGATATCAAATTTGCATACAGGCAATTAGAGAGAGCGCAGATTCCTTGATCAAACTAAATCAATGGGATTTTTAAAGCTGATGCTAATTAAATAATGAAGCTCGAAAGAACTATTTTCCTTCTGTCATGAGCAATTCGAGCGCCATTGTGCTAAAATTTCTTAGGACGCGTGCAAACGGCATACGTCTGTCTAAAGCAGTCAACATATTGTCCTTACAGGCTGATCTTGGCATAATTCCAAGAAAAGTAAACCTTTATACAGATATTATGGAATGTTTGATCGTAGTGAACAAATTAATAGCCGTATTTATGCATATTGCTAATTTTTTTGAAACAGGTTTTGTCTTGAAATGGCTGTTGTCAGAGGAACCGATGCTATTGCAGCCGCCATAAAGGAAACTGCCCACGATCCGATAAAAGCCATCGGAGCAGCATTCGTGGTGTCGCGTTACCATTGCCATTTCCCAGCAATTATCGTCTTAACTAATATAATACATCATAGCCTGATAGCGGGCATAAAATACAATACAGAAAATGAAACCGATTAGAAAAGAGGCCTATCAATAATGAGAATTTTATCTAATTATAATCATTATAGAACATATATCAAAATCTCTCCCAGATTTATGATTTGTAGGCATGACACTGCTAGGCGAACTCATTTGTGATAATTCTTATTTCTGTCTGTAAGGACACTTTTCCCTAATGAAATATTGCGACAGTCTTTCTTATTCTGCTACTAAAAATTTCAGACTGTCGGTGCATCATTGAGTCAGTTCTTACGAATAGTCTATGTTTTGGTGCAAAACGTAGAAACATAGTGCACACAATCGTAGGCCAGTGTTTTTCCTAAATATACTGCGGGATTTTCAGGGATATTTTTTTCACGAACTTGTTTGTATTGAGAACCGTCGACTGAAATATAGAAACAAAGTTTCTAGAAATCGGTCGGATGTCAAAACATTAACGAGCAACGAACATCAACGGATAGGGAGGTAAAATATACGAATTTTGGACTATAATCATTTTATGCTCCGCGAAATAAAATAGAAGTGAAGACAATGATCAGGAATCGAAACAATTAGCTCACACCTTCCACCAAAGACACCAAAGGGAAAGAAACATCAACCTAAAACATCACCATAATTAGAAAAAGATATAAAAACAGGTGCCCAGGCATCACGAAACACGCCTATATAATTTTGACCCCATTGAACCCACATTTTATATAGTAAAACTGGGGTTTGCAAAATATAGATTGTGGGTACTCGTTAGAACCACCTCGATGAGGCGTTTCTAACAAGTACCTACAATCTATATGAGGCGGTTCTAACGAATACCCACACTCTACAATTTGAGCAGAATAAGAAAAATATCACAAATTTTCATATTAAAATTTTCATTTTCGGCGAAAAAGGTTACTATGTATTTTTATAGGCGTGTTTTCGTAATGAAAAGCCAAAAGTCAAAGACAACAGCTTACCAATGGCACCATGAGCAAGAGTAACTAACAATCATCACGAAAACACGCCTATATGATTTTGACTCCATTGAACCCCACTTTTATATTGTAAAACTGGGGTTTACAGGGGTAAACCTTATTTTTCTTATTTCCGTTTTAAACTGTAGATTGTTGGTACTCATTAGAACCGCCTCGATGAGGCGGTTCTAACGAGTACCAACAGTCTATATTTTCAGTAGAAATAAGAAAAATACCGCATTTTTTTCATCTTAAAATTCTCGTTTTTTCGGCGGCAAAGTTAATAATGTATTTATATAGGCGTGTTTTCGTAATGGAGGAAATAAATGAACCACAAACAGCATAGGAACCAGCTGCCACTTCTTCACAATAGGTGATCACCTATACAAATACATTGCCATTTTTTTTGGCCAAAAATTAGAAATTTTAAGATGAAAAATTGTGATATTTTTTCTTATTTCTGCTCAAACACAGATTGTGGGGACTCGATAGAACCGCCTCGGCGAGGCGGTTCTGTCGAGTACCCACAATCTATGTTTTTGAGCAGAAATAAGAAAAAATAATGTATACCCCCTTAAACCCGCGTTTTACTATATAAAAGTGGGATACGAGAGGGTCAAAATTATATAAGCGTGTTCTCGTAATGACGATGCAACAGGCACAGGTAATGAAAATCAAAATAAATAAATAAATAAATAAATAAATAAATAAATAAATAAATAAATAAATAAACAGCGATAACTACTGAGGACAGTTACTTTCTCACAAAATGGCCAAACGGCTATCCAAAATAAAATACATTAGAAGTACGTACACCTAAAGACAAACTATAACAATAATAAACCACAGAAGAAGTGCCGTCTTGGAATGGTCAGTGTGTGTGTGAATTCGGGTTTAACGTCGCTTTCAACAATTTTTCAGTCATATCACGACGGTGTCTGGTTGCGACAGGGAGCTCAATGCTCACGTTTATAGTGCTGCCTCACTGAAGTATCATGTCTCAGACACATTACATGATACCACACCCAGTCACATTATCCTGACACTGGATCGACCAGTCCTAGCTCTACCCCGTAAATCTGAGTGCCAAACGAGGAGCAACTAGTACCATTTTTAACGACTTTGGTATGTCGCGGCCCGGGATCGAACCCGAGACCTCCCGTTCCCCGGAGCTTGGAATGGTCAGTAAAAAAATACTGGCGTGTGTGTGTGTGTAGGGAGGGGGTGGGGTCGATTTTATATGGATACAATCATCGCCCTTAGTTATGTCATAGTTTAAAGCAATATATAATTTGTTCAGTCCGCATGAAAGATTTCTAACTCATTAGTGTAACATCTCCGAGAACATAGAGATCAAACGAATACAGATTTTGAAAGTTGATTGGCAAAATCAAGTGTCTGTGCTCAATTCTGTATCCGGTACAGGATTTTCTTAACGCTTCCGCTACGTCGTTTGGTTGATGAAATGCGCTCGTAGCCAGCTTGATTTCATAAGAATTTATACTTACTTATTTAAGAAATGAAATTTATTTTTCTGCAGTTCATGGAAGTATCAACGCAGTGGGTCGCGTGCAAAGTAAATGAACCCCGAAGGGGTTCATGTAAACTTTGCTAGCGAGCCACTGCCGTTCATACCTTCATGAAAAGCAGAAAAATTAAGTTTATTTTTTATATTTACATTATTTGCCCCTCATCACTGGGCAAAAAAGATGCTTGTAGGGCAACGTTTTAAAGTTGAAAAACATTTACGCGCTGTTTTTCTACGAAGAGCGGAGCAGCGTTGACGTCATCAACGCCCGTAGAGAACAATGGTTTAGAATGACGTCACTTAATCGCACGCGATTCGATGCGTTCATGGAAGTTTGAACGCAATTGTTTTCTATAGGTTTACAGTAGACTTTACACTGGAAATGTAAATATAAAATATTGAACGTCAAACATGGCTAGCGATACAAAAGTAAGCTTTTCGTCAAACTGTAATTGGATACTTGTATTTGAAAGAGAAAACAGGCCAGGAAATACATTGCGATTACCAATGTTTATGGGATCCGCATCATCGTATGCACAAGTTAAAATTATGGGATGGGGATTTCAAACTCGGTTGAACGTCTTTAGAGGACGAAACCAGGTCTGGACGGCCATCAGATGCCACCGATGAAGAAATGTGTGACAATGTTCGGGATTTAGGGTAGTCTGACAAATGTTTCATGTTTGGTGTTGTTCATCTTTTAAGGGGAATGGGAACACCTTCAGGGGAAGCAACTCCTGCAAAAGTATTTTTGTCTCCCATGCCAAAAGAGGTCAACTCTTAAAGGAAAGTATTTGCTCCTGAGGAGCAAACTCTTTCCTTTAAGAGTAGACCCCTTTTTCAGTGGAACAGGGCTTATAGAAAATCAAACAGGAAGTCCCAAATGATGTTTCCCTTTGGCGGAAAATGGCGGAAAAATCTGCCAGGTGTTCCCATTCCCCATAAGTGTTTCCAATTAAGCACCTCTGAGTGTCAAAAGTATTTAACTGAGTTTCTTCCTGTTGGGGAAAGAGCTGCTGACTCGGCTTGCCGCATGTGATTTTGATGTTTGTTAAGATGTGTTTGTCCATCTTCATCACGAAAACACGGCTACATAATTTTGACCCCAATGCACCCCACTTTTATATAGTAAAAGTGGGTCTTGCCGGGGTAAACCTTGTTTTTTTTATTTCTGCTCTAAAATATAGATTGTGGTACACGTTAGAACCGCCTCAATGAGGCGGTTCGAGGCGGTTCTAACGTGTACCCACAATCTATAGTTTTAGCAGAAATAAGAAAAATATCAAATTTTTTTATCTTTAAATTTTCGTTTTTCTTGTGATAAAATTTACTATGTATTTGTATAGGGGTGTTTTCGTAATGTCTCCTTTTGGAATAGGCTTTGGTTTCTGGCCTTATCAATTACTGAAGTATCAAACACGCTTTACTGATCGACTGGATCTTCAACATTATAAACTTGGAGAGGTTTGTGACATGGAATGTCACGTTAATTTTATTTATTTGCTGTGAGTTTTTATCATTAATCTTTGCGTTTTCTGCACAAACAGTGAAAACCCTGAATCGTACACCACATTCTTTACTGTTTGCAATTGTCCCCGCGTTACGCATTACGATAATACACCCATGCGACATTGTGAATTTATCACATCCACAAAATGGCTACTTTTCTGATGAAAATTCGGGATATTTTTCTTATTTATACTGCAAACGTAGGTTGTGGGTGCTCGTTAGAACCGCCTCATTGAGGCGGTTCTAACGAGTACCCACAATCTTTGTCTTGAAGAAGAAATAAGGAAGATAATGTATACCCCGAAACCCCAGTTTTCTCTATATAAAATGGGGTTTAGGGGTTCTTCATTTCACGGACTTGTTCACGTGATGTTGACGCTATACTTATATATCGGTAATGACGCTTTGGAGCGCTAAGAACTGATTGGATCCTAGGAAACAAACAAACGGTCATAACTCACAGCTTATCCGTGATTCATTACGTTAACACACCCTTGTACTAACATGGTGTATTTCTTATGTCTATACTGGCATTTTCCGTATGAAAGTGTTTGCCATTTTTCTTAGTTCTTGTTCAAATATAGATTGCGTTTTCTCTTAAGAACCGCCTTAATGAGGCGGTCCCAATGGGCCCAAACAAACTATGTTTTTAAACAAAAATATGGAAAATTATATATACCCCATTTTCTGTATAGTGGGGTGCTTTTAACGTAATGTCCACAATGCAGGTTGAATTTGTTTGTTTGAATTTAGGTTTACGTCCCTGTCAACTATTTAGATCAGTTTGGAGACGTTGCTTACAATTTTGTGAAACATTTACCCGACAATGAGATGAAATGAATTCTCAAGTCCTACTATCCAAACAAACCAATATGGTTTATATGCAAGGACGGTCCGACTCGAAACTCTTTGCATGGACAGGCTTAGATTTACATGGATTTACATGTATCTATTGTAGCTGGGTTTGTTTCCTGCAAAAGTTATTTATTTATTATTTTTTGTCCGCGCCTCCTTTCCTTTCCGACCCCATCTTTTTTACATACCGTGTAATTTATATACATTATATACATGTTACCGAGAGAATGGTAACTATGATTGCCAGCCTGTGTGTTTGTGTGTGCGCGCTTGTGAGTGTGCGCGTGTTTGTTTGGTTTGATGTGTCGCTGGATATATGTTTTGATTAGCCTGCAAAATTTATGATTTACGCGATGATATTGATTTTTAGATCATGGTAAATTTTCCTTTCTTGGATGTTGCTGTTCCTCGTACGGCATCCTTTGGCGTTTATATTTCGCAATTCATTCGTTTTGCAAGAGTGTCTAGTCATGCAACTGACTTCAACACTCGTAACAAATTGTTAACTGATATACTTCTTAAATTAGTGTTATCGGTACCATAAACTACGCAAATCATTTTTTGAAATTTTATAGACGCCATTCTGATTTAATTTCAAAAGTCAACATTGGACTTAAATCTCTTCTGCAACAAGGTCTATCGGAACCCGAATTTTATAGATGTCATTCCGATGAGTTTATGGTACCGATAACCCTGATTAAGAAGTTAACAAGTTATTACGAGTGTTGAAGTCAGTTACATGGCTACACACTCTGGCAAATTGAATTAATTGCGAAATATAAACGCTATAGGATGGCGCACGAGGAACATCACCATCCAAAAAGGAAAATTTACAATCTCAAAATCAAAATCATCTCGTTTATCCTAAATTTTGCAAGAAACAAACCCTTCTACAAAAGATAGATGTAAATCCAAAAACGGGGCCTCGGTATCAGAAGAATTGCTTTATTTAACTGAAGTTATGAGAGGTAAAGTTGTCTAATCAAACCATCGAAATAGGTATTGTCAATATTTAATAAATCATGCAAAGATCTAGAAGTCGAGCTAAAAGCTTCAATGATTTCAGTCTGGTTTTCAGCAGAATGGGACATCACGAAGTCCCTCTCATAAAAAAAAAAAAAAAAAAAAAAAAACAGATCAGCCACAAGGGGTGCGCAATTAGTACCCATCGGAATACCCACAACTTATCTAAATAACTTAGTGCCAAATCGTATGTAAATGTTGTCAAGTAGTAATATGAGAGCTTCACACACTTTCTGACATGACCATAAAGTACAATTTTTATGCTTAGCTTCCCTCTTTTATTGCACGTCGGTGGTCGGTCCCAGATTCTATGACGGTTCCACAGATTCTATGACGGTTCCAGCGTAAAGGCTTACAGAGAGTTAGAGAGAATTAAATTTTATGTAATGTGTGGCCGGGCCCATCTATTCCATTCCGCATTAACATGTCACTATTAGGGTAAATCAATGACCTTTGCCACGGCGTTCAAAATCAAAGTCTGACGAGATTATTCTATTTTTTGGGAAGGCAAGTTTGATATACGTTTTGTCACGGAATTTCGAAAACATGGTGTTTGTACGAGTTCCATGCTGTTGCGACTACATGTACATCTATTACTTCGAAGAATATAAAATTAAGAAATGAATTATATTACATGCATTACAGAGAAATACCATGATTTCTACCAGACATAAACTTGGTATTTTCCTTTTTGCTAAGAAGAAATATTTCCTCTTAGACGGGGAAATAAATCCCTTCAGCTAGAACTACTTTATGTACAAGATACGAGGTACCGCTTTGCAGTGAAATTGTTCTATTCAAACGCGGGAAAGTTTCAATCACGGCGACGTTATTCATGACGTCATCTAAGAAATATCAACAGACGTTCAGAATGCGTGACGTTTGAGTCGGATGCAACGCTGAAACAAAAGGAAACATGGATATGACCATTGATTAGGATGTAAGTTTTGCTTTATTTAATCTAACGTTTTACTTGTTTTATCACTGAAACACTTTGTTTCTTCTATTCTTGTTCAAAACTGTAGAAAGCGCTTTCAAAATGGCGCCCATCCAGTTGTTCTTCCACCCGGATTCTGTAACACTTCGCTGATAGAACCGTTTACATGAGCTGTAAACAGTCAACTGAACGGGCATTCAGATTCAAAATTCAAGATCCAAACTCTCCTAAAAGTCTATGGAGGTGCATGTAATATACAGATTATACATTTCTCCTATTTGAAATATGGGATTTATAAACCTCGGGAGGTAAAACAATCCGTTAAAGAAACTCGTGCTTCGCACTCGTTTCTTTATCGGATTGCTTTACCTCCCTCGGTTTATAAATCCCATATTTCAACTAGGAGAATGAATAATCATTATTTATCATATGACGTCGCGTCTGAGAGTGTAATAACGCCATGTAATATTTTCGATAATCCACTAGTGGATTAAATATGCAAATTAGCTAGATATGTCCCGTAACGTTACATGTACGACGTCCTTAACGACGTCGCGTTTACTATTGCCGGAATATTGATATTTTTGTAAACAATCGTGAATAAAATGCGTTTTAAATGTCTTTTGATAAATAGAAACTTGCATTCGTGCTCATGTATTATTGAATTTATTAAACTCGTTGAGGAAAACGGATAAAATGCTCGGCAAAGCCTCGCATTTTATCCCTTTTCTTCAACTCGTTTAATAAATTCAATAATACATGAACACTCATGTAAGATCCTCTGTGTAACAATCGATCAATGTAAAATACTTGCAAAAGGCGACATACCTAAACACGGTCGAGTTCAAAATCAAAAGTGTAGTCGGGTCTCACTGCGTTTGGAAAGGCTATAAAACGAAGCCTGTAAATCCCTGGTTTGATACAGGGAAAAAATATTGTCGGTTTCATCACGAAAACAAGTCTGTTGGTTTTGTTTTGCTCCGGCATTTCAGTGGTTTCTTGCTGTTGAGTCGATTTAAGCCCCACCAGTGATAATCGTTTCACTGACCGTTCCAAGGCGGTTCTTCTGTCGCGGTTTATTTT